>RANX01000020.1:0-525367 GCA_009805215.1 Neurospora discreta FGSC 8579
GGGGGAAGTGAGTGTAGACAAGCGGGGGGGAAGTGAGTGTAGACAAGCGGGGAACCGGACTAGAATTACCTAGTCACTTGAAAGTCTTTTTGGAAAGCCAGAACCAAATTCAAGCAGTAGGATTCGGTACCTAGATTTCGTAGGGGTGATTGAGTTAGGACTAACTGGCAGAATAGAACAGGAGGGCTCGTTTGGAGGCGAAGGATTTGGGAACCACTGGCTTGTCTGGGCAGGAGGGGAGGAGGGGAAAGAAAAGTTTGATATCAATCTGTTTGCTTTTCGCTTCGTTTGTTCGCTCGCTCGCTCGCTCGCTCGTTCGTTTAGTCGTTTGGTCATTCGCCGTTGCATGTCTGACTGACTGTTTGGCAGATAGCCAGCCTCGTTTCGAAAACATTTTCCACTGTGATGTTTACCTAGATATGGGAGAAGTGAGTAGTAAGCGCGATTTCTACACATGTAGGAACTTAGGTGTGAGCGTGTGTCCGCATTTCCAATATCTCACTGTCACTTTCACCTATCACTTTACATATTGATTACTAGTGAGTTCCATAGCTGCCATGGTTACCAAAGTGCTTGAAATGTATGGCTGAAAGAGATGTAGTTCGTTCGCACCCTTGTGTTTGTGTTGGATTCCCCGTTTTCAGCTTGCCTTGGCGATGCCCCAAACCTTACCTAGACGAAAGGAAGGGTGAAAGTAACGTAAAATACCTCTAAGCTAGTAAACTAACCTAGACTTAGATAGTATGTACCATGCATTTCGGGCACATGTAGTATCGCTGGCAGGTCGCCAGGTTGTTGTAGGAAGGCCTGTCCCTGCTTGCATGTGCATATGTCGACTTGACAAGCTGAGAAAAGCAAGGAGATTATCATTCACCTACAGGGAACTAAGAAAGACATTATCCACCTACCATCAGGTATTGGAAGCCAAGCAAGAATCCCTAAGAATAGGGACCTGGGAAAAGAGACAAGTTCCCCTTGCAGTACTTGTCATCGACGTTTCAAGGGTTCCCCCGGTACAAGAGCTACCAGGCTCAATCAGTTAGTTCGCTGATTGTCTAGTCTGTGAGCTAGGACCCTGAAGATCTGTTTTGGCGAGGGTTTGTGAAGGGGACTCTCTGATTCCAAATTCCTGATTACCTACTCTGGACGGTTCGATGGATGATCAAGGCGATCGCGGTAGGGAATTCCTCTTTTGCTTCAGTCGCATCACTCTCGACATCTTGACACACTTCATCACATCCTTTTCTCAGATACCGCTGATTTGATGAGTTCACGTTTAACATGTCTCACCTGCTCACTTTACCGCATGGAGCTTCACTACACTACCTAAAAATATTGAGTTCTCGTGCCGGGAACTTGGGAAGAGCGAAACCCAACGCCCAGCCCCTACACCCGCTTGTCGTCGCCTCATCTTAATTCTGTTCGCTTTTTCTTAGCCCAAATTGCCCTTTTACACTCAGACACACACGTGGGAAAATGTTGTGCTTGGGCGGGAGTGGAGAGTCATAGGAGCCCGAACGACCGCAGAGGGAGTCGGGGTTTTCTTTTTTTTTTTTTTTAAGATTTCTTCCTACCCTTCCCAGTAGTTGTACTCATCTAAGGGTAACGGAATCTCTAAAGGTGAGACACTGCGCGCTGCTTCCGTTGCGTGTAAGTCTCGAAATATATGCAACGGGGGTCTTTCTTCTTGGTCTCCGTACGTCTCTGGCGTCAGTGGTACCCACTTACTGATTCGAGCCGCGTAAAATAGTCACCCACGTTCGTCCTGTTAGCTATCCCAGTCAGGTTCTTGTCGTAGCCATTGATGATCATAGTAACATCCCGAGGCGGTTTCACAGCAGCTGGACTGGGGTAACAGGCAGAAGGACTACCGATTCGTGCTGGACCCGTCTTTCTTATTTTTGATGTCCTATCATTTATCACCAATGTGGCGCATCTGTATCAAGGCTCCTGGGCTAAGCGGAAATTGACGCAGAAGGAGTGACTTCAGGGTTTCCGATATTACCCAGCGGCAGATATCGCCATCCTGATACCTGGCCAAGTATGTTCGCTCTTTCCGTCCTAGGTATTCTTGTCTTTTATTGCTTCTTTCGTCTTATCTTCCACATCGGCCGGTCATTACCTGGCCTTCAGGTATCTACTTCCCATTCCGGGGAAGACTTGATCGCGCGAAAGAGAGGGAAACCTGGGAGCTACTCAGCGGGACTGGGTTTTGAAAGGCTTGTCGCCAAGCTGAGCGGAGCGGACACAAAGTGGATGGTCGGAAAGAATGAGATCAACAGCGGCACGGGACGAGGACGGAAGGGTGTCACCACTGGCGATTACGAGCTAGATCAAGATTGCAGTGTAGTGGGAGTAGCGATTTGTGGTGGAATAGGATGTTGTACATGGATAGTTTAGATGTGATGGAGATGGGAAATGAGACCAAGAGGAAAGAAAAGAAAAAGAAAAAAAAAACCCCCCAACGAATGAAACAAGAACGGTGATGACAAGCCCGCTAATGTTGGGAGGAAGTGGAGAAACAGAAGAATAGAAAATCTTGTTTCAACGATAGAGCCTCATTCAAAGATTCATCGACATCCTTGACAGGTATACCCAGATCGGTCACCTTTCGCTTGTTGGATTTGGTTCCTCTGGTGAAACTTCATGATGAATTGGGCCTGGATGAGGGTGATCGCGAAATGATCATAGAAGGGCGGTGAGTCTGTCTTTCCCGAGCTCTTCTTCATGTCAATCACTGATGACCTCTTTTCTGGATGATTCATTACAACCTTTGCCTTCATCTCCCACTCCCAGAGCGCCCCAGCGATCAATAAACCTGCAACTATCCGTCGAGGAGACTGACTGCGCGCATCAACTGGGGTCTTGGCCTCCAAATGATCACATAGATCTTCCCCCCCTTCGCATATCATCTTGATAGATCGATACGATTTTCGGATGCCAGACCCCTTTTTAAGCCAAACATAAAGCAGTGGCTGGTCAGCCGCGCGCCAGTCGTTCAATTGAGGCGCGAGGTCGCAAAAAAGGGTTTGGTCCCATAACCGACAAGCAACGAAACCGTGTTAGGAAAAGTTCTCCCTTTTTGCTCTCTATCCGAGCCACATGATTTGAAAGGCTGGAAACCAATATTGGAGGGGCAGAATTTGTAAACCCTTTTCAGTTTCTCGTATGCTACTAGGTGATGAAATGCCGTCACTGTCGTAGAGGAACTGGCGAGTGACAAGATCAGTAGTGTATCAACACGAGAATGACCGACAAAGTCGGCACCGGCCCAGGCCCAGTTTTTCAGCTGCGTAGGCCAGGGTTTTGTTATCGTGGCTACGGCGACGACACTGGATAAAATTGCACCCACAGGAACATAGGTTATGGATCGAGCCAACGAGCCTTCGACGGTCGGGCGAGGCCGGTAGGAAGACCATTATTAGGGTCGAGATGCAGGTACAGAGCCCCAACCATTCATCCACAGCCGGCGGCATCCCAAATACAATGCGGTGTCTTTGGATGACAGAGATGCATGCAAGACCTATTTTTTTGCGTTCGTCTTTCGACATCATCTTGGTACTCTTAATGGTTAAATGCCGTATAACGAGCTGTCGTGTCCAACTTGCCGCCCGTGTACGGTAGCTCACCGCACTACCGTGCAGGTAATGTGACATCTCATGTGAGCGAGCATCAAGCCAAATGGACCTTGATAAGCGCCCTATTCCCAAAAGAGGACGATAGAGACGGGTGCGTACAGGTGGACAACTTAATGTGCGGACGATGGGGGTGAGGGAGGCTGAAAGGCGCAGTCATACAACCGTACCCGTGCCTCCTTTCTCACCCCCCACATAAGGTGTAGCTTGCCAGGTTCGTGACCTGGCCTTATAAGTGGGGGGAACATGTTCGTGTAACAGCACTTTGGTAGGCGCGGGTGCGAATCGCTGTCAATGATGCCCTAACCTGTCGTTGCTATTCGTGATTTCCGTTGTCTGCCACTTTGCATGGCATCGATGGCTTGGGAAATTTGGGTTAGATGTCTGATGATTTGTTGGATTGGCTCAGCTTGCTGAATGTTGGGTATTCCACTGGTAATCCTTGCGAAGATCCAAACACCGAGTTGCACTTTGTACAGCTGTCGTGGAATGCGAAATCCTCGTCACAATTGGATCTTGCAGATGTCTCCCAACCAAGATCCGACGACCTCATCATAGCGACCTGCCGACGTGTGATTCGGGAGGAGGACGATATCTCGACATAAAGGCTTTGATGGCCGCACTAGGCGCGCGCCGTTGAGGAGAGAGTGCCTCGACCACTTCCCCGCTCTCAATCCTGGCTTTGCTCCAGGTCCTGTTAGCAATCCGGCCTGCATCGACGTCATTGGACCTCCTCGAACTATTTGAGTCGATTCCTGCACCAAAGGAGCTGAGGTGGATTGGGAAAACTGAGGGCAACATGCACTCTGTGCGTAATGCCATGCCCAGCTTGTATTAACACACCATTAGTGCTTTCATGATATTCCATCCACACTTCACACTGCCCGCCAGTAGAAATTCTCGAGTATGGGCACGCAGTTTCCGGCTCCGCGATTATGGAGGGGCTCTCTCCTGTTGTCGCTTGCCCTGTGATGTCCCCATCCCGTGCCCTTGAGGGCAATCCATGCACAAATGGGAGCTTCTGGTCAGTACGTGTGTACAATGAATGATCTGCGCATTCTCAGTTAGCGTTGAAGCTAGTCTGGCTTAAGGCCGATGTGATGCGAGTTGATGTAATGGAGCTAGGAGCGTACAGTCCTACCCAAGTAGCCGAACCCCTTCCTCGTGGGCGAGGCGTACGTACACGGACAAATCACGAGAGTGGAAGGTTGAAAGATATTTTAGGAAGCTGGGCAAATGGTGACAAATACGAACAAGTTCGGCGACTGTGTGATCCAGAGATACTGTAGCATTGGTTTTATGCATGCACCTGGAAAGTAAAGTTTAACTTTATCCCTTCTGATAATGTTAAGTCGACCAATAAGTCAGGCCATTCGCACGAATTGTTGCAATGATCCTTCGCCAACACCCGGGTTGCCGGGAGAAGCGAGGGAATCTCAACACGAAAATGACAGATGATATTTGCGGCAGTAGGTAGATCGATCTCGATCTCCAGATCAGGAGGATGGCCCTCCCCATCGACGATTCCCGATCCGGATGTCTGATATGATTCGCTACAGAAGCGAACCCATAAGCTCGACCGTCAACTGTGAAAATCATGTTGGTTGAAATATGTGACAAGACTGACAGTTATCATGGACAGTCGCAATCCATGGTGAGGTGTGATGGGTTTGAGGCTCTTTTTGAAGCGCCATGGTGTGAAACACTGTTGTGGGAGGGAAGCCCGGCTGGCTGCACGAAATCGACGATGTTGTTAGCTAGTGTATACCTACCTAGGTAGTGACCACTTGAACTAGTGGGAAACAGGCATTAGCAAGATTGCTCTTCGTACTCGGTCGGTCTAAACGCATTCACCACCACCAACCACATCGACACACAGGCCGCTTGAAACCGACAAAGAGAGTGTTCGAGCGGATGAACTTGGCGAGCTTTACTGGTGCGCTGGTCGTTCTGTAGCAAATGGTGCGTGCCTGTAGTGTACCTTGACTGTGGACTTGCACTGCAGAAAACGACCTAAAACGCACGTGTAGAATCCACATGCCACTGACTCTCACGTCATCAACGTGTTCCCGACTCCAGATCGACAATAAGTTCCTTGTTGGGGCGTGTGCAACCGGCCGTTGCTTTTGAAGTTGTCTAGTCCACTGGCCTCTGTTGAAAATAAGAAAGGAGGATGATCTCTACAGTACGCACAAAGATGCAAGAGGCGGGAACGGTTTCAGAGGTTCAGGAATGTGGATTGGAGACGTTGAGCTAACACACGGCCTTTCAGATGTGTTTTGCAGCGGGGGGTCCCTAAATCTGTGATTGCGGCTTCATAACACAGGTAGGTACCAGCACAACCTCTCTAAGGCTTCATGAGGAGATGGGGTAATTGTGTAAGCTCATGCCCCTTACACGTCATATTGAGACCAGCCTCGAGAGAGCTCGGACAGGAAGCCCAGCTATCAGTGTATGTGATAGGAAGTTCGCAGCCCCACTCATATATTGACAAAGAAGCTAGGTGACAATAATCAAATGATCGAATCAGCAGTGCAAAATGCCAGGTTCATTCATCAAACCCCATTACACTTTGGCCCAGCGCTATCGTGTGGGCGAGGGATCCGATGCTGGATCAATCGTGGTCCTTCGATGCGCCCAGGAAAGGGTCACGATAGTGACCTTGTGTTTCCTTGTCGTCTTAATGAAACAGAGGCTCAAAGTAGGCGTGATGATTTGCGTCATCTGTACCGACTTACATGGTTCTTTTGACGGCAGTCTTTGTTAGCTGTGTGGGACGCAACAAGACTGATGAAGATTGCCTGAAGAGATAATGAGATACGTGTGGATGATTGCAAGCTAGAACAAGGCACCGGAGCATAGCCCTAAGTAACAGCACTAAAGCATCACGATGCGGATGTTCCTCCGAGTCATTTCTTCTTGTTTTTGTGGTTGCCTGTAAAGTGCAACTTAAGTAACCCCAAGCTGGGAAAGGCGGGATCGCCCATCAACCAGATCACTGGATCGAGAATCGACAGGGCTCGATGACGACAAGGGTCGGAACCAAAAAGCGAGAAGCAGCCGACGCTTGAAATGGATCGATATTCTTGAAGGGTTAGTCCGGGGTATGCAGTATATTGACCACCATGTAATGTGGCTGGTGGTCTCGTGATTGACGAGGTATTGTTTGTAGGAAAGGAGGTTTGAAGGGGCTTATGGGGGCCATTTGGGGACGACGTTACAGTTTATGCAAGTCTGCCAAGCTGGGGGTGATCAACCTGCTTCCCCGGTGGTGGTACGCCACGGACCGATACGCTAGGGAAGAAGTTCGTCCGACTTAAATGAAGGGCTTGCTTCCCAGACACGGAACGAGCAGTTTCCGGCCGTTTGGACTGACAACAACAGTTGATAACCGTAGCACCACTAACGTCCAAAATACGTAATTAATAGATTAAAGAAGCTACTGTGTAGAAATGGCGGTGGACGTAGCCAGGAACCATATCCATCAATGTCCTCATCGCGGAGAATTCACATGAGGTCATGAGCGAAAGTTGACTGAACTTGGATCTTGGAATTCTCGAAACATAATAATTGTCGTTGTGCCATGTGCCGTTACACAGAAGGCCGCCGGCCCGCAAATTGAATCAACAGGCGCCGGGCCGGCGTCTACCTTAGCCTCAGAGTGCTCCAGCCTGCCAGGTGCCGGTTGGGGGCCAGTTTATTTGGTCGGACGTGCGTCACCGTACCAACGGAAGCATATTAGCGTGAAAGGGCAAGAGATGCGATTTGCTGGGAAGAAGCCGGCGATGGCAGGGGCACGGGTGAACCACTGCAGCGGATCGATGGAAAAGAGCGCCATGCACGACCTGCCGCTGCAAGCTTGAGATTCTCATAGGTTGAGGACGACCACGTACCCGGATGACTACCAGATGGCGCTATGCTACCTTGGGAGTAAATAGCCTGAGAGCCAGATACAAACTGGGATCAGGCTGCATTTGTTTTTGATACGTCTGGGGGCACTGGGAACTCCTTCAAATGGTGGGGGACTGGGTACACAGTAGCAAAATTGTGGGCTGAGAATTAAACGCCCTGTTATCGCGGTACCTTGACAGCTCACCCCGTAGGGTTGGTAGGCGTCAAAGTCTGGTTGTAGTGTACAGCCCAGCCCTAGGAGCGAGACGGCTGTGCTTATTGCCGTCGGGTGCTTTTACCTTATCCAGAAGAGATAGTGTTTGCAAAACCCCAGCCGGGATAGCATCTCGACGAGGGTATCACCACCCTCAAGGGACGTTCGAGTTCATCCAGATCTGGTGTGCGAGACTGCAGGATCGGTTTCTCCTCCGACAGCGGTACCGAACGGTAGTGCCGCGTTACGCGCAGGGTACCGTTAGGTGTTGACACACCGCGGAACGCTGACACTGACAGCAACGGGAGGGATAAGTGACACCGACACTCACAGCGCTGTGTATGAGAAGTGACAAGTCATTTACCTAGAAAGCGCCAAATTTCACCCTGAAACCGAAAGCGGAAGCGATCCATATGTACGGTGGATGCCCAACAAATGTCTCCAAACTGCTGGCGCTGCTGGGCTTTTTCAGCGTACGGATCGACATCGATTCTCGTTATCTCCGCCATGGCGTGGTCGTCAGTCAGCCGTCTCCTTTGAGTTGGGTCTAGACTTGCTATGTGTGAGAGGGAAGTCAACGGTGATGTGCGCTGCCCATGAACCCTTGGAAAGTGCGGTGGGAACTGGGGATACCGCCTCTGCCCATCCGTAAGAGATATTCTCCTCTACTACACAGTAGGGGAAAAAAGGAAAAAAAAAAAAAAAGTGACAGCCAATGCGGGCAGTTTCGCCCGCTCTTAGGTGCGTATGCACATCTGATCAGGCTTCGCTCATAATCCTAGCATAATCCATAGAGCATATCTGTTCCCATGAATGTGTGCTTGAACCATGCTCTTATTAGCAGATAGCCAGCTGAGCTATGGGTAACATGTTGTGCCGTGGATGCCTGTAAGTGATCTAATCTGTAGACAGGAGTCTGATAGCGGAAGGATGACAGACTGCTGCAGTGCGGTTGAGAAGATTGCTTGCACGCTTAGTTCCTAGCCTTGATGATGAACCTAAAGCACCGTGTTTGCTGCTGAGTTGGTGACTTAGCTTGTCTCGAGTTCTCATGCTTGGATCAAGGGTTTGTGTCTTAGATTTGAGCGCCAAGAGAGGAATGGTTGTGTAACCAACATCTGAGGTCGAACAATTGCATTTCTGAAAATCCCATCTTGAAAACTGCTATGGACGTTATGTTCGCGGTTTCCACCAGAATCTAGTGTTGTTGCCAAGATGGAAGGGTTGAGACATCCTCCATAGTGGAGCGATTGCAAAGTGGGTTAACTCAAAGTTGCGAATAAGTCTCCGGAGTGAAAGGTCCATCCAGTTTTCGAGTGCCAAAATGCGGGTCAGGAGCGCACCTCATCCTTCCAAAGTGCGAACTACCTAACAAATCGAAGTGGTTCCCTCTCCGTCGTCCGCATGATAAAGTGGTGAACTGTGGATCCCCGGGAGCCTTCCGGAACAGCATGCCATGTGCATGCGTGCGTGGAGCTGAAGCCGGAGGCTTACCCCGTTGCTAGGTATGTAGTGTAGGTTGGTACGTAGTAGGTTGCGGCGGGGTCATTCTCGCTGATATTTCAGTTATAGTACACATACACCACCCCCACGCGTACTGAACTTCATTGCAACTTGTGCCGGCGGTCAGGCGTGAGATTCACAACAGCTGAGCTTCCCATCCCAGCAGCCGGAGCTTTGCCAGCCAGTCGAGCACAGCCAGCCAGCCAGGCTCGTTCCTCCGCAAAATGACGCTTCAGTTCGGGATCCTGACACAGTGCAGCATCCACGCACCGTACAGTAACTCGGGAATCCAGAATGAACGGAGTGGGGTACCCATGGCGGATGGTATCCGCTTTTTTCAGGCACATCGATACCTAGCGGGTACCTCTACGGGTACACTACTAGGTCTAGCGTACGCGCGGGCAACCGCCAGTTCCACGCCATCTGAGAATGGTTAGGTATGAGAATGAACGCAACTGAACTTCCACTTCTCGCCCAGTTCGGCTAATGTGAATGACAAAAGAGGTAGCTATGAACAGGGGTAATCTAGGGGCTTGGTCGATATTTAGATATTTCAGTTCTATCCGCTCAAGTTGTGCGAGTCCCTCGCGGCGTGTTTGGTCTGGGCCAGTATTCCGTAGTAGGTAGCCAGCGGCAAGAGCGTCAACTTCAAGTCCATCCAAGTAAACCTCGACTCCTGCTGCTCTTCGTGCCTTGGACTACGCCATCACAGCACTCCTCGGATTGGGACGGAGCGAAAAATACCGTACGGAGAGGTACTTACAACCTCGATACGAGATTTGACGAATTCAATTTCCCTCTGCCCCTGAAACGCGCAGCTTTGCCGGGCTAAGCGACCAAGATAGCCGACCTTTATGGAGAATGAGGCGCCTGCACCGCCTGAGCCGCACCAGATGCCACCTTACAATTTTAGTATCGTGATGGGGACACTTGGGAAGTATCCGGAACCTCTCCCGCTGTGATAGCCTGCACCAGAGGGCACCTTGGGCACCTTTTTTGACTTTCACCTTAGTTGCGCCAGTTGTCGGTTCGCGTCAGTTGCCAGATACGGTCGGAGGTCCTGTCGTTTCAGTCTTAGAAAGAGCCAATATGGGGGGAAAGGAAGGCTGCAGCACCATCTCAGCCCCTGACGACTGTGTCTCCTTGTCTTGACACCCGGCAGCCTCGAGGTGGAAAGATCAGGGACCCTGGATTTATCTTCTTGACTTATCATCACGGCTGTGGAAAAGTCACCTTGCCTGATCTGCAAGGTAGTGGCCATACCCTCTCGGCGAGCCTTTTCATCCTGCTAATGAACCGTTGGGACCAGATTTCGGGGCCATATCAAGCCTATCGAAGCAAGGCTTTCCCAGTCGAAAACGGACCAATGTAAGGATTCATTCACAAATTGCAGCCTCATTGGCTTGAAGTAGGGATCGGCACTTGGGTTCACTTGATACCAGGGCGACTGTCACCTCTACAAGAACACTAAACGCACACATCTACCATGCAGTATGTGAATCACCCAATGTGCCGGTTGAGTTTTGTCTGTCTACCTAAGCCGACCCTGCCCTATAATGAAGGTCATATACATAGTATGCAGTACACTCGAGAACACACATCCTCGAGACCCCACAACGGTTTGTGAGTACAATACCTTTTATACTTCTCCATTTACATGTCCAGTCAAGATCCAAAAGCTTTGGTACTGATGTGCACTGTTATGATTAGTGGCCGTTGAAATTACAAACTGGTAACATAGCAAATTCCTTGGGTCAGGAGCCAAAGAGCCTTAGGCAACCTCGCTTACAGAGCTTGTGTACAAGGGACCGCTTTGCCCCAAAAGCACGCTTCAACGAGGACATCTGGAGCGAGACGAGACGCGGGAGTTTGACCAAATGATTTCCAGAACGCGGGCTAGATCTCGTCCGCTACCCCTGACATGTAGACGGACCTACAAGCTGAAGAAGAGAAAGCAAGCCATGAAACTGGAGATGCGGCTGGTTTTGGGGCTTTGCGTGAAGCCTTGGATGGGTATCATATCCGCACCTTGATCAATTCTGTCGGGTGTCCAACCGACCTTGGTCCTTTCATCTAACTCTCGATTATGATATGCCCGCGGAGTTCTCACAGTCGCTTGCTGGCTGGCTAACATGATCAAGTCGGCTCTCGACAATGACCATCCAGGCGATGGACTGCGATCCTTGGTGATCTACACTCAATACCATCGCACTTTGAGGTGAGATCGTACTACCAGTACCAAGAGGTGATAATGGCATCTGCTGTGCTCCTTGGCACCGCAGTAAGGGTGAGCAGTAGGAGGACAGCCAAAGCAAGACACGGTACAGAAAAGGAGGTGTGACAATAAGGGAGGTGCCGCGTGTGGAGCCCAGACAAGCACACACTCCAAGATATCAAATCCGACATCAATGCAGCATTGTGGACGCAGTTGTGAAAATCATCAATGACACGCCCGGCGGCCACTGCTTGATGATGATAACGTGTAGGTAGCGTTATGTTTCATGTATACTACCATACACACATGCTGGTAGTAGAACAGGGTGGTAATGGCCATGAATTCCTATTCCCCTGCAACTTCCGTACTCGCCCCGAGTTGATGCTGGAGTTCAGTTGGAAGTCTTCGCTGGAAGCCTCCAACTTTGGGGAGTCGCTCACTGTGCTGTGCGTCCGCGGCACATCACGGCCTGCGACTCTGCGTGCCCTTCCACACTTCGATCCATCGATACCACCTCGATACCACTACCAAAAGTGAGGATGATTTCCTATTCGCAAGAACCTTGACACCCACGTCTTGTCTCTGCCCCAAAAAGGCTAGTGCAAGCCCCTCCTTGGCACTAACGGACCCTTGTCAGCCTGCCGGTGTTGCTCCCACACCTCCTCTGACGCCTTTTTGGTTGGACAGATAGCCGAATGCTCTTCTGCTTGGTAGTGTACCACTTCTCACCCAAAGTCCCTTCTGCTTCTGCCCCTATCCCCAGCGTACCTGCCCATTCAAACGTCAACAGGCGGCCGCAGCGGCAGGAGCGACTGGAGGTTGGACGGTAGGTACCACCACGAGCAGCCCAGTGGGAGGAACCCACGCAATGGCCGCGGGGATCTGACGGCGGCGGGAGGTCTACTGTACGGGGCAAGAGAAGTGGCTTCCGGTGCGCTGCAACCTGGACGTCAATTTGACCTTACTTTCAAGGATACACACCTCTAGGTGTAGTACCTACCTACCTCCTCGCCCGAGTTGACACCTCGCCCACAACAGCCGTTGATTGCTTGTGGGAGCCGAAACCTGAAGTTCGCCCGTCGTGTTCGGTTTTCCCAAATATTGGCCCCGAAGGACCAGGACGAAAACCAACCTTGACGCTTGACGTGACAAGACTCGACGGCCAACGGTGGAAAGTCCAGGCTCTGCCACCTATTTCGAGGTCAGTGCACAGTACAGTATCCAGCGCAAAGTTCAGCTCATACCGACCAGCATCCCGTCATTTTCCAGGCAAGCACCTTGCGTACCTACCTTACCTTCCAGACGGACACGCGGCACACCGGCCGTGAGCATCAAACCCAACGCACGCCCGTCAAGCTTTTAGTGTATGGATACACTACGAACTATCACGATTGGCCATGAGCTCACAGTTGCCGATTTGTTGGAATTTAATGGACCGCGACTCGACCCTTAGTACTACATCGGCGGGCGCGCCGGAAGTGGATGTGGTATTGGTGCGCGTGGAGGTGAGATTCTTGACTCTGTATCTCCATCCATCGCCTCGCCGAGTCCATCCACTAAGGTCTTTCCTTCGACGATGGAAATGTCCACATCTCTCCCGTCCCCATGAGATTCAAAAGTCAGGAACCTTCGGGATCTAATCTTGTCAGTGGATCATTTTACCACGAGTTGATGGACATTTCCACTTTTAACATTATGTCCCTTTTTTATTGATTTATTTATTTATTTATTTTTTTTCCTCTACGTGGTCTTCTCTCTCTTCCCCTCAACCCCTGGTCGCCGCTCGAGTTCGTTCTCCTGATGTTCTTCCCGGCCATCTGCTCCGCCTTCCTTGGCCTATGTACTGGTCCATTCCCCGCGCTTCCGTCATCCCGTTCTGACTTTTCCGGATGTCTAATGCTATCAAAACTGCGACTATGCAATATTGACAGGCTCGATAGTGCTATAGCCTTCCTCCTCTCCTTCGGCTTCCCCCCGCGGATCCGTTTCTACCTGTCACATCCTCGATGCTACCTACCGTTGACAGGCTGCAGTCTATCTGTCTGGCACATCCCTCTGTGCATACGGGCTTTGTGATGACTGTGCCAATGCACTCGAGGGGGGCACTGGGGGCTCTTGAAGCCCCTCACCATTTGACTCGAGGTATAATAACACATATCCAGCATGTCATCCCTACACTGCAAGTATCGCCCAGGTAGGTAGTTCATCATCACGTTCTCTCCAAACCTTCGTTCTAGAGTTGTCTCGTCCATATCTTCTTCCGGTGAAGTCTGGAGAAAATCGTTCCATGCCCGCCCGGCTGGAGGAAGTGCACGTAACACCGGGGGTTTGCCTTACTTGGACGACAGTGCAGCATCATCATCCACTCCAAGACCTTACTCGCATGTACTGGATACTAGTCATGGGTATGTAATTACATATGCAGTTCCCCCCATGCCTACATACATACGCAGATATGTACAGTACGTCTTTGTATTCTCACGAGCTTGGACATCTCACTCATGACCACCCCCCTTTGGCTATCCTTCGGCCTTCCTCATCATCAATCCCCAGAGACCCGGTTACACAGTATCAAGTGCACGTACGGTATCTTGGTCGTATCCCGGGGGGCCTTGGAGGACCGGGGGGGTCCTAGTGCACCCGCTACGTCGAGCTTAGCGGGCATGGTGGGGGTTTCGCGGGCTGCGATAGGACCAGTGCCGGACGGAAGCAGGAATCCCGAGTGGGACTGGACTTATTGTTTCTGGGCTGGGCCACCTCTTTCTGTCTGTAAGCGCAGGTTATGGCTCTGGGCTGCCGCTAGTACCTCACCAGCTTTTGCCGCACCGTCTTCATACTCCCCGTACGGAGCGAGTGCGTAATGACATTGACAGGCATCGATGTGCAGGGCAAGGTTGCTGTCAAGAGTACCACCTGGCTGGAGAGAGGTACGTATTGGGATCATGGTACATTGTCTGCCCTAGCTCGCCCGGGATGTCAACCCAAGGAGAGAGAGAGTTCCATCCGTTATGGAATCCCCAAAGGGCCTCGACAATGAGTGAACGAGATCTCTCGGCCTGAAGTGGCTTGCCCATCGATTGGCTATGCCGGATGCAAAACCCCGGCTGCTGTCAGCCCACACTCATCTTGTATCTTTCATACTGCATACGCATATATACACACCACAGGTACGGGCCCAAGGCAATGATATGCCATCTTATCCCCCCAGATTTTAGCATCCACTCATCTCTGCCAGAAACTCGGGCCTCACTGGGCTTGAGGATATAATACTCAGACTAATCCTGACTTACAACATCGCTTCAATCCACCTTGGCTTGTCTCACTTGGCCATCTTCCAGCCTCGCCCTTCCCCATACTACCGCCCATCGACAGATATTCAACCGATAGAATGGCACTCACAGCTCAACCATCGGCTCCAGCGGGCTGGGAACGTTGGCCCCAGCACCATCCCAATAACGACTATGTTATGATGGATGCCGATGTTATGCCTTACAACGCACGGCCTATGACCACAGCGCCGATGCAACAACGGCCTTCCTTGGTTCCCCACTATATGCCGACCACATCGATGAGCACAGCCTCCATCAACAGCATCAGCGCGCCTGCTCATTATCAGTCGCCTATGTCCTATGGTGGGGGGTATCCGGCATATCCATTGCCTACGCCTACTACCATGAACTCTCCATACAAGCATCAACAGTACCAGGAACGACCAACATTACACATGATTACACCAGAAATTGAGGATACCAGGGGGCCGCATCATATCAGGAATGCGAGGCGATACAGTGCAGAGAGCAGGAGCCCATCTGAGCGGAGCGACTCTCAGGTTTCTACAACGGAAATAACGATCTCGAACCACTCAAGCTGCTCACGAACTATCACCCCTAATACCCCGGTCAACGGCGCGCCGCAAGTCGAGTTCAGCACTGCTGTGGACAAGCTCATGAAGGTCATCCAATCCAAGATGAAGGATGCCGACCCCGAGCAGAGCGGTGATGACAGGGACATCAAAGCTGAACAGGTATGATGGACCCTTATATTTGAGACTGATCGAGTCTAACATGTTTTAGCAATCATCGCCCGTTTGCCAGGCAAGAGTGCAACAGCCGGCCGACAAACTCAAGCGCAAACGATATGAGTGCCAAATCGAGGGCTGTAATAAGAAGTTTTCTCAGAAGACGCACCGCGACACTCATGTTCGATCGCACACTGGAGATAGACCCTATGTTTGCCCTATTCCTGGCTGTGGTGGACGGTTCACTCAAGCTGGTAACCTTAAGGTAAGTCTCAGCCCTATCGCGGCACCAGTGCTCACAAAGTCTGACGGTATCTTAGACACACAAACGTCGTCACACGGGAGAGAGGCCCTACCGCTGCGAGGTCTGCGACAAGGGCTTTGTGCAACGCGGAGATGTCAAGGCACACATGAAGACACATCTTGGTACAAAGGCCTTCCTCTGCAAACTCGACAACTGCCACAAGCAGTTCACTCAACGGGGAAATCTCAAGGTAAACAATTCACACTTGACTCATATTCTAGTTTGTCTTGCCAAGGTGTCAAACTGACTCGGTTTACTTGCAGTATCACCAGAACAAGTACCACAATGAGACGATCAAGGCTCTCGCCGCAAGATTCGACGCCATTGAGGACTGGTCGACTGTGTTGAAGGAAGACATGGAGATCTTCAAGGACTTTGCCGAGGTCCACAAGAACAGCAACAAGGGCATCAAGGGTCGGGGAAAGCATCGCAAGGTGAAATCGGTGCCTCTGAGCTCACCCACCAGCCCAACCGGCCACTCGCCGCTTCCTAACATCATGGCTTCCCAGTATCCTCTTCCTTCGGCTCCCGGAGTTTCGCAACTTCTTCACACTCCTCACCCGCTCCATCCTCCGCTCCACCACCAGGGTCCCAGTCACTCGGCTATGTACGGCATGCCCCGACAGAGCCTCCATAGCCATTACGAAACCTACGATCACCACGAAGTTGACACTGTGCCCAGCAGCCGCGGCCCAGTAGCTGAACCAATTTACCATCACGAGGAACATCCCCGGGAGCTTGCTTCCGGTGACCGGATGTACTAAACTGCCAGTCACCAAGATGGTGATACGACTATTGTTGAGTTATGGTGTGTACGAAAGGACAAGTCTACTACTACTTCGCTTTCCTGCTTACACCGTTCTCCTTATCTGTAAATGGCCTCCTCTTCCCCTTTTTTGTCGTTTTCCTTCATATAGCGACAGACCGTTTTCTTTTCTTTGATATCACTGTCTTTGGTGTCCTCGATTTATTGTTTTTTTTATTCTGGGTGGGCCACATTTGTTCATAAATTTACTGGGTCCAGGGGGGTTGGGGTAGCAAGCGGTATCTGGTTGGTATTTTGCATCCGTGATTTGTTGCATTTGGGGGTATTAGTCCCTCGAGGAGTTCCGGAGCGATGGGGGCAGCGCGGCGCTGTGAGAGCATGAAACGAACAAAAGGAACGATGTGTTTACACAAGCATGGATGTATTATGCGCCGGGTTCATCGGTCATCGAGGGGTAGCATGACTAGCCGGCCCATTTGACTGGTGGCAAAAAAGGAAAGATACCAATGGGTGATTGCGCAAAAGGGAGGCAAAAAAGCCCACTTCTGTGAGGAATATATATATACCAAAAGGATCGCAGGCGCTTGGAAAGGAGTTTTAGCTCGTCTGTTTTTCATTTGGTCAATGGCTTGCTATGGATTTTGCCCGCAATGGATAAGAACTTTTTGAAAACATGTCTTTTACCTATCCCTTCTATCGAAGTGAATGTGTGCTCTAAATCGGCCATGCTAAAACAGCATCAATGTTAGTCCTCTACTCCCAAAGCTTTGTGCCAGACAGACTACGGCGAAAACGGGTCAGTGGGCCTCCTTATCTTCCACTTTTTACTTGCAGAGCCTTGAAATCTTACCCTCAACCTATTGGAATCTCCCGCGAGATCCTCATCGATACAACGACGTTCCGGTACAGTTGGCTCGTAAACTCTCTCTTCCAAGCATCAACCTATCACGTTACGAGTCTCACCTACCTCACTTTCGCCCCAGATTAACCTGCATGTTTCAAGGATTACATATAATTTGACAGGTACATCATCTTTCAGTCTAGTAGTGATACTAATTACATGCAAGATGAACGAACGAGTGTTGGAGGAAGCATTGAGTAACTATATTAGAGTGTCCGACAAGAGTTTCTTCTGGTGATGCACGAAGACGCCTGACCTACTAGCTCATTCAAACTAGCGTATGTAGAGATGGCGGCTACTGTAGCTTATAACAATTACGAGATGGACCGGTAGCTCAGGGGTAGAGCGTTCGGCTGCAGTCCGAACGGTCACGCGTTCAAATCGCGTTCAGTCCTCTTTTAATTTTTTATGGACATTTTTTTGCCCATTGCGTCGGGTGCTGGTTATCCTGCGCTTCATGGAGCAAGATAAATAAACAAAAACACCCCTTCTTATATTTCTGCCCGTTGTTGAGTTCTTTTTCCGTATCCTTCATTGGCTGCGATGTGGCAATGCAGTTCACCAAAGCTTGTAAAACAAACAGCTTCATGAGGTCAGCCGTATCGATGCAGGCTGTTTGTCCTTTCTTGTTTTTGTTCCAAGTTTTTGTAACCGACATTTAGGGGGATTCTCCAACAACACGGGTTGAAGCAGGAAGAGAAGGTATTGTCTCGGAGGTCCTCCCAAAGGGGAGACAGCTCAAAAGGAGGATGGGACAGGACAGCAGACACACAAGCAAATTCGGAATTACATTACTCTTTAGTCTCGCTCACTTCTATGACTATCCATGGCTGAAGCAGAAGCAGTCATTGAGAGAGTAGGCCTGGAGCTATCGGGCTACACCTTTATCGCCACTATCTCTCCGTGACTGCATGCTCGACCGGGTTTGTGTGTCGGCATAGCAATATCTGTCAGGTAGACTTGATTGTCGCCGACTACTGTTGCGGAACTGGTCGGTTATGATGACCTGACGAGTAATGCGATTTAACTGTGGACTCAATGAGCTTGATCAAATGCTTTCGGTCCTGATTTCTTTTGTGCTTGAAACTCTTGTGTAGGTATTCCAGATCGTATGCTGTTGGTGTGACAAGAGCAAAACCCATCATGTCTAGAGCAAGATTCCTGGCTCGAAGTTACACGAAGTACCTGTAGCCCATACATCATGTACCCTAACGGAGGTCCAGCCTTAACTCTGGCCTTGCGGATTTTCCAAGCTCTTTTTCTCTTGTGATCCCTTGTCCTCTAGAAGTACAGGTTGTTATACAGATAGCTTAGGTATACAAACAACAGTTCAATGTGAGTTTATACAACAGCCCATCACGATACTGTAGAAGGCCAGCAAAAAAGGCCACACCCAACCCCCCATTGCCGCCCATCCCTCTCACGTACCACTCAACTTAAAACAGCCCCCTTCCCATCTCAAGCACCACCCACCATCTTAGGCAAGTAATACTTGACGTTTTCATACACCAAAAACGTCACCCATGTCGCCGGCAGCACCCTCACCACACCTGGCATCATACCCCTATAAAACCCTCTAAACCCTTCCTCCCTCCACAGCTTCGCCACCACCCCTCCTATGCCTCTACCAAACAGCTCGTCAGCCTGATGATGCTGCAGTCTCGCCCTCATGACCTGCAGCGGATACGTCGCCGTACCCGCGACCAGTTTCGCGACAGTGGACAACACAATGGTCGCCTCGTTTGAGATTCTTTGATTCTCTCCCTCCTCCGAAGCGATCCCCTGGCCCGCCAATCGTCGCTTAGCATCCCTGGACGCAATATACATCTTCCTCGCAGGGTCATATACAGCGAACTGCACCGCCCCATGACTGATGGCTAGCATGCCAACTCCTAAACCGCGGTAGAAGCCGAGGATCCCTTCGCTCCGGAAAAGGCGCACAGCGCCGGTGAACATGGATGGGTAGGCGTCGGCGGCAAGCCGGTCAGTCGACAACATGCGTGTTTTGAGGACCCAGATGGGATTGGTGATGATTTGCGTGGCGGCGCCGGCGAGGAGGGAGGCGGCGAAGAAGTCGGTGGGGGAGAGGTGAGATTTGATCTGGGCTTGGGTTTCACGTTCCGGGGTGACATTTTGGGAGAGAGTAGGTTCACCACCTAAAGGTGAGGGTGGTGATGGGGATGGAGGGCATGGTGGTGAAGGAGGGGCCTTGAGGTGAGCGATGAGTCGCTCGAAGCGGGACTTGAAGAAGAAAAAAGAGGCCCAGCTAGTCGCGTTGCCGATGAGGTTCGACGTGAGGCCGCGGTAGAGCGCGGCAAGGGGCCGGTTTGTTTGCGCTAGACTCCGGAAGACGGAGACGGTGGTGAGCGCTGCCGAAGGGTTATTTGGGCTACTTCGGTGGACTGTATAATGAAATGTCAGTTAATCGTTTGAACAAATATGAAGCACGGTGAACATACCCTGCATTCGAGTCTTGACAATATCAAGCGGATGAACAATCAGAGTGGCCATAGAGCCGGCCGAAAGACCAGCGACCGTCTCGACGAGAGCCGGGGAGAGGCCCGCATCGCTGGATTTGGTCATATGAAGAAGGGGAGAGGGAAACACCGGATCCGGTTATTTGCAGGTTGTGCTCCATGATCCCGAATTAGATATCCTGGATAGATCCGGGCCTGTGCGTGTGCGCCGGTGGCCGTGATCGACGGCAAGAACGGCGGACGCGGACGGCGGGCTTCGGCAGTAAGGACGGTGCTTCCGGTGCTTCTAGACGAACGGACGGAACGGGTTGAAGTCTTCAGTGGAAAATGTTAGTGTCAGTTAACTGCGACAGGCGGGTCGAGACGCCCGGCATATGACGCAAGGTACCTTAGACAAGGGCTCTCGGCCGAGTGGGCCCGCAAAGAAATGGAACAGGGGTGCGCAAAGGTTGAAATTACTGAATGGCGTCAGTTGACCTGTAACAGCGCGTAACACGTTTTCAGAAACGGTGCCAATGGTCGGCTCCTGTCTGGATCGTTGAATTCTTTTGTCCCTGCTGGTAGCAGACACTGCCGGCTTTGGAGCATCCATACACACGGCGGTAACTTTGCATAGACAATGGTCAAAACAGAGAGCTCATGCCCCATAGTAGACGTAAAACTGTTCGATCCGGAGCTTGCGATTGTCTTTTTTCCAACTCTCGTATATGTAACTACCACAGCGGCATAGCAGTTCAAAAGCGATATGTATAAGCCAGTCAAATACTGTGATTCAGGTATTGCCTCATCACGATACGTCCTTGCCACGGATGATGTCCCTTCGATGTTCTCTGCTCGGGCTGTTCGACAGAAAGTTGTCTTTAAATAGTGTACAGTTATCGTGGTCCTTCTCGGTCCCAGTCCTCTCCTGACTGCCCGTATCCCACGTAGTCATGTCCGATCCTCCGGTATAAGTCGTTTTCTCCTCATTCGGGATGCCGTCTCGTCATCGTTCGTTCAGAGTCAAGCCCGCTTGCAAACAATAGTACATGTATAACCCAAACTTTCTACCCGTAACTTCGATTTCGTTGGTTGTCGTTTAGGAGAGCGGGGAGAGGAGGCTGTTTGATGTTAGTTTAACAAGTCGGTCGAGTAACAGCAGCCGGGAATGCTCGTCGTTTCTTTTCGCTCAAACGTACCGGATGATGGAAGGCCGGGGCACGCTGCGAGTGTAGCCTATGCAATGTTAGCATCTTCTTCAGTGCGTCTCGAAAATTTGGGAAATGAGGGACTCATACCGAGATAGAGGATCAAAGGCAGGTAGCCACTATGCGAGCATCATGTTAGCATTCGGAGACCTGGCCGACGACGGAGCGAACGGAATACGACTTGGGTGGGATGCCGTACTAGTGAACCACGACCCGCGAAATGTCGATGAGCTTGCCAATGCGCTCCTTGGACTCTTCCGAAAGGGCGAACATCTTGCCTGATTTGAGCTGTTTCCGTGTCAGATTTCGAGGCCTGGTGAGTGGGTTGTTCAAGTTGCCGTACGTGCCTGGAAGGGGTGGGTTCTGTGACGAGTTATGGTCTTGACAAAACGCTGAACGCGGCTCCCACTTTGATGGACAACCAAAGATTCTGGATCTTTTTGCCGGCCCCGTCAGCCACACTGGGGCTGCTAGGAGCAGCATGCTAAATACACTAGACCAAGCTGCATCTGCCCCTCTATGAGAATTGGCTAACAGGCCCATGACTTGGGCTTTCAGTGACCTGGCCTTTGCTTTAGGTAGTTAGACACGGTTGGAATAGTAGGATTAATCATCTGCGCGCAAACCGGGGGGCAGGCAACAGATTGTAGATCTGGACCGCGACTGCACCTTTCGTCGTCACGTCGAACTTGTGAATTCCGACCAGAAAGAATCTCTTCAAGCTTATAGTGTACGTTATTCCCTGCACGTTGACAAACCCTGGCTGTAGCAGATATCACGCTGCATTATTTAACAACATCCATACGGCTTCAACCTTCGTGTTCTTTCAACCAAGCTTAAACAGTCTCCTGGCCACACGAGTGCTACGGCACACGCTTCATCATGTCGAAACACTGGTAAGTCGCAAATTTTAACTTCTCATCGTCGCTGACCTCGAACCCCAAGTCGCGCTCCAACTAACGCGTAGACTAGGGAACAAAATAAAGATGCGACTGTGTACGTCGGCAACATCGACGAGCGCTTCACCCAGGAGTTGCTCTCCGAGCTCATGACGCAAGTCGGCCCCGTACGCCAGGTACATATGCCACAGGATCGAGTTTCGCAAACACATCAAGGTTACGGATTCGTCGAGTTCGATACCCCCGCTTCCGCCGAATACGCAGCAAAGGTCCTCAACGGAATCAGGGTTTGGGGAAAGCCAATTCGCGTCAACAAGGCAAGCGCGGACAAGCAAAAGACTGTCGACATCGGCGCCGAGCTCTTCATCAACAACCTCGATCCCCAAGTTGACGAGAAGATCCTGTACGATACATTCAGCCAGTTTGGCCAGATCCTTCGACAGCCCAACATTGTCAGAGACGACAACAACATCTCCAAGGGCTATGGTTTCGTCAGTTTTGGTTCTTTCGAAGCTAGTGATGCTGCTCGAGCTACGATGAACGGGCAGTATCTACTGAGCAAACAGATTACCGTCGAGTATGCGTACAAGAAGGACGGCAAGGGCGAGCGGCACGGTGACGAGGCCGAGCGTAAGCTGGCCGCCGAGGGCAAGAAGCACAACATTGTTCCGGAACAACAGCCTTTGCCGCCCGCTTTCCACATGACGAGGCCTCCTGCCCCCGGCATTGCACCTGCTGCCGACATCCCTGCCGGGACCGCTATTTCTCCCGCCGTCGTGGCGCCAGCTGTCCCCATCCCCGTTGGCGTACCTGTCGCGGCTGCTCCTGCCTATGGCGTTCCTCCTCTCGGTCCTACTGCTATGGGTCGTTCTGGACCCCCATATGGTGCCGGCATACCACCCGCAGGTGGTCGGATACCCAATCTCCCACCTGCACCCTCCGGTCTCCCTGCAAGGCCACCGCCCAGTCACGGTGGCTTTGGGGGTCCAGTTGGTGAATTCCACCCCGGAGGAACTGCTTTCCGTGGTGGCCCTCCCGGTCCTCCAGGTCCCGCGGTACCTCCGGGGCCTCCGGCAATTTACCCTGGCATGGCTCCTCCAGCTGGATTTCCGGGTGCTCCGCCTCTTGGTACATCTATGCCTCCTCCTGGTTTTATGCCACCTCCTGGGGCCGCTCCTCCTCCGGGATTCGGCGCGCCACCAGGAGCACCCAACGGGTTTGCGCGGCGTTAGAAAACCGATTATGCAGATGCTTTGTCTGGCGCGCAAGTCACCAGCAAAACCCAGAGAACGATGCCGAAACTGTTCAAGTCCATGCGGAAAAGGATGCAGAGATTGGAGGAAAGAAGGATTCGGAAGCAGATGGAGAAAGCTATGAGCGAAGATTCTGATATAGCCCAAGGCAAAAACCAAGCCTCTGGTGAGTAAGCGAAAAGAACTTCAGGCGCTCCAAATAACAACTGAGGGAAGCGAGACTTCCGAATCCCAAGGTCTCCTAACGGCTGCCATCTCACTTTGCAACGTGGGCCTGTTTTCCCGAGCATTCATCGTAACCCCAAGCGAATGATGGGGAAGGAACCACAGGCTTGCTATAGGCTTGTTAAGAAGAGTATTCATCTGTCAGGATGCCCCGGGATCCGAGACAGTGAATAGCCTCCATTCTAGGCATCTATGATAATGCCATTGCAGAGGTCAGCAGTCTCTTCTTTGGACTCTGCTCTACACCTTGTTGAGCTCGGGTGTTTTGGGAATGATGTGGTCAAATGGCGTATATTGGTCTAAGGATATGTTAGCAAGCCCCGTCCTTCCCTTCGCTTGACACGGCTGGAGGAGCTAACCTCAGCACAGCTGAGCCTAGATGAGTGGTCCTTGCCCAGTAGTTGATGGATTAAGATTGGCAGGTTGAGGCGGGCATCCCTTTGGCAGCAAGCATCGGCGAGCTGTTCATGAGGAAGTCGTGTGCTTGATTGCAAAGGCTTGGGCAGGTTTAGAAACAAGTCCTGAGTCAAAGTAGAAGTGATGAAAGAAGTAATAGATACCCTCGTCTGTTGATGGCAAAATGACATCTTTAACAACCTCAAAGGTCTCTATCTATCCTTGTCCGTACTTTTCGATATCGGTCAAACCGGTCCCCTTCCCATAATTTTCTGAACACCCTTCTCGTGAAGTATTGAAGGGGATTCTCAATTCACGAACCGGCTTCGTGGGCTTCGATGGCCTACTACTTATCGTAAGTTTCGCATATGAACTGCCATGAACCAGTGGTTTCTGGGAGGACTTATGAGCTTGTGAGTTCTGCTCCAACCGTTGATGAGCACAAGATGACTTGGGATGAAAGCGAGAATATTGGCTCCATTCTCTTCATTTTGAGGAGGAGACCTGTCTTCTCCTCGCCCCTATCATTCAATGGCGGTTGGCAGACTCCCTAGGTTTAACCGAATATAGGAATTACAACGCCGCCGTTCTTTCACGATCTAATAACCACTGGACACAGGACAAAAGCGATGGGACGAAACATCTCAGCAGATATTCTTCTCTTGATTAATGTCACGTTTACGGTAGTATGAACGGTACCTATGTACCTCTATCTATGTGTGTCGTTCTCAGCAAGCGCCATGGCTCACCCCGTCAGGCTGTTCCCCACATCGGAAGGGCAGTTGCTGCTCCCCGGCGCGGCAGGTCCAGTCTTGAACGGGTTGGTTGCATGACACTGTTCCCCCCCCCCCCCCCCCCCCCCTTGAAATGTAGTAGTAGGAGGTAGTCCGCCTCACACAAAGGTTCCTAGGTGGGAGGCTGAAACCCTGGATGAACGACGGCAAGGTGAGGCAAGGCAAGGCAAAGGCCATCAACCAATCTAAGTTAATTTTGAAAGAGTCGTTGACGTCGTGAAACTATAGGGGTAACGGCAAACATCATGTTGTTGTAGAGACGAGGCTGCTGCAGGTCGATGTACTGCGTAAAGAGAGGGATCTTTGTAAGCCATACAGATTAGCCATCCAACCGATTTGCTCCCAAGACTAGTCAGCTGTCTATGGTCTGCAGCAGGAAAGATTTCAGATTCAGCAACTCTGATTGACCCGGTCCTCTGATCCCGAGACTGCCAGGTCGGTTGATCTTGAGCTTTCCGACAAAGGGAACCGTGAATATTATGCTGGAAGTTGCACATGTATGTGATATCTCTTGACGCTTGACGCGGATGTGATGGGAGAAACGAACGAATTGGGAATTTTCAAGAAATGGAGGCTAAGATATGACTTCCAAGTCAAGTCAGACTCTGAACTCATCGACTCCGGTCCTTCAATCTGCTTGCGACTGTATCACCATCAGCGTCACCGCACATGAGATCTGAATTGGTGGTGGTTTATCTTGTCAAGTGTCCTGTTCGCCCCGGGTCATCGCATGCCGACCTTGCTATCGGTTGTCTTGGATCGTCCATCGAGGCAACCCCAAGACCAAAGTTTGATATTTTCTTCGACTCCCTTTGAACTTCACCCGACAAGGGCGGGAAGGGCACGCTAAATGATGCCCATATAAAATAGTGACAGATCGCAAGGCACGACATACGAGATTTTGTGGGCAATTCGACGACATATGCACGCGGAAACGCAAGAGAGACCAAAGAAATGTTCTCCTAGCGAATCGAAAGCCATTGTCGTTTTGATCTGGCGGTGCCCTCCCGAACCTGCATGCTCGTGTTGTTACTTCGCTGCAGAGCAGCAGATGTAGCGTCGTCATATTTCCTGAGCATGTCGCTGGTTTGACTGAATGGCACATATTGAGCCGGCACAACCACGCGTGTAGCCTCTCTCAAAGAAATGTTGTTGCGATCCCAAAGTTCCGGGATCCTCGCTACCGTCTCCCGTCATAGGTTTAATCCTATCAGCCGTAGCATGTCCAAACAGTCACCACATTCTTGCACTGTACCAAACAAAAAGAGAGGTGTGTAGTTGGCAATGCAACAGCGCAACAGTGCGCCGATTTCTTCACTCCTACAACCTTTGCGACATCATGGACCTGTTTGATCCTTTGGCATCTTCTCTCCCTTTGCACGATCCCGAGATTAGGTAGTTTGTCGTAGTTGTGGGACAAAACCAGTGGGAGAGGATAGACTGGCAGGTACTTGAGCGAGAACGACGTTCGTTGCTCTTCAACCCATGTCGGAGGATCTGCCCCGCTACGCCGCTTGCTTAGGTTGTTTTCGGCCCGTTCGTCCAAATTGGCGAGTCTTGAGGGCAAGACATTGTTGTGGACAAGCGACAGTCATCTGAGAATTGTTCTCACCGACACCAGCAGCGGGCTTGTGGGATACCTCCAGCGAGCGTGGGCTGAGACCCTTTGAGAAACCGCAGTTTCCTCTCCTCGCCTTCACCGGTTTCGACCTTGTTTCCGCTTCGAGATGAAGGTGCATTTCCCAACCTAAAAGTCAGGTAATTGAGCTCATTAGGTGACAGTCACATGCCCAACCAGTAGTGTTTTTTTTTTTTTTTTTTTTTTTTTTTTTTTTTTTCCATCTTACTTGCTTGCGGGACTGTTGTACAACAGCAAGAGGGCAAGCACGAGTCGTCATTTGATAAATGATATCCGTCCGTCTTGGAAGCGCGCAAGTCCGACGCCGAGGCCGAATGGGTTCGGATGGAAGCCGCTATCGTCGGTTAGTCAACGGCAATCCACGGCACGGACATGTTGAACCCCGCGAACCGATATCGACACCGCTATCCCGGTCTCCGTCTTCTCCACATGTTACTGCCGGATCCACGTCCAACGCTTCGCCTGTAGTGTATGAGCATGGTACTATCTGATTGTCATACTGCCTCTTAGGATCCTTCAACGGTCGAATGAACAAATGATGGTGCCATCTAGTATTGCCTTCTGCCTAACCGTCCGGACCTTCCTCCGTCTTCATCTATAACCCAATCCCGTCCGTGAAGCTGGATCCGCGAGAGTAACCATCATCGATATTGCCTAGACCTCATAGAATACCCTCAAACATTGGCCCCGAATCCTGATCCCGGGAACTGGTCCGTGCCTGAGTTATAAGTTGTGGTTTGTACCAGCAGGAAGCAGCTCACGTGGCACTTTTATACCAGGGATGGTCGTCCAAAAGTGAGCCTTTTTTCACTACCAGGATTGCCCTGAACGCTACACTACGCTCGATAGTACTTTCCGGATATTCAATCCCAATCCGGACCACTACCAGTATCTCGTGATCGGGCATGGTTTTTGGAAAGCGTTAGGTTCATTGCTTTCCGATATTCGAGTCGCTCCAAGTCAGGCTGAATAGTGAATCAGGTACGTACTTTTTACGCTGAGGAATCTCATTCACCACTAAAAAGAGTTCTGGATCACGATCAGAGAGACTATAAAACCATGACAGCACTTTCTCGCCATGTTACGCTTATACACGTAACCCCTGAATTATCGTCAGATAGGATCCGTACAGTTGTTGCTGCTGCTGCTGCTGCACAACGGCGGTTGCCCGTGTTCAAATACGGCCAACGACCCGGCGGCTGCTCGATGCAGCATTCTGTTAATTTTAGCGTGACGGGAGCGAGGTCATGGGATCTCTCTTTGGGCCAAGTTCTTGCCAGTCAAGTCCGGTCGGACATACACCCGCTTTTGTAGGACCAGAACGGGCGTACACAAGCAGGATAGGTACGGTACGGTAAGGTGGTGCATGCTGTCTGTAACTTGTGCCTGTCTGTGTCTTTGACGACGCTGGCTTGATGAGAGGTTCTACCACTTGTATTTATCCAAACCGATTCTTTTCTAAAAGCGGGAGCTAAACTTGATATGGCAAGAAAACGTGCGCGATCCTAGTTGTCACTTGCATACCATCACAAACTGCGGTGAGAAGGGGGTTGAGCCCTTAGTTTACTAAACCTTTCCTGGACTAGAAAAGAACCGAGTTGGATGAATGAAAGCGGTAGAGACGCCCTACGTACAAGCCCAGGCTCCCAACGATATAGGAAAAGTGTTGTTGGGCTGCTAGCAAGAAGCCCGTCCTTCAGTACCGTTCGATGGTGTATGTGTGCAACGTCATGCATGGCTCCAAGCTATTGAAGGTCCTCTTCCAGCTTCCAATGCATGTGAATAGAGGAATCGGAGAGACCATTGACATGAAGTGGACAGAGACAGACAGGTACGAATGGCAGGCCATAGATTGACCCAGGAGTTTCGGCTATTCGATGTCTGCTTCGGAGACGGACGGCGATTCCAGATATGTGATTCTACTTGCCTGTAAGAAATCGGAAATTGATGAGCCCTCAATGATGCTGATCTGGCTCGATCGAAGGATTACTCACTTACACAGAGTTACAATCAGCTTGCGCGCATGTTGGATTACGATAGTACAATTATGCTGCAGTTTAGTCCTTGCCGCTCCACCACAGAGTGTTTTACGTACCCTCCTAGATCATATGCCCCGCCTCGCTTCTTGGGAGATCTTCAGGCATCAGTGTACCTTTCGCCCACAACGTCATGCTAATCTCATCGCTTATATCAGTCATTTTCAAAGCCACCAACTAGCTGCGCTTTTGATCTTGGTTGTTGAGGTTGTTGCGCGCAGATCATCTTCTCTCCGCATGATTCAAGACCATTGAGATATCTCCGTTCTCCCCCACCAGCTTGGCGAGTTTGCACCAGATACTCGCTCCAAGATGATGCCCCATTCGACTCAGGGCCAGCGAAATTTGCTGGTGTATAAACACAGGGGAAGTTTACTATGATACTACATCGAGAGGTAGAGATATGTACATTGGAGCAAGCATGTTTCTGAGGCAGTGGCCTTTAGACATCAGTACGCCCACGGGTCTCGATACTCTCAGACATGTATGCAAGCCAATCGATACATACCCAACAGACCAGGCTGAGTTATGGATCCTAATACCTACACGGCTGAAACCACCCCCTTTCGTCCAACGCTCTCGATTCGGACTTTCTTATAGATCTTTGCCGTTCTGGGATAGCTGAGGGTAGCAAGTCCAACAGGCAAGCAACTGCCATCCATGTCACAGGAATTGGTCAAGTATGGTGCTGGGCTGGGCCTCTCTATTGTAGGGCCAGTCAGATCGGCTGAGTGGACGACATGGAGTTCTCCCAAGGGAACTTGTGATTCCACATGCTCGTTACTAAACGGGATCTCCCCTTGTACCCTGAGCATCAAGTGTTACTGATCTGATCTAGATTCTCGGGATGGACAAGAGCCTCCTGCCTGACAGCCTGACTAGCCTCATCGATCCGAAGCTCTAGCTCTGTGCCATCAGATACTCCGTCTGCATGCTGTCACCACGAAAGACAATGTCACCGTATCTTGGCGTTCTCGTGAGGGGACATACAGATCGCGTCTGCAGGCTCCTTGAGACATGCGATCTGCAGAGTTCCCGCACAGGGACTTGAGGGATAGGTGTGAGAGAGTGTTTGTTTGTTGGCTCAGGAGAGGCATTCCGACCATCCTTCACCTTTGACAACCATCATATCTGAATTGGAGATGAATCTGCATCGGCGAGCGCATCGCACCGTACTCGAAAGGAAAGTGACAGACAAAGCAACAGCGAAAACGCCAAGGACCCTGCATTAACACGTTGTTCAACATCAGCATTTCGATACATACCTCTACCCGTCGTCAATTCCTTAAGTTGCTGTTCCCTTTCTTCTGATGCTGAGGCTGCCGAGTGTGCATTTAGCGCCCGCTCCTTCCGAGTCTCAGAAACGGGCACATGACTGACGTTGGCGGGCTCAGCTTCTTCTGCAACAAACACAGAAGAAAGGCCAGGCACCGCCCGTACGGTGGCACTGCATTCGAACAAATCGTGTATTGGGCGGAATGACCCGAATCTACCTGCACGACGTTGCAGTTTCCTTCTTTATTATTTTTTTCTCTTCTTTGTCTTTTTGCCTTTGGTTAGTGTTTAAATCGATGCCTCCCCGGCACGTGCCCGACCTTCTGGATCGTGATGAGGCAACTACGTACCATGCGTTTGCTGCAACCTACACCACCTCAATCTGTAGCGAGTCTACGGACGACAACCAACGTCCAAAATTGCACAACTTGAACAAATACCCAGCATTGCGGCAGGCAAAAAGATGAACTGTGTAGAGGTATCGGGTAACCATCTCACCGGCTAAAACGGCCCCCAAAGTGCTGCAACGGGGACAAATTGGACTTGGACGGCGATGATGGTCATATATTAACGAAAAGCCAAAATTGCCGAAAAAGAAACTATGCTCCTGGTGAATTTGGGAAATATCCTTTCGAAAAAAAAAAAAAAAAAAAAAAAAAAAAAAAAAAAAAAAAAAAAAAWCTGAAAAAGAAAGAGAAAAAGGGGACGAGATGCAATCATGACGAGCAGCAAGCAACGAGCCGCATCTCTGGGCAGGGTAGTACTTGCCTAGTAAATATTACGAAGGGCGTCGACCCCTATTCATTGAGAAACCCCCAAATATCAAAATCGGTACCTGAATCCGAGCATCCAGCTCCACGGTATGGAGTCATCTATCACCGACCTGACCACGTCGAGCCCGGGCCAAATGGTCCCAAAGTGCTCCACGTCAAGACAAAGACAGCTCAGAGTGTTCCACCACTGGCGACTTATCCGTCCCTGGCCGCTGGCCGCTGAGGCTATTTCCGCCCCCGCCTCGAGAAGGAGTCGCTAGAGCCATGGACAGAGTCCGCCCAGGTCCGCCCGCCCAGTGACCCGGAGCGGAGGCGACAATTACCTAAGGGTGGTGGCCTCAAATTCCCCTGGAAATCTGGCACTCGTGAATCCTGGACTCACGTCACAGCTGCTCAACATCCCCGCTGGACGCAGGACGCTTCCACTTTTTATCATATTTTTCGCATCACACGATACAGACCTCCAGCCTCCTGGCGTGTTGCGGCACCCGCCAACAAATAGGAAGGCCCCTGCTCCCGCAGTCTGCTGTACGCTACCCGCAGTCCCGCACCCAGCGAGCACTGGCCACTAGCATGGAGCGATGCAGCCGCTTTTGGCCCGCACCCTGAACGTTGAACGGCACCGACAGGCCTTCTTTGGGGAGCAGAGGGGCCCGTAACCTAAAGGCCCCCGTCCACCGTCAATCCAAGACATCATATCCTTCCATGTTCGTGCGATTTTTGCGAATCCTCAGTTCTGTTCCACCTGAGCGAACTGGGATACCGATTCCCAAGAGACCGACCTGCAGTCGTTGGATAGAATATGAGCCTCCACTGGAGTCTCAGTTCCTCCGTCCCCTTTTGATATTTACCATGCCAGTGCCTATCTGTAAACCAAAGAGAAGAAAAAAAATCCCCCAAAAAAACCCCCTTAAAAAAAACCACCAGACAACATCACGAACTACGTCGTCTTAAATGGGCCCTGCCTGCTGATGCTAGTAATCTCCAGGGCAGGCAAGACAGCAGCAGCCCCTCCCCTTTACCCTTTACCAAATGGCCCCCTTCCCTCTTTTAGTCTGTTTTTAGATTGCTGGGGCCCCGTCCGGTGCGACCAACCAGACGGCAACCATTTGCGCTGCACGGCCCCACATTGCACGACCTGTTGACCGGGACGTGCGTTTGGCTGCTGCTTTCTGGTGCCAAAGCCCACCCAGGCTCGACAGGCTATTGAACCAACGGCTTGGGGGAAGTGACGACGGCAAATCGTGACCCCTCACCACCACCTACCGCGAGCCACGACCGATCCCAAGTACTAGTCCAAAGACCAAAACCAATTACAATTTCTCAAACACATCTTCAAAAAGACCCCGTCGCTCACGTCACGTCACCCTGCCCTGCGAACCCAAACAAAAAAAAAAAGAGCAATTCACAAATAGACCGACAAGGCTCTGCGTGCGCTCAGCTTCCCCTCGCAGAGCAACCAAAACCCACTGCGCATTTGGAGAAACGATACCGGACGACGACGACGAACAGTAAGTTCAATTACCTACCTAAAGCTCCCATAACTACACTTTACCCCTTAGTTCTTTCTGCATTCCCATGCACTTCATGTGGCACCGAGCCAACGTCGAACTACTGTCGCGACCTTCTCTTCACCTCTCTGGTTCTGTCCTTCCTCGAATATCTACACCCCATCGTCCTTTTAGATGCTCCCTACCTACCTAGTCCTCTGTTTGCGTTGCTTTGAGCTGCTCTCCCCTTGGCTCCCCTCTATGTCACTGTCACTGTCACTTGTTATTCTGCCATCCACAAGGAAAACCTCCCTTCCAACCCTGGCTTCCCGTCTTGTCGCCTCTCCTTCCCAGGTCCCCAGCCCCAACCCCTCTTCTGCCTGCTCTGGTTGGCTGCATTGCAGGTACGGCGCGCCAAGTCACTGGGCCATCTGACCTCACCAGACGTGCAAGTAGCGCACTGGCATGGCATTGTGAATGGGCGGAACGGGTTTGGGTCAAGCGCCTAGTAAAAGAAGGCCAAGTCCAGTTTCCATAAGACGACGCAGCAGCGAGAAGGAATGGAAGGCTCTGGGCTTTGTCATGGCTCCAAAGAGAAGCCGTGGTCATGAGCTAAAGTCTAAGTCTTCTGCTGCTTTCCGGCGGTTTGCTGGCATTGTTGTTGTTGTTGTTGGAATGTGGCCCTGCCCCTCATCTCACGCCGGGCTGATGGCATCCCTATCCCACTTCCAGTTTCACCCTGTCACTGTCCGGGTTACTGCTGCTGGCGCATTGCCCATCACAGAGGATCGAACCCACCACGATACACCCGACCCAGGCACATAACCTACACTACCTACACTACTTGGTGCACGAATGGCAGGTTTTCTTTCTCGCAAGTCCACAAGTTGCAACGACGGGGAGGTCGCAAACCCAAAAAAACCGGACAAACTCCAAACCCTTGCCGAGTCACGGCTCCCCGTCGTCTTCCTTCTGTGCCTGTCTGTTAGTGCCAGCCCAGTCCTGCCAGCCCAGCCAGGCCCGGCCATGGCGATGCCTTCTTTCTTGACTATGTCGCCGTCGGGTTCAAACAGTTGCAGTGTGCTGTCCACCTCGACCGACGGCAGCAGCAAGAAAGAAGGGCTGGCGAGCCTCGTGGCCGCTCAGCGTTCGATCACACCTCGAGTGCATAACTAACATGGTGGCCCTGCATCAATGGACGTCTTCTGCAGACCACTCACTTGACCTGGCGTGCGGGCGCCTCTCTGCCCACGCTAAGCTAGGCTTGTGTATGGTCGCCACTGCATGCCCTGTCATTCCCCGCCGTCATTTCATTAAGCTACCTGGCCTGCCTTAACATGGCCCGCCCCTCCAAAGACTGCCTGCCTACCTACCTTCCTTACCTACCTACCTACCTACCTACCTCTACCTTACCTCACTTTCACTCCGTCCCAGTTCGATTGACGTCCGAATTTCGAGATCGTCCTGCTCTTGCTCTCTCCATCTGGGCTGGCTCTGTATGCACGTTGCACCCTTGGTCTTTCCCTTGCTACAAGCACAACACTCTCCTTTCATCTCAATCCCGCTTGACGTTCCCTCGCAACGTCCCCATCCCCGTCTCCGCTTCCACTCCCCTTCCACTTTCTGACCTCTTTCGATTTGCATCTCCTACCTCTACTCTAGTCCTTCCACTTCCCCTACCCGCCCGCCTCTTCTCCTAAAAACGACCTCGTTCTTGTAAAGACACCCTTTTTTCTAATCGTCCGTGCCGCCTAGTCTAGACAGTCGAAACAAGCGACAGACCCCTCCAGTCAGTCCACAGTCACGGTCACTGTTCATACCGCACCTGACGCATTACCATCGTCCAGCCCTGGCGCACCTTGCCGCATTTCTCGTCCATTAACTTTACACCTACTGGTCCGTTCAACCCACTCGTCGCTTTCCCGCGCCGCCAAACCACTTTATTCCGTCTTACAACCTTTCCAGCTTAACAGCTCGAGACATACACCCCCCCTCCCCCCGCCCCCCGCAAACAACAAAAAATACCCCAAAAGCCATCAACAGCTCAAGAGCTGCTACGAACCCGGTACAATATAGCACAACGCTTTACGCATCACATCGCGCCGCCTCGCATCCTGCTTCCATTTCAAACGAACAGGGAACATCAGTGCTGCATCCAGGCCCGACGTCAAACCCATCAGCCGTGAACCCAGTTGCCCGGTCTCCACACAACCTGTCGCCCAACACGGCCCGCATCAACCCTTCAGCGACCTTCCTTCACTCGCGCATCGCTGCCAGCAACTCCATCGACGAATATCTCGAGCGATAGCACCCAATCGATCGAAATCTAATTTACAATGGCGTCGAACCGCCCAGCGGCTTTCAACACCCTCCGGATGGGAGGTGAGCATATGGAGTGAATGGTCAAGTTGGGAGACAAGACCAATTGCTGACAAAGATGGATTCCAGAAGTCATCCGTGAGAAGGTACAGGACGGCGTTACAGGAGAGACGCGGGAGATCCAGTACACCCAATGCAAGATCGTCGGCAATGGCTCGTTTGGTGTCGTCTTCCAAACCAAGCTATCACCTTCCAATGAAGATGCCGCCATCAAGCGCGTTCTTCAGGATAAACGCTTCAAGGTCGGTGCAGCCCGTATTGGACGTGTCTCGGAGGTTTACGGAACTGACAGACACATAGAACCGCGAACTTCAAATCATGCGGATTGTTCGCCACCCCAACATTGTCCAGCTCAAGGCTTTCTACTACTCGAATGGCGAACGTGTAAGTCCCCAACGCATTAGACCTCGTCGCCATACCTTTCATACTCATTGTCTCTGCAGAAAGACGAGGTGTACCTCAACCTGGTGCAGGAGTTTGTGCCAGAGACCGTTTACCGAGCCTCGAGGTTCTTTAACAAGATGAAGACCACCATGCCGATCTTGGAAGTCAAGCTGTACACCTACCAGCTATTCAGGGCTTTGGCATATATCCACTCGCAAGGAATCTGCCATCGCGATATCAAGCCGCAGAACCTCCTGCTTGACCCTACCACCGGTGTACTCAAGCTGTGCGACTTTGGCAGCGCAAAGATCCTGGTAGAGAACGAGCCCAATGTGTCCTATATCTGCTCGCGGTATTACCGTGCACCTGAATTGATCTTCGGTGCTACCAATTACACAACCAAGATCGGTGAGTTCTCTTTGGAGCACCAGTCTCGTTGCACATGTCTCGAACATTGGCTAATCATGTTGTGCAGATGTCTGGTCTACTGGATGCGTAATGGCCGAACTCATGCTTGGGCAGCCCCTCTTCCCCGGAGAGTCTGGCATTGACCAGCTGGTGGAGATCATCAAGGTCCTCGGAACACCTACTCGGGAGCAGATTCGAACCATGAACCCGAACTATATGGAACACAAGTTTCCTCAGATCAAGCCTCATCCGTTCAATAAGGTCTTCAAGAAGGCCGACGCTGATGCTATCGACCTCATCGCCCGCCTTCTTGAGTATACCCCCACCGAGCGTCTGGCGGCGATTGATGCCATGGTCCATCCCTTCTTCGATGAACTCCGGGACCCCAGCACCAGACTTCCCGACTCGAGGCACAACTCTGGAACCGTTAGGGATCTACCACCGCTCTTTGACTTTACCCGTCATGGTATGTACTTTTTTTTTTCTCTTTTTCTTTCTTTGCGTATTGTTTCACATTGACGAAATTCAGGTACTGACGCTTTTATCTCATTACAGAGCTATCCATCGCCCCTCAGCTCAACCACAAGCTTGTTCCTTCGCACATGAGGCCGGTTCTCGCGTCGAAAGGACTCGATATTGACAACTTCACTCCTATGAATAAGTCGGAGATGATGGCGAAGTTAGACTGAAGCTGATCTCGTTTCGATACTCAATATTGCCGATCCATCCCCGAAATATGCCCGTGGACGATATGCGCTGTGATTTCCGAATAGCAGAGCGTTGCCTAAGATTTCGAAGTAAGCGGTTTGACTCGCCGATCCGATTATGACCCAAAACCGAAGAACGGATATTTCTGCGTCTACCTGGACGAAACGAAAGCGATTTCATATCACGGCCTTAACCGACGCACAGATACCCCTTGTCACAGGTGCGCTGGAGTAACCGTGCAAAAAAATTCGTGCCGGCCTGGAGGCCGAGAAGAGCCCGGGACTGACAAGAACGTCTCCGAGCAACTTCCCTCAGCGAAAGGGACTGGTTCACAAATTGCTTGGTTTCATGGGAGGATACTCTCGAGACATGTTATGGGCTACACGTTTTTTTATTAGATTTCTTATTTTTCTGCATGACCGGGATGGCTTTTGCTTCTTCTTGCCTCAGACCTTTCGTTCAGCAGGAGCGCTCTCTATTCCCGCGGCAGGCGTCAACCAGATGGAAGGCGGAAGGCAGTGGGCTGGGAAAGCTTTGTGTGCTTTGTGCAACCTCGTCGGACACCGGCCACTCGCCAAGTTGCTTTGGTTCTGAGGGAATGATGGAAGGAAAGATAGGCGGCATCAATGATGTGATGGATTATGGCATATAGGGTAACAGTGTTGGAGTGGGTGATAGGTTACGGAGTGAGGAATGGAGGTGGGGCATCTTGATGTTGTAAGCTTTGCCTGCTATAACGAGTGTCAGCGAGGTTATGAGAAGGATGGGTGGTACCACTTTTTCGTGTCTCTTGTGTGTCTTTGTGCCTGTCTCATGGATCTGTGTCCTCGGAGTGACTGCTGAGGGGGCTCCATTCCGTTTCGAGAGGGTGAACGATTTACGATGAGTATGACGGATCAGTGGTTCACATGAATAGGTGACAGTGCAAGAACTGGATGGATAGGTAGTTGGATGGTAACCGGCATGTCTAGGTTTCGGCTTAGGTCCACGGAATTGTGTACCTTTTAGGAAAAGGGTAGATGGTAAAAGCGGTGGAGTTCATACTGGATTCACTTTTCTGTTGATCAAGCCCTTTTCGGGGTTGTATTGTTTCCGAGGTATTATTAGGACGTCACATAAAAATCCAAGAGTGTTCAGTTTCTTATGAGCTTCGTTCAAGTCAGTTTGACCGTTTGTACGCTTCAAGCCCCGCGAGAGTTCCGGCGTCTGAATCATGAGGTCTCCAAGATGCCCCTGGTCACAATCGGTGGTAGATTGTAACCCTATACGGATATGGGCGCAAGTAGTGTAAACATCCTTGAGAAGTCAATGTCCGCTAGGACCAACCCGACGAGTTTAAGATTCCAGTTTCGAGTAGGTAGCATCTCATTAAAACCCAAATCTTCTGCTTAGCCTTTTGAGCTATGATGACCTTTACGCTTTGATACATCCCAATGCGGCCATATCTGCAAATGTAGGCTCTTACAACTGTACCGTGAAGCATGAAAAACATCTACACATACACCTAGAGTCCGTGCACTAAAGACTTAGGTCTACTACGCAGTACGCAACTCACCAATCGCGTCGGCGTGACAGGTCCAAGTTCCAAAACATCCCTTCCCTGTAGCGTTCCATTCTCCCAATTGATCCAAGCCTGCCAGCCGCCAACCACCAGCCGTGCCTGAACTATTCGTCACGTAACGCCGAAACATTCACCACAACTGTGTTGCCGGGACATTTCTGTTTTGTCCTTTCCTCTGACATCTATTCTCCTTCCAGATACGTGTTACTTTTCTCTCAACTTACCGGACCACGCATACCATGGCCGACTACGATCGCAGAGGCGGCGGGGGTTACAACCCAAAGAAGCGTCGCTATCGTGGTGAGTACTCCCGGCTGCCTTTCCTACACCTCTAATGATGTTCGTCTCAGCCTTGTCTCCTGCTTATAATCCTGTCGAACTATTATCATATCGGTGTCAAAGCCCCTCATGAACAGATTATAACTAACGGTGGTGCGTTCAATCCAAACAGATGATGATGATGGCGACCGTCGCGGAGGCCCGCGAAGACGCTTCGATGCTCCTCCTCATGTCCGCGTCCGAAAGCAACTGCTCGCCATTGCCGAGAACCCCATGCGTCCCTGGCACGAGGAGGTGCAATCGATTGCCAACCTGTTCACCGATAACTGGGACGATGAGCTGCTCCGAACCAACTTTGTCGACCTCGTCCTCCAGCTTGCGGTCGAGCAACCCATGAAGACGCCGTTCCTTGCCGCCGTGGTGCTCGTCGCCAACACCAACAAGCCCCAGATTGTCGACATGCTTCTCGCCAAGCTTACGAGTACCATCGAGACTAAAATTGCCGAGGGCGACTGGCGGGATGTGAAGCTCTACTTGAAGCTTGCGGGCTGCTTGCAGAGCTGTTTGGAGGGTGACGGTGTCTTCCCTGTGTTGGAGGAGCTGTTCAGCCGCGCTGTGGACTTGCAGACTGCCAGTTCCGAGGATGTGAGCTACCCTACTTGGTTTCGCATGGCTTTTGGCTTGAAAAAAAAAAAAAAAAAAAAAAAAAAAAAAAAAAAAAAAAAAAAAAACATGAATGTTGCAACAGACAATTGGTACGGAGCTTGTTAAGATCATCCTCCTCACCCTACCTTACGTTATGGTTACGGGCCCAACCCAGTGGCAACAGAAGGCGGCGGATCTGATGGAGAAGACCGAGATTATCGCCGGCGAAGCACACCCGTTACAGGCCTTGATTGAGCCATACCACCCCGAAGCCGGCGACCAGAGCCCTGTTGCGTCCCAGAGTTGCATCAGCTTGCTGCAAACCCAGCTCCAGAACGAGGCCAACAACGGGTGGGCCTTGAGCTGCCTCCCGAGGCCTTGGGAACTTCCCGTCGAAGAAGTCGAGCAGCAGGAGAAGATTGCCAACGCCGAGAAGCATACCCTCCCGCCGATTGCCATCCCTCAAACAGTTGTTGCCGGACCTCGGCCCCTGTTCCCAGAAATCTACTTCTCTGTTTACGCCAACCAAGACGTCGAGTCGACACCCCCTCTGACCAATATTGCGGCCTCCCTGATTCGCGATGCGCTTGTTGACACTATCAATGTCCTGAACTTCAACCGCAATGTCACTGCTCGTTTCCTCATCGAGCTCGACTGCTACTTTGCTCCTCGAACGTTTGCCGCCAGAGCGACACCGTTCGACAAGATTAGCGAGATTGAGCCACCCAAATCCAGCTGGAAGCCAGAGGATGTCGCTGTCGACGCGGTCTTCTCGCAACTTTTCTCGTTGCCCAATCCCGAGCACAAGCTCGTCTATTACCATGCCGTCCTTACGGAGGCTTGCAAGCTGGCGCCGGCTGCCATTGCTCCTAGCTTAGGACGTGCCATTCGTTTTCTTTACAGGAATAGTCACCGTATGGATCTGGAGCTTTCCAATCGGTTTATGGATTGGTTCTCACACCATTTGAGCAATTTCGGATTTACCTGGAAGTGGACCGAGTGGGTGGACAATGTTTATCTGTCCAACTTGCACCCGGACAAGGCTTTCATCATGGGAGCCATTGACAAGGAGATTCGCCTTAGCTTCGCTCAGCGTATCAAGAACACTCTTCCCGAGCCTTATCAGTCTTTGATCGGACCTGAGAAGGAGAAGGATGTTCCTGACTTCAAATTTGCGGACGATAGTAAGTTACCGCACTGTTGGATATACATCTGTTTACCTAGTACTAACACGACGTAGAAACCCCCTTCGCCGCCGAGGGTAAGGAGATCGCCGCTCTTCTAAGGCGCAAAGCGCCCGAGGAAGAAATTGAGCCCGTCATCGAACGTATTCACTCGCTCGCCCTGGACAACAACCTCGACCCTCTCGTAGCCAGTACCGACGTTTTCGTAACCTCGGTTCTGCATGTTGGCTCCAAGTCGCTCTCGCACGTCCTCGCCGCCATCGAGCGCACCAAGGAGCGCCTCACCGATGCTGGCGCCACCTCGGAGGCTGCCCGCACCCAGATCATCTCGTCGGTCATGGAGTACTGGTCCGCCCACCCGGGCGTCGCTATCGCCATAATCGAGAAGCTGCTCAACTACAGTATTCTCACCCCGCAGGCCGTGATCAATTGGGCCATCACCACGTACGCCGGCGCCACTCGCGGCGAGGCGCTCGCCAGGGGCTTCGTCTACGAAATGGTGTTCAACACCGTCGTCAAGGTCACTTCCCGTCTGAGACAGGTGCTGCAGAAGGCTACACTGCCCGAGGCCATGATTGACGACGAGACCATCGAGGCCGAGATCAACGGCATGCGCTCGCTGTTCCGCGCCATTGAGGATGCCCTGTTCGCTTGGGCGACGGGGTCTAAAGACGAGCTGATTGAGGCCAGCGATAGTCTGGCCGAGGGTGATGAGACTGAGAAGCTCGTGAAGAGGTGGGGCGAGCGCTGGCTTAGGGTGTTCAAGCGAAGAGCGGCGATTGAAGAGGCATTTATTGTCGAGGCCAGGAAGGAGAGGGAGAGGAAGGCGGCTGCTGCTGCTGCGGAGCCTGCGGCGGCGCCGACACAGATGGACGATATGATTGTTGATTCGGGTGATGCGGCTGCTGAGGCGACTGCTTAAACAGTAGTCATGTATACCTGGATGCCTTTACGGAAGGATGACTTTATACCAGGAATTGGGTGGATTGAAGGGTTTGTCTTTTTTTCTCGTGCTCGTACCATATAAGGGCCGGTTCAGTAGCTCTGGCTGGATGGAGTTTTCCATAGCGTTGGGAGGTACATGAAAATGGAAGTTTAGTTCAAAGATCTGTTTGCGTCTTCGCGTCTTCTGGCTATTGATGATACATAGCAAACAGAGCAAAGTCAATAACGCTCAACACGTGAGATTAAAACCCAGAAGCCGCTGTTCTTTGGGTTTTACAGCCTTCGCCATAACCTCTTGGATTGTTCTCTCTGGATTTCGTTCAATGACGTTACACAAACCTAGCCCTAGCGCAAAATCCCAACGCAAAAGAGATAGCTACCCGTCTTCGTGATCCCTCCCACTCCACCATTCGTCTTCCTAGGCGCAAGTTCCCCATAGCCCTTCCATATCGAGAAAAAGTATACATGTCCTGTTGTTCCCTTTCATCCCAAGTCATCCAGTCCATAATAATGACGAGAAAGCCGAGTCCTTAAGATGCGGTTCCTCATTCAGTGCCTGGCACAAAGACCCATTTTCTCTAGTCCGTTCACCATACCTTCAACTCCTACTCCAAACCAAGGTCTCTTCTCTTCACCCCTACGCCGGATTGGGAAGGTGTTTCGTTAGATCTGTTTGCTGTGAGGGGGCTTGGTGTCGTAGAGTGCGTGTTTGGTAGCAGTATGTAGCGGGTTATTAATGCCTTTCTCTGGTGTGTATATGTATATGCAAGGACCTCGAGAAAAGAGATCATAGCCATACATTAAGCAAGACAACCGAACCGAATTTTACAGCGCGAGGTTGTAAGAGTATTCGTCTTCCATGTTTTGGGAGATCCAGAGGACGACGGCACTGTTTGTTGGAGGAGGGGAGGTTGTTAGCATGTGTTTATCCATAAATCATGCATGGTTCCCTCTTGTCTCCTCTTTGCCCTTCCTCTTCACCCTCTCTCTACCCACGAGTAAGTGACCTCTGTCCAACCCTCTTCTCTCTTACTCTTAAGCCTCCTCATCCCCATTTCTCCACTCTCTCCTTCCCATTTTCAACCACCCTCTATTCTAACCACCCCCTCTCTCTCACCCACACATAAGCATAAAAAAAAGATCAAAGAGAAAGCAAAGAAAATAAACTTACCTCAACCCAACCAGCCCATTGGCAACCAAGTTCTCCACCCCCATCCTCAACGCCGGAAACCCGACATCCTTCACCACATACTTGAGCACAAACACCGTGACACCACCCGCCATGCCACCAGCCAGGCACGCAAAACCCAAAAACAACACCACGCGAGCCTTCCAGGCCACACCGCTGCCGCTGTAGGAAAAGCTCTCGGCGGAAAGGCGAGCTTTCTCCACGCTGTTGATGATTAGCATACCGAGAGTGCTGAAGATGAAGGGCAGCCAGTCGACAAAGTGGATGTGCACGTCTGAGGCGTTGAGGGCGGAATGAGACCAGACGGCGGAGTCGAGGAGGGTGTAGAATGCTAAAGAGAACTGGAAGCCATCAATCAGTGTTAGTAAAACTGTATGACAATATGGGAACGGAGTATGGATGCTGATGAGTGGGCGCAAGAGGGAGCATGGTTGTAATGTGATATGAGTGATGTGGAAAAAGAAGAAGAAGAAGAAGAAGAAGAAGAAGAAGAAGAAGAAGAAGAAGAAGAAGCTGTTCTGCTGGTTATGTATGACCCATCCCATCCCATCCCATGGCAGCGAGAGATGATCATGGCATTGCAACATCACGCCAGGTCAGTCAGGGAAGAAGAGAATAGGAAGATAAAGAAAGAAAACAAAAAACGTACAAAAGCACCAGCAGCATAGACCCCCGCGTTCCTCACCCACGCGCTGTTAAGCCATTCAGGCCTGGAGAATCTGAAGAGGCGTTCTTCCGACATGGTCATTTGTTTGTGTCGTGTTGTTTCTGGTACGTCTTTCTTCTCTTATGCGCTTCCGTTCGCTTTGATTTATCTTTCTTGGCCGCGGTATTGTCGCAAGCCTAGGTAAATGTAGGTAGCGATGCGATTGCGATTCGGTGCCGGCAGTCGGAGTTGTGGTGCTTATCAGCAGAGCTGAGATGCCTATCGTCCGTCGGTGGTATCGGTCACGGATTGTATACAAATGACTGCGCGCGATGGCGATCGTCGTCTATCGGTCGGTGGATTGTTAGAAGTTGTAGTTGAAGTGACTGGAGCAACCCGTTGGCAATGATACTGTTGGTGCTACTGTCAGATCGATAGCTTGTCGGCCTGGAGTAGCTCGATCTGGAGCCGGAGGATGACGACGTCCGTACGCCGTGGTGCCAGGCGGGCTGGCGGGCAGATGCTCCACTGAAAGCAGGGGCCCGCTTGGCCAATTACTGTGGGTCAGCCGTCCCAAGGCTGTGGTCTAAGCGTTTGGTCGCACGTGACAGCCTTTGTGGTGACATCGTTGTATATCAACTTTGTTATGTGGAATTTGCACCGAATGTAATAGCAAAGAAGAGCAAGTGCATGGTTTTACGCTTTGTTAATTCTCTGCCTACCATCCATGTCTATAGCCTTTCCATGTAGATACAAAGCATTTGCCCCCTGACCACCCTCTTCGAACTCCCCCTAATAACAATCCTGCACAAATCAGCGCCTTCCGAGTTGGATAGATCACAAACATCCGTACCAACTCAGCATCCGAGCGTGAACTTCCCTCCGTATGACTGACAGCCAGCCAGCGACAGCACCATTGGAAGTAAGTAACCGCAGCTCCCCTCCAGAAGCCAAGACAGCTTGGATGCAGAACAAAAAAAAAAAAAAGACAGAAAGAGTTATTATGTCGCTATGCGGTGTAATAGTAAACAATAGTGCAAAGCTGAAAATGTCTTCTGCGAGCGGCATCGGGCAGACCGCAAGAAGGTCCCACCCACCGATAGAAGTCAAATGATCCCCTTTTAGTGTACATACAATATTCAAACTTCAGCGATGCAACGAGATTGGTCCTCGAAAATACCCATCTCCGTGGCCAAGCAGGCGAGAAGACAGCGCGGGAAAAACCTCCGCACCATGAAAGAACTAGATTAGACAAGAGAGACTAATCATATTGTGGCGAGGAAGAAGTAATTGGAAGAGAAATATTCGTGACCTGCCCCTTCATCATGCCATGGCCCTTAATTTCGGCCAAGAGAGGACATCTGTCTCCAGGAGGCGTCAAGATATCAGATTAGGGAAAAACATTACACCATGTCTGACTCCGTGCCCTGCGCATGATGAGGCTGCGGTTTGCCGGGCCAGCTACTCAAACGGTGACCCATGAGTTGATGAGTCCGTGGTTGCTTCGATTTGTTCCTTTTCAAATCTCGATATCCTTCATGTCCTCGGTGTCTTCGACTGTCGTTTGCTTGCCCTTTGACTCTGTCGCCTTTCCGTTCGCCTCGGTTTCAGGCTTCTTCTCCTTGTCCTCGCTTGTCCTTTCCTTGGCGGGAGAATCCACCTTGATGTCCTCCTTGCTATGCTCTCCACTTGTCCTTGGGGTGTTCACCTCGATCAAGTTGTCGGCCTTGGGGTCGAGGGAAGCGTTGCTAGCCGTGAGAGAGGTTGTGGGAGGTGCCTCTTCAGCAACGCGCGCCAATGGGCTTGGCTTTCCGTAACCTGGCCGGATGGGACTCGACACGGGCGAAGTGCCAGTGAGACGGTGTAGAGACCGGCCACGAGGCTCGTTATGCTCTGTTGGGCTTTGGTAAGGAGAGCCGGGTGTTGGGGGAGAGCGCATGCCGGAAGCCGACGCCATGGAAGGCGCCATGGATTTGCGCTTGTTGGCTGTGCGGCCATATTTCTGATCCATCCTCCACCTCAGAATCTCGAAATAAGGTGGCTCAACACGGGTCGCCTTAAACTCACGCAGCTTGAGCTCGTTGGTTTCCTCATCGACAAACCACCTCCCACTGCTGAGATCCTCCGCAACCATGGCAAGAAAGTGTGCCCACGAGCGGGCAACGACGTACTTCGTATCGTAGTCGCGACCAAAAAGGATAATCTGACCCCAGTGGCCTTTTGGTCCAGGCGCCAAATCGACAGCCAAGTTGTTGCCGCCCCAGTCACGAACGAGGGGAATCCAGGCAGGGTGCGCATACGCCTTCTGAATCGCGAGTGGGGGGACGGAGTCCTGCTTGTTGAGAAGTTCTTGTCGCCAGTTTTGGTTGCGGTTAGGGGCATCTTTTGATGATGAGGCTTGAGCGGCAAATGCTTGAGACTGTCGCTTGACGAGCACGGGATCCAGCATAAACTCTTGGTTCACCGTCTTCCAGTTCTCCCACTCCTGGACCATTTCTTCGCAGTCGAGTAACATGGAACTGAAGATGATGCCAGTAGGAAGACCACCGCGCTCCTGGCCGTCGTGAATCTGCAACGATTGCCGGAGATCTTGGGGAAGGGTGCAGTCAAGCTGGTATTCGAGCTCGTTCAGATCGTTGACGGTGCAACCCTCGCCAAGTTGGTCGAACAACTCGGGATAGTTATCCTCGGCCCATCTGTCAATCTTCTCCCAGGAGCTGGCAACTGGTGGAGGAGGCGGACCGCCATTTTGGAAGTTCTGCATGGGAATCTCGCCGGTTGGGCTGTGTACATCGAATGCGTCCTGGTGGACGGATTGTCGTTGGCTCACTAGGCCGGGCGAATAGGGGCCACCGTTGGCGGGACTCGGCATGGGAGATATGGCGCGTCCGCCGTACGACGTGTCAAAGCTCATGGTAGAACCACGGCCATCTCCTTGAAGGTAGGGCGAGTTGATGTCGGCACGCGAGTCGGAGGCGGTAGTAACGCCCGCAAGACCGGAGTTCCGGTTCAATGGGACATGACGTCCGGTCCTGTAAGGAGAGTCGATCCCAGCATCTGTTTCCCCAGCCAGGACATGTCAGCGATCGAACCGAGGACGGGGAGGTAAGGGAGAAAGCACTAACGTCGATCATAACTGGTCATAGTATGCCAGATGTCCTTGAAAAAGCTATCAAACTCGTCAGCCAGGGACAAGCGGTGTCGAGCGGATTGCGACTTACCCAGCCATGGTGGGCAATTAGATGGGATGTGTATGCGGTCAGAGGCTCGAAATGAAATCGGTGGAAGGACTTTCGCTGGTCTTGCAATCCGTCGTGTTGACAGGAGAAGACAAAGGACCAGAGTCGAGATTCAAGGGGGGGATTCCCTTTTGGTTGATTAGTTCGACGCGCCGTCGGCCGGAGTTGCTCGGCGGGATTGGATCAAGCGTCGAAGGCTCCGGAAACCGCGTCGAAGATGGTGGACCCCGTAACCCGCACTCCAGCAGTTGTTGTGCTTATCGGTGACCAAAAGGGTGTTATCGTCGCCTTTCTCTCGCCAAGTTCGTCGTCGACCTGTGATTTCGTGGGATGGGTGTTAGAAGGGTGGCCGTGGCGTAACGCCGAGTGGAAAAGTGTAAGGGCAGTTGACAGTTGGATGGCTTTGCGGTACCTTTGGCTGCAGGAAGGATGGGAGCTACTGTAAAGATGTTGCAGCGGCCTCCTTTTTTTTTTTCGGACGGAATGTCGCTGGCTGCAGCAGCGAAGGTGGTACCTGGTACGGGGCTACCCGGCGCGCAGAGGCTTTTTTAGTAGCGAGTTCTTAGCCTGTGCAGCTGCAGTGGCAGACGGGCAGGGGGGTGTATGATGGAGAATTGCCCGCCCGGATTCTAGGTTTTTATTGAACACTTCCGCTTTCCACTTTTTGTTGTTGCTGGGTGCACAACAACAACGACAACAACAGCGACAACAACAATGACAACGACAATGACCAAACAGCAGGCAAAAGGATAAAAGAGAGTGATATATGCGGTCGATGGGTTGGAGAAGTAAGTCGAAGTGTAAAATAGGAAAGGAAGAAACAGGACAAGCGGTGCATCCGGGCTTTGTTAGAGTCAAACCTGGAAACGGCAATGATGTAGTGGGATGTAGTGGACTGATGCTGGGCGGGCGGTCAAGATGCTTTCACTAGTGTGCAAGTCGGAGTCTGGGCAACCCCAAGGGAACAAGTGAAAGTGCAACTGATTGAAGTCACGGTGACGGTGACACCTCAGCAACAAAAGACGGAAATCGAAGTAAAAACAAAAAAGACCATGAGTGGAGGGCCAATTTCAGACGGGGACGAGACATCATTTGTTGGCCATGCACCCCACCCCTTTTTTCCGCCCTTTCCATTCTCTCCCCTCCCCCTTCCAATTGCATGGCTTCCCCATCCCTCTCGGCATCCCGTCTCGTTGCCCATTGCCGTCCTGATATTTCTCTAGTGTTGTAGTGAGTGGATAGCCAAAATGTGAAACAGCTGGCTGATTACTCTTGCTCTTCAGATTCCTTGATGCTAGTACGGGCAAACTATAATGGCCCGTCCCGGCCATTGTTGAGCTGGACTCTCTGGGGTTTCCACTTTTAGCTAGTCCCGTCTTCACATGGTGGGGTTGGTAGTAGGTAGATTAGTGTAGTGTATACCTAATGCTGGAAGTTCAGCGGGGGGCGGGGGCAGAACAGCGGACTTGTCGGATGCTGACCGGGCGGTCACCGTTGAAGCGTACACACACAGAAGATCCACCGCCGCTCGGCAGACTGACGATGATTGCACATGTTTGTCTTTGACACGGCTGCCATGCGTTGTCCGCCCGGGTGATTGTTGATCGCCGGACATACGAGGGCCGTGAGAGCAAACCGCCGTAATCGTCGACGACGATGTCTTGTCCGGCCGGGCCCCCTTCCGTCGGCTCGATAGGCCTAACTTGCGACCGGGACTGGGCGTGCTTCTATCATTCAGGGACATCAAGGTGCAGCATGATCCTGCGCCGAGCGTGTTTTCCTCGACCATGACTTTGTGCATGAAGCTCAAGTACCTGTCTATCGCGCGCAAATCTCTCCCACAGCGCACAAATGCCCCTTGCCAAGCTTTGTCCCTTGGCCCTTGCTCAAACGCATTTGCCAGGCTCCCGTCATTCATGACAAAATTACAATTACATACCGTCAAATCGGGTTTTACCCCTGTCGATACCGCCTGGGCAAAACATTCACCACTTTCAATCACCTTGATGGAAAAATACATTCTCATCACGGCCAAGAAATCCAAGTCTGTCAAGTGTCTCTGAAGGTGAAAGGAGACTTGGCTGCTCATCAAGTTCTGACAAAAGCGAAATCTTTTGGTAAAAAGTTGGCCGAGTTCTGGATCATCAACAAGCCGGGATGGCTTGTGCGCGGTACCTAACCATGGTTTTGTCATGCACGAGCCAGGGACAACCACTCACACACAGCACCAACACCACAAGGGAACAACGTCTTCTCGATTACTCACTGCAGAACCACCTGCCCCAAGTCCTGAATGCCCCTTTAATCACTGATGGAATACTAAGCGTTGGGCATCTCCGAAAAGGAATGTTCCATTGCGGGTCCTGGACCCTTTTTCTCCGTGCCCTTGCTCAAGTCAATGCCCTTGTTCGTTGGCACACAACGGCAACGGCAAACCACAACACTTTTCACCATACACAAACTACACTACATAGCAGGTGATCCGTTCCAAGACACTCACACTAAACCATGTAGTGTATGTAGTAGTCATTTGTCTCTTGCTTGTCCAATGAGAGGAAGGGTGATCTCGTTTCATAAGTCTTGGGACTCGCGAAATAGAGACAGACGACGCCAGCCAACCGGACATCCAATCCCTTCGTTGCAAAAGTACATACTGCTCTCCCGCATGTTGTGCTTCCATGATTCATATACATGACAATCAAACCCAGTCCGTGTCTCCGCCATCTAGATTTCTTGTTGAGTATCTCACGCTTCCCATGCGGCGGGACAGGATGCAACTGACGGGCGGTGGCGAGTGTTCACCTTTCCCTGCAACTGAGTTTTCAGTTACAACAACTCCCCAGTCTATTTGCTTCTCCCCCTTCATATCATCTCCATCAAGCATGAAAAAGCATCACGTTCGCGAACCGTCCAGACCTCATCCACTTGCTCAGACTACACCGGGATTGCCTCACTTCTCCCAGTAGTCCCCATCCATCCATCCATCCATCACCACGGCATTCCCGGCCACGTCCATTCATCGGTTCAAGACATTGCCTAGTTTCGTTTCGCAACGTTACCTAGTAAAACTAGACACAATTAGTACCACCAACCTCCTCCACGTTATTTCGCTTTACCTCACAGGCCTCTGTCTCTCAACCCACCTTGAGCTGCCCTCCCGAATAATCAATCCATGGATGGCTCCCAACTCCTGTTGAAAGATGGATATCATTGCCCCTCCTAAATTCCGAATTTTCAATTTGATTTCCGTGTTACCGTTGACCCCGGTCGTGCTTCCATTGTCCCCAGCCGTGCTCCCGTCTACTTGTATGTATCTGCCTGAGTTCTGTCTCCCCTTCACTTAGTGTTGACCTTTTCCTGGTAATCGTTCGGATGGATGCAAATCATCAACGGTTTTGATGTATGTACCTGTGCAACCACCCCTCCCTCACCGCAAGCATGTGTGCATGTTGTTGTCGTTATTGTTGCCGCCGCCACACAGCCAGCGGCTGCTGTCCGACCGTTGGGAAAAATCGACCCATCTGATTGAACATCATATGTCCGTCCAGCCAAGTGGGTGGTAGGGAAGTCTGTAAGTAGCCTCCTCATTCTGCTACGTACCAACCGATCGGATCATGTTCTTTGGTTGTGTTGCCTTCAATGAACAATCGTCCGTCTATGCCTGTTTCTTCCTACATATCCACTTACCATACTACCTCTTTCTCTCCCTCTCACTCTCTCCAGGATATGCCTACCTACCTACCTACCTACCTACTAGACACATACACATACTGCTACGAACCAGCGCCGTCTACCTATGCAAAGTACGCGAGGAGGGCGAATCAAGGCACTCCAGGACAACGTTGCATTTTCAAGTTTGAGAGTATCTACCTACCTTAACATAACCGCTAAGCACTGACAAAGCTCTTTGCATCATGTGCAAAGTGTGCATAGACGAAGATATGCAGAAATATACCTAAGCTGTTGCTTTGACAACGATGCAGATGGCAAGCAGATAGGAGGCAGAGACACAGAGGGTTTTCCCATCCGAGCGTCTGTCTGCTTTGGCTTGGATGTTGGAGAAGGAAAGAGGGGCGCGTGTTGAGGGGAAGAGAGTTTTCGTTATACCTCTACGTAGAAGAACACTGAAACTAGAGATTGGAAGATTTATCTACCTACTCGTTAGGTATTGAAAGCAAATTCGGCTGACTGGGGGAGTGGCTGCTTGGTAAACAAGAGTTGTCAACCAAGGAAGTCTTGAGAACAGAATTTGAGAAGAGGGGAAACAGCCAAGAACACACGGGAGATGAGAAGATAACGCAACAAGATATACATGACCACCCAAAAAAACAGAAAGTTCAGAATTAACCACTCGTAAATTATTGATCTACCTCTTAGCCATGCTAATGATACCAGCCAAAGTCTAACTGTCCTGCAAATCCACCTAAGACTGCCACATATACTCGCTCAAATTCAGCAACTTATCCGCCATCTGCCTCTTCGCCGCCGCCGCCACGCCGCGCTCGGGATCCGCCAACTGCTCGCTATAACACAGCTCCACCAGCGCCTTGAGCTCATCGTAGCTAAACCGATCCTTATCATCCCCAAAGATCTCCGCCGACTTCCTCGAGTTGGGCGTCTCTGCCCCTTCTTCCTCCGCGTCTTCACTCTTTCGTCCTCCGTCACCACTTTCCTGGGAGCCAGAAGAGGCAACGCCCTCCCTAGCTTTCTCGAGAATGGCATCCACTCCTCGCTCAAACATCTCAAAGTAGTTACTCGCCCTTACGAGATCGACTCCTTCCTCGATATTCTTGAGGTTCTGCTGCAGCACAAGGATGTTGAGTTGCATGCGTCCGCACCCCTTGGCGTTCATCGGTGCCGTCATGGGCGCGTTCTTGATCAGAAACCCGTTGATCAGCTTGCCGAGGCCGTTCCTAACAAAACGAACCTCGCGCATACGGAGGCATCTAACTAAAATTTCGTCGTAGGCGACCATTTCCGAGTTGAGCGAGAGGATCTCTGGGTCCGGCTCGTTGACTTCTTGGTCGAGCAGGTAGGGGGCCGTGGTGAGCGGGGACAGGGCGGTTTGGAGGGAGTGCAGGATGCGAGTGCGGATTTCGAGGTGTAGGGTTAGGAGGGCGGTGGAGGCGAGCTCGTCGTAGGAGATCAGAATGCTGTCGAAGTTTCTAAGGGGGGGAATTGGTTAGCAAGCGGGAACGTTTACTTTCAGACTTGGAAAAAGGGAAAAAGATACATAGGGTAGTAAACTTACTCGACGGTCTCCAGCGTCATAGGCAGGTAGACGGGTCCCTCCTCTCCGGTAGCCTTGCTTGGGTCGTTCAGCAGCGTCCAGCGCTTCCTCTCCGCCTTGGTTGGGAAGCTCGACTTGGATGAGTCAGTCTCGTTACGCGTTATGTGACGCAGACCGTGGATCTTAACCGACAGCCACTTCATGCTGGTGTAGAGCAGACACATGGACTGGATCATATCGCGATCCTGGATGATGTCGCTGGCGTCCAAGTCCCGACCGTTGGCCCACGCGATGAGCTGGTTGACCTCACGGTAGAGAAGCTCCAGGTCGTCCAGGTTCTCCGACTTCCACAGTCTCTGTATCGTCTCGCGAACTTCACTAGGCTCCGTCGCAAGAATGGCAGATGCCCGAAGCTTTTCCTTTTCCCTAGACTGCTTATCCCCCCCTTCTTGTGTCTTGGTGACCAGGGCTTTGTACCAGCTGAAGCAACGGTCATAGTATCGGACCATTTGGGTGATGATGAGGGAACTGAGCGCTTGGTCGTGGGGAATCGTGCCCAACATCCGGCAAAAGGCTGTGATGACCGTGAAGAAGGCCGTGGTTCCCTTGAAGACTGGCCGCTTCGCCACTTGGGCCCAGTTGGAGTCTTGCTGGAAGGCGTCTGCCTCGCCAAATACAGTATCGCTGAGCTTTCCAAGGGTCTCGTCGAGTTGAGGCTGGAAGACATTGACGAGGAAGTTGTCAAGGAACGATGTCAGCGTGCTGGTCGCCAAATCGGACCCCGGAGGCACAATGCTCTTCAACCTCTGAAGGAAGATGAGAGTAGGTGGTAGAAGTAGGCTCATATTGAAGACGCTGGGCTCTACCAGGGATTTGTAAGTGCCACTGTTCTGTTGGCTGCTTCCTGAGCCGTACCCTGCCGACTTCCTCGAGGTAACTGGCTCAGATCGCGGGATAATCAAAGAGCCCTTCTTGTTGTCACGCCGGGTGGTATCCGTAAGTCCAGGTACGGCGGCCCGGATGATGGAGTCCAAGGCCTCGTATTCCGAGGCCATCTCAGCTGATTTGGCATCAACTTCAGAGAACTTGAAGAGATTGTCGCGGGCGGAATCCGTCCTGCCATTCATGCCCATACCAGGTCTGGGTGTACGGCTAAACTGATAGACATCCGCATCGGTGGTGACATAGTTGTGTAGGAGTGCCCGAATCTCGTTTTGGTAGAGGTTCCAGAGCTCCTTGAACCCCCCTAGCAGCACACTGTTATTGCCAGCGCCTTCCCGACGAATCAAGGCCTTGATAGCCTCGTGCAGCACCCGATGACCCTCAGCGATAGCCTCGAACTTGCCGTAAAGCGTTGATAGCAAATCGTGAATGACATCTGCCCGCATTCGGGTTTCGCGGTGACCGTAAATGTTGAGGCCGTGAGACCCAGACGTACCTCCGCGTAGTGAGCTCGGGTGTTTCTGGTCAACATCGTTGATGGTCTCATTAACAACCGCGAAGAGCTCGACGGGTAACCTCTGCTTGAGCATGTCGACCGCTGTCTCTAGCCTTCCCAGTTTGTTCAGGGCTTCAACGAGGAGGGTCACGTAGTAAAACGTGTCAGCCTCGGGATTCTTTTGCGGATCCTCAGCCACGGACTTTTCCCAGTCAATGGTGTCCAAGATTCCGTGGAAGGGTGCCACACCTGGGGCGTCTGCATAGGTCTCATGAGAAGTTCCCTGGACCTTTGCCAGGTTCTGCCACCTGTCCTGACAGTAAGGTGATTTCAGATAAAGATGTTCGTGCAGCTCTTCGACCAGGATATCCATGAGAGCGGTCTCCTGGTTTGCAAGATAGCTTCGCAGGTCGCTCAGGGCACCAATATTATCCAGCTCGGGCTTCCTCAACTTGCGCAGCGCATTCTGGAGAACCTCAACGGCGGTCAGGAAACGCTTCTCGGAGATCCTAGCCTCCAACTGGTCTGGAACGGTGCGCAAGTCATCGAGCTCGTTCAGTGTTTGTAGGACTCCATCGTACATGCGTGACGTGGCATGCAGCTGTTTGAGTTCTGGGTTGGTGGTGCAGAGTGCCGTCTTGGAGGCTGCCAGAGACTCCTTGAGGGCGCGCACCTTTTTCTGGGAGGCCTGTATGCTCCCTTGAATCTTGTGGAATGTACCAATGGAACTGTTGAAGCCCTGGTGGTGGTCATGAACAATGTTCTTGAGCGAATCTTGGAGGAACTGATGTGTCTGTTGGAAGTTGCGGTATTCGTGGGCGCGGCCGACGGAGCTGGTGTCGAGAAGCTGAAGAGCCAGCTGGACGGGGATGCAGTCTGTCTCGACCATGGCGGGCCATTCTCTCTTGATCAGATCCAGCACGTTTCCTATCTGGCGCTCGGCGTTGGACTGGATCTGCATATCGCCGGCACCCGTGCGGCCACGCTGGGCAGACCGGGGCGGCGGCGCATTTCGGGAGGCCGTGGACGGTCTTGAAGCAGGCGGGTTGGAGCTGGTGCCATAGCGGTCGCTGGGATATCCGTCACCGTAGGGATCGTAGTCGTCGTTACGCCGGCCAAGGTTGCCGCCGAAACCGCTATTGCCCCGAAAGGATTGCGGCTGCTGGCCGTATCGGTCGGCTGCCATGATGCTGTTGTTTGACTCGGCGTCCGGGAGAGCTATCGTGTTGCGCGGTACTTCATCATCGGCATGCCTTGGTATACAGTATGGTACTGGACTGCTTGGTGGGCCCGGCCGGTCTAGAGTTGGTATGAATTGTAGGTGTTACTGAGTGGACGTCGACTCGTCGTCACCAGGAGCCGTTCGTTGGGGGTGTCAAGGTTGATGGATGCTGGTAGGTGATTTGGTGTTGTTCAAGACGGGAAGTCTCCAACGGAACCTAGTTCATGATCCCCTAAAACGGGTGTACAGTGGATGGTAGTTGTTACAGAGGGTCCCGCCGCCGTAGCTTAGCGATACCTATTCAGGTGTACCGGAATACCTGGCCCCACTCACAGGGCCTCACGCATACGACGGATCAGTGCAGCGACCTCCATAGGACGGGAATCACAAGCTCGAGATGCTTCCACCTTACGTTGAAATTGGGCTCTTCTCTGCATCTATCCTCCATTTAAGTCTTGATGATTGCTCGTCAAGTCCTTCTACTTGGGCATTTTCATACAAGATTGAATTTAACATCATTCCACTTACACAGCGCCGGACAACTGCTCTTTTCTACCATGACCGCAGGTTTCCCAATCCAGCCTGTAGCCCGGTTTGCAGGCAAGAGTGAGCTGGTTAAACGGCCAAAGGTAAAATCAACCTACAAGAGGCATCCAGAGGCCAGAGAAGCTAACCATCTGAGCAGGAATTTGCATGCTTCTCGTACGATGCCGATCACAAGTTTCATCTTGGAGCTCAGTCATTGAAGTGGTATTACACCCCAGACCTCAACGTCGACCTGTCCAAGGGCTTTGAGACCTTCATCAAACATGACGACAGCGTAGACGAACATCTGGACAGTCTCCTCACCACCATTGCCAACTATGAGCAAAAGACGTTGAAACCTATCGATGCTCACATCGTAACTTGGAGAGGCATGATGACCAAGGCGAGTATCTCTTAGTGTCGATCGTATATCGGATACTAACATCGGGATAGATTATGGCAGCCCCCTTTGATGATGACGGGTTTGAGATGAATGCTACCCTTTACAGAGTTCGTCCACACCTGCCAGTTGGCCGTCTATCTTGAGAACGCCTCGTCATACTAACATGGCTATAAAAGGGTTGCATGTAAGCGACCACATAATCTCCGCCTCCATCCTATGTTGACTGACGGCGACAAGCTTTATTGAAGAAAACCATGCATACAAACAAGCGTCGAGAGCAAACGAGCGGCCATGGAACGGGCCGATTCCGCAAGAAGTGATGCAGTACTGGGGTAAGCCCACTGACTGTCCAAATCTGCTGGCTTGCTAAGCTGACACCTCCTGGCTGGTTTCCAAGGCTACAAGTTTGAGACCCTGAGCACACTTCCGAGACCATGGGGCCAGACTTCTCGCGATTTTATCGAGAGTCGTCCCGATCATGTCGTGAACAACAAGGAGCAATACTGCTCAGTAGTCCGTACAGGCATTGGCAAGACCATTCTCTGTATCGGTGGTGAGGTTGATGCTAGTTAGTGCTCTTGTCCCCCTATTCAACCTAACGCCTCTCGTCAAACCCGACTAATCATTCGCTTTCCGTTACCTAGTATGGGACGACAAGCCCAGGACCCAAGGCGATCCAATCAACTGGGTGGAACTCAAGACGTCGGCAGTGATCCAAAATGACCGCCAGGCTAACAACTTTGAGCGTAAGCTCATGAAGTTTTGGATACAGTCCTTTCTCCTAGGCGTCCCCAAGATCATTGTCGGATTCCGGACGCAGGATGGACTGCTGGTTGAGACCAGAGAGTTCCGAACGATGGAGATACCGCTGATGGTGAAGCAGAATGGGCGGCCAAAATGGGATGGGGATACGTGCGTCAACTTTGCTAGCGGCTTCCTTGAGTGTGAGTCTCATCAATTCCTCCGCCTTCTCATGTCCAGCAAAGCGTGTTGTTCTTTGGGATGGACGACTAACAGTCTCTTCTCAGGGCTTCGTCAGACCATAACCGACGAGGGTGTGTGGAGAATCAAGAGAAGGCCTCGGTCAGCAGAAATTGAAGTGTTCAAGGTCGAGGAGGTGGGCCACGGAGACATCATCACCGATGAGTTCATGAACTGGCGGATCAAGCTCGAGCTTCGTCAGGCACAGCCGCCTGCTGAAGACAAAGGGACCGAAGAGTAGGTTGAATTCTAGGAGGCTGTATTTGACGAAGCAGTACACGTGAGGGTAACTAGGTATGTTTTCTCACGTGCATCACTGTCTCATAGAAAGGAGTGAATTCCATGGCCTTGGGTCAATCATGCTTCTCAGCCGCCCCCCGTCCTTGCCTGGCGATTCCGACGACTTCCAAGATCCAACCCCAGCTGCACCTTCCGTGTGGTAAGGCACGTCGCGAGGCAGCTTCGTCAACTCACCAAAGACGCGAAGCTCCCAGCTATCAATCAACTAAGGATTGCCCTCCACTTCCTGTCGAACAACCCAAACTATCAGAATCAATTTGCTTCTGTTCACTCGTGACTTGAATTTCACTATTCACCCTCTGATTCATTAATCCTTTTATTTTGTCAGCAATCATCTGTCATCACACACTATGGCCCCAATCTACGCCACGCATCTTGACACTCTTCGAAAAGACATTCGCTTGCTCGAGCTTCTCCCGGACGACAAAGATGAGAAATCTGCTCAGGTTCAGCTGATGACAGAACATCTATCACAATGCCGCGCTCGCTCTGTCTGGCTGGGGGAAAGCGACAAGTACACCGACGAGGCAATCGTTCTCATCAGGCTTACTGCCCATCTCCTGAGATCTCTTGGAGTAAAGGGGGAAAGGCGACACCCTGCCGATTATAGTATGAATTTTTCTTTCTCCGTTTGACCAAATCCGACTTGAGGTCACTCGCCCTTCTCAAATTCTTCTCTCGACCGTGGTGGAATCGTGTCTGGGTTGTTCAAGGAGGTATCGTCTCCCGGCGTGCAAACGTTATATGCGGGGCGAAAGAGACCTCTTGGGACGAGTTACGACAAGCCTCAAGAGTTTGGAAAGAGTTGCAGAGGTTTTCTGGCGACATTGAACATTGCGAAGCGAGTAAAAAAGCAATTGATGACGTATTCTATAAAACATCATGAGGGCTATTTCTGAACTTGTTCAAGAAGCGCGACCGAGAGGATAAACAGGTTCTCCAGAATAACTGAAGATGGGAAGCTTTTCAGGGCTCCATATTCTCGATGATACAACCAGTGGATTGGAAGGAACGATTCTGGCCGGCCATTTGTTTGAGTCAACCGATCCAAGAGACAAAGTCTACGCCTGGCTTGGTATCTTTCAAAGACATGGCTTGACCATAGTACCGGATTACAGTGCAAGTACAGCACAAGTCTATGTCAATGCGGTAGAAGCAATCACGAAGTTAACAGGGTCTTTGTCATTGATTGCGCTTACTGGTGGGCTGGATAATTCCCAAGATCCTCTCCCATGTCTCCCATCTTGGGCTCCGGATTTCAGGCATGGTAACCAAAGGAAGTCTTCATGGGCACCTCTTATGGTTTATAAAGCTTCAGCTTTAGAGATGGCACGGGCGCCCGACGGCAAGGTACTTGTGGCGGATACACTTCTGCTTGATCGCATACAGCTCATTGATGCCGACCACAGTGAGATTGATGAGTGGAAAAAGCTATACCGGTGGATGTATCTTGTATTGCAACACCGAGCACATTCACCTCTTTTGAGCTACGATGGGTGCGAAGTGGGTTTCCCGTGAATTTTTCACTGCCCTCATTTGGCCTGCTCAACGGTCATGTCTCCAACCGGATGAAAACCCAGAGGATCGATACTCCAAGATCAAGAGTATGCTACGTATGGAAAGATTGTGGGCAGGTTTTGTGGCGTACATCGGATACATGAACCGTATACAGGATGCTGTACAGTGGTGCAAGGAGCATGCTCCGCGTCTTCACAGTCAGATGGTGGTACAGCCAGCTACCTTGGGCACTCGCCAGTCACCCAGCTCCAACCGATTGCCGCCACGACCACAAATATAGAATAAAGAGAACGTAAACGATTTTGCAGACTTTGGGGGGTTCCTGAAGACGAGAGGCCTCTTTATTTCGAGTACAAAACTCCAACACCGTACAAGATTGCGATGAGCAAGCAACTACGCATGATAATGCTCTCAAGTTCGCCCAACGCGCGGCTTTGTACACAAGGGAAAAGACATTCTTCATCACGAAACAAGGATATCTCGGGTCAGGAACCCATAAGATCGGACCTGGTGACAGCTTGGCCATCATTCGCGGCTGCCGTATGCCGCTTGTGATCAGGAAGCATCCAATCGGTGACGGATCATTTGAGGTTCTCTCGGTCAGTGCTATGTCGCGGCGTTGATGGATAGCAAACCTATTGAGAATAGGCGTAAGGCAGGAAAGTTAGACTGGAAGAACTTAAGCTTCAGATGATGAGTATACCTGCCACCAAACCAGCTTACGACGACTGATTTACCGATATCTACAACAAAGGTGCCTCACCAAGCAGAAAGGGGAACGGGGTCTTCAGAGTCAGTAGGTATGTTTCAATTCGCCTGTTGACAGACGTCACCACACACTCGCTTGCTAGGAGAATCATATAGGATGTGTTACGGTCGGTCTCCTGGTACAATCTCAACATAAGTTCACCTTTGAACTTCGCTCTTCAAATTAGGTGTTTCGTCAGGACCAGGATGTACTGGACAGAACTTGGACTACCTCATTCTTCGTTGTTTGTTTTGAATATCTGGCTCAAAACCTCAGCCAGATTTCAGATAATTTATGGCAAGGTCGTACAAATATAACATACCTGTATGGACCCCAGCTCTGACCAGCAGCACATATCGCTGTTAGTGCTGCCGAGTGAAAAGAACACGGACACGGGTACTATATCCGACTGACCTGACCACATAGGCTGTGGAACTTGTTATAAACCAGTTTGAGATGCTCACATTGGTCATTCACAGTTTTGGTAGATTGCCTGACTATTCTGCTTGCTTGAACTGATGATCAGCTCCGATGTGGTCGTCTCCTTGGAGACACGGCCTTTCTGGAAACGTAGACTCAGATTTAATGATATTTGTATGCGGGCTTGCTATATTGGCGATGTTATTCAGGAATGCAAGATCGATGAGTGGCGATCTCTGGATGCAAGCGGATGTCTTGATGGATGAGTACTAGTCTGGTTCACAGAATCGACGCTGACTACTAACGGTGATATGACCATTGAATCTATCGGTCTCATCCCCTTTCCCATTTGACCGTGCCTTGAATCATAAACAAAGTTTGGGCATCCAAATAGTACATACGACCATACCCACTGGAAAACTCGGGATCCCGTCCGCTCTCCCATAGATAAGCCGGTGAGGGCCAGACTAGTAGTTGGGTCGGTGACGACCAGTGGTCCTGCTCGAATTATCACAGCCACTAAAGTCAGCGTCGATTTGTTAATAACGGGAGTAATCTAGTGTACACTATAACTCGAGCTGGGAGAGCTTCTATATGCACCCTTGCTTATCAGCGTACCTTAGCGCCGATCTTGCCCTGGCATCAGGACATGGAAAAGCCGGGGTTGGGGACAGATGCGTGGACATGGAGGGCCAAACCTGGCCTATCAGAAAGCTCATCCAATATAATCAAGTACCCCACCTTGTAGGTAGGTACCTAAGGTAGCTGACTCCAGCTGCCCAGAACCGCCTAGCCAAAGTGATAAGCGCGTCACCTGAACGCATTGTTGGCAACCGCACTGCCCGCCTAACCCGTTGTGCTGTACCCTAGCTGTAGGCTGTAGCTGTAACCTATAGGCGGTACATACCTAAAGGTACCTCTACCTGTTACCTACTGCGTACACCTTTGTAAGTGGAAGCTCTTCACCGACCGACCGCCTTCCTTCCCTTCTCCGGCTGTTGCCATCTCGTGCGTGCGTGTCATTATCTCATCCTCTTATTTCCTCCTCATTACCTTCTTCTTTCTCTTCTCCAAAACATACAAATCCATCCGCGTCACCCAGTCATACAAAATGGTTCGCGCCACTCCCGAATATCTCGCTGCCCGCACCTCCATGATGTCTCTCCGAGCGCAAGCCCTCGAACAGTCCATGATGGCCTCGCAAACATACTACGCTCCTCCCCAGCAGCCCCAACAGCCCGTTGCTACCAACCAGATCAATGCAAAGGACATCAAGCCCGAGGCTTTCACCAAGCCATACCTTGAGTTTATGACCGAGAACCCAACCGTTTTCCACGCTGTCGGTTACTTCAAGGAGAAGCTCGACAAGGCCGGCTACAAGGAGGTAAGCTTGCTGTCACAGCTTGCCATTGAAACACGACAACCAAGGCTCAAGAGCTGTAACTGACTAAGCGCCTTTTTTTGTTCATAGCTTCATAGCAGAGACTCCTGGTCTGGTCAGATCAAGCCCGGCGGCAAGTACTACACCACTCGCAATGGCAGCTCCATCATCGCCTGGGCCGTCGGCAAGGCGTATAAGCCAGGCAACGGTCTTGCTATGGTCGCCGGTCACATCGACGCCCTCACGGCCCGCCTCAAGCCTATCAGCACCAAGCCTACTCACGACGGCTATATCCAGCTCGGTATTGCCCAGTATGCCGGCGCTCTTAACAGCACATGGTGGGACAGAGACTTGAGCATCGGTGGTCGTGTCATTGTTAAGGATCCCGAGACGGGCAAGACCTCCACCAAGAATGTTAAGCTTGATTGGCCCAGTATGTTGACTTCCCAACACAATCCCATTCGATGAAAGCTAACACACACATTCCAGTTGCTCGTATCCCTACTTTGGCTCCTCATTTCGGTATTGGTATGACGGGCCACAACAACCAGGAGACTGAGATGACCCCCATCATTGGCCTCGACAACAGCGACCTTAACTCCTCTTCCACCGCCTCCTCCGAGAAGCCCATTGGCCCCAAAGGTTCCTTCGTCTCTAGCCAGCCCCCCAAGCTCGTCAAGCTCATTGCTTCCGAGCTCAAGATCAAGGACTACAGCAGCATTCTCAACTGGGAGCTCGAGCTCTACGACTCTCAGCCCGCCCAGGTCGGTGGTATTGACAAGGAGTTCATCTTTGCCGGCCGTATCGACGACAAGCTCTGCTCGTGGGCCGCTTTTATGGCGCTCCTCCACGCCCGTGACGATGAGGACTCTGGCGTCATCAAGCTCGTAGCGCTCTTCGACGACGAGGAGATCGGCTCTCTCCTCCGCCAGGGTGCGCGCGGTAACTTCCTCCCCATTGTTATCGAGCGCACCGTCGAGGCTCTCGTTGCCAACACAAACACGCTCTACCAAAACGCCTTCATCGGCGGCACAGGCCTCGGCCCGGGTCTCATGGGCCAGACGTACGCCAACTCTTTCCTTGTCTCGTCGGACGTCACCCACGCTGCCCACCCCAACTTTACCCAAACCAACCTGACCGATCACTCTCCTCGCCTGAACGTCGGTGTGGCCCTTTGTGTCGATGCCTCGGCGCACATGACCACGGATAGCGTATCCATGGCCATCCTCGACCGCATCGCTGAGCTTTCTGGCTGCGTCAACCAGAGGCACATGATTCGCAATGACAGTCGATCCGGCGGTACCGTGGGCCCTATGCTCAGCAGTGCCATGGGTGTCAAGGCGGCGGATGTCGGTATTCCCCAGTTGAGCATGCACAGTATCCGTGCCACGACTGGTAGCTTGGACCCCGGTCTTGGAGTCAAATTCTACAAGGGTTTCTTGGATGAGTGGGAGAAGGTTGATAAGGAGTGGAGGGCTTGAATGTCTTGTAGGACTGTTTGTTTGATCTAACTTGATGTGTTTATGATGGGATCAGGATGACATGGGATGGCGTGATGTTAATGCTGGGTTTTAAATCTGTAATGAGCTGAAGTGCATGATGAGCTACAATTTCTTGAATAAGAGGTGGACGATTTGACTCGGGTACGATCTGGCATTGTGGCGCATGCAGGAGTGGTCTATTAGTGCGTCGCATAATCTTTCGATCACCTATCGTCTTAGAGCAACGCATATAGTGTAGATGATATACTTGGTTGGCAGAAGAGTGCTATGTTCGCAACTTTGACATCAAGCAAGCTTCTCATGCCCCCTCATAGAACCGGTCAGATACGTAACGTGGCCATGGCTAAGCTAGCTCAAATCAGTCGTTGGAAGGATAAATTCAGGATAGAGCTTGCCCCCTACATGACATGTAAAGGGAATGATTTGATCTTGGTAAATGAGGGTTGATACCATTATAGGCGGCAGGAGTATGTTGATATCGCCCGTACCTATGCACAAGATGAACACAATGCTTGCTGTATTTAACCCTCCGTCCAAACGATCCTAAACAAAAGCCAACGGGTATCATCAACTTCACGTCTTCGACCGTGCCATCCGTGCCCAGGCTCTTTCCTGGTCCATGCCTCCATGATATCATGGCTTTCAATGATCTAACGCCCCATTGTGCAACCAACACATGGTTCCTTCCCGTGCTGACACGCCTGATCCTTAGATGCATCATCAGAACTTGGTTGGAATGAAATGCTTGGAATCATCCTGCTGCTGCGCCCTTGTTTGCGGAAACGCAGCAATGCCTGCAATGATGCCACATGCCATGAAGCCCAACGAGATAATAGACCAGAGAACACCCCAGCACTGGGAAGAACCTCCGTATCTCTTTGCAAAGACACTGGCATCTGAGCTGTTGACTTTGCGTAGGATCAAGTCATCGCACTGTTTTTCCCTCAATGTCAGCAAAGCTCCTATAAGCATACAGCCAAAACCAAAAAAAGAAGAAGAAGGAAGTACTCACAATATCCCAAACACTATACAAGGAACTCATGACCCCGATAAACAGCACCACATACCTCAAGGCCTCGGCGTGCGCAATAAACCAACATCCCACCAACAGGCCAACCGCCGCCAGAATCGTGCCTATCGTCAACCAGTCCCTCCTCCCCCACCACAAGGTCAAAAGAAAACACCCGCCCACCACCAAGCTAGCCACCTTGCTCGCCACGATATTGAAACCACAGAAAGTCAACAGTGCCCCAATCAGACTGCTCCCCAAATAACCCGCCGGCAACGTCAGCCCGCTGCGGCCACCTTGCATATGCGTCACCCCGCCCTCGCGCGGGTCCAAGCTGATGGAGAGGACTCGTCCGCCGGTCAAAACGCACGTGATGGCGTGTCCAAACTCGTGAAAGGCAATAACCAGCATCTTGAAGGGCCACAGGAGGTAGCGGATGTAGGGCACGTTCCAGAGAATGAAGATGGCGACCATGTAGGCGAAGATGACGCCGAGGGTGATTTTTTGGGTGTCAGATTGGAGGGAGAGGTCCCGAGGGGTTACGGTTAGAAGCTCGCGGGTCGAGAGGAGAGTGGTGGTAGTGGTGGAGGCAAGGAGGGCGGCGCGTTTGGCTAGGGCAGGCCCCTTCAGGACGTAGGATGATGGGCTTGTTGGTGCCATGTTGTGTGTATAAGTGGTTGTCCTAAGACGCAAAGTCGCCAGAAAGGAAAAGAGTTTGAGAGATGGTAAAAATCACCACAGGCCAGCCCGACCTATGTTTGAAGGAGGACAAGAACAACCAAACAAGTGATTCGTAAACCTGAGAGGCTGCGCAGATGACTACCCTAGCGGCGCATGATTGCGCGTCTCCCTCCAAGCAAGCCTTCCAAGACCTGGACCTTAAGTAGACCTCTAGAGCTATGCGCCTCATCCCATATGGGTGAGGTGATCTACAAGTGTAGACTAGACTGAGGTGCGGCGCGGTTGGCGCTGGGCGTGCGCGGCCTGTGGTGGCTGTGAGCAGCGTCCAGGAACTTCTTTTGTAACTGGACGCCCTGCCGTCCGGTGATTGGTGGTCCCCTATAGGGAAGTCAGGCACTGCCGCTGTCGGGAATGCCCCACTCGGGCCCAGACGGGAGTTTCAGGGCGATGGAGTCTGGCAGTGAACAGGTGGTGCTCCACTGTATAAAGAGGCGCTAGAACCTATGTACATAACAGGATGTCCCGGGCATCGTCATCTCTTTTCTCTTCAGAAACATCTTTATAACATGAGGAAACATCGACAGGTAAACACATTGGGATTAACAGTACAATGCTATTGCATTGATGACACCGATTGCTCTGGGGTGAAAAGACAAAATCAGGGTGGCTTTTAATAGGTCCCTACTGACCGGACAGTTCGTGGGCAACGCCAACGGTACTACATCAGACTGCCCCTGGTGATCGACAATTGAGACTAGAGGTAGCTATTTATCCATGGCGCCGTCATCTTCGAATGAACATATCTGGCCATAAAGCTATGTCGATGTTGGTCGCTAGGAGCAAGTAGGAGTCTCACAAGAAGGTTGCCATATTCTACCTTTCCGCGCGCCACGGGAATCATGGTTCTCGACATCACGAAGCTACGATCATTGCCGGGAAGGGCAAGGGCGTCATCCTATGTCACCTTGCAGCACAACCTTCCTTTCCTGGTAGTGTACACATCGCACCGGAGACATTTGTCTCACTCGGGATGTAAAGGCTACTACGTAAATGCGTTTGCAGTCTCACAACAGAACGGGAAGAAAAGGACGGAACTGGGCATTTGAGTGGTTAAGTACAAAAGGCTGTTCGTTCTATTCGCAAGTCCTCAGAATATCTGGGTATTTGACATTCACTTTACATCCGTGGTAACAATGTGGTCCGTAGCTTGGCTTCTGTTGGGTGTTATCACCACTGTTACTTCGCAGGATACGGGAAATCACCCGGACTGGCCAAGGTGGTGTGGTAAAGTCTACAAGCCAGAGTAAGTGGGAAATCAACAAGAGCTATCATGGCCCGACAACTAATCTATGTGGACAAGCTATCCTTCTTTTGATCCTGGTGGTCAAACACTTCCACCGGCGCCAGACCCTCTAGCACCTCTCCTACACGTCCAGTTCAAGCCACGATACAGCCTCTACCTGGACAGCGAGAAGACGGGCGAGTTCATTGTCAGTGCCGAGATCTCCCAATTCCACGGAACTCGCTTGGGTAACAACACCTCAAAGAATGTGGAATTCCATATCAACACAACCACAGACAACAAAGTCCTAGTCAAAGACACCATCCCCGTCAACTCAACCAGCAAGCTCTTCACCTTCAAACTCGCCGGCCTCACCCCAAGTCTCTCGCCCATCCAAGTTACACTCACCTATTCAACACAAGGCCCATCAGTCAAGACCACCCTCCTCTACCTCCCCTCAAAGCCCTCCGGCAGCGTCACCAGAATCGACAACCTCAACGGCGGCCTTCACCACCTTAATGCCGCCTCCAACCACACCTTCAAACCTATCCTCCCCTACGGCTTCTATGCCTCCTACGACAACTTCCTCGCCCTTCCCAACTCTTCCTCTGTCATCCAATCCTACGCCGACCTCGGTCTAACCGGCATGGTTCCGCTCTCACACTACCCCGAATCCGCCTCCGCTTTTGCGTACATGGACAGCATCAACCTCCCCTACATGTTCGACCTGCGCGAGAACTACACCAACCAGACCTGGGTCAAGGAGCAAGTCACTGCCGCGGCGACGACAGAGGATAGCGGGGAGGCTCTGTTTGCTTACTGGTCTGTTGACGAGCCAGACGGGTGGCAAGCTCCCTTTTCCGCTCCGGTCGAGACCTACGCCACCATCTCATCGGTCGACCCTTACCACCCGATCGCTTTGGTTCTCAACTGCCAGAATTACTTTTTTGAAAAATACTCGGCGGGAGCAGCCGACATTCTCATGGCGGACATCTACCCCATCGGCATCAGGGACTCTTCTGCCAACCTCACCAAGTCCAAATGGGGAACACCCTGCAATGCCACCTACGGCGATTGCGGATGCGATAATTGCGCTGGTTCCGTGCTGGACGTACCCAACCGGTTCGACGACCTGAACAAGTACGAGAAATGGTTGGGGTTGTGGCCCAAGAGCAAATTCTTCAACCCCCAGGCTTTTCACGGCGAAGGGTACTGGCCGAGGGATCCAAGCCCGGAGGAAAGTTGGGCAATGGTGTTGCTGGCGCTGAATAGAGGGGTGAAGGGGATTCTAAGTTGGGTGTGGCCGGCGAGTGAAGAGCTGGGGAAGGCGCATGGGAGGTTGGCAAGCGTTGTCAGTGGGGAGGAAGATGGGGTGGTGGGGTTGTTGGTTGAGGGGAAGGGACCGGAGAAGTTGAGCACGGGGGCAACAGAGGTTGATGCGGCGGGTTGGGTGGATAAGGAGGGCAAGAAGATGTTGGTTAGCGTTGTTCATACTGGGGAGGAAGACATTGAGGGGTCAGTGGAACTCGAGGTGCCGAGGGGGAGTAGAGTTGGGAAGGTGGTTTGGGATGAGAGTAGTGGCAATGGCGATGGGAATTGGGAGATTCAGGAGGGGAAGTTGACAAAGAATGGGTTGAAGGGAATGGGGACCGCGTTGGTGATTCTGGAGTTGAGTGGGTGATGCTCGGTCTGTATTTGAGACTTGGAGTTGATGAAACTACGAGGCTTGACAAGTTATCCATGGCTAGCACTAAACCAAGTTCAGATTTATTAATGGGAAAGGTGTATATGTCGGCTTTGCGTCTGATTTTGGTTCCGACTCCTTCGGTATGATCCTAGTGTATAACCATGTATATCTCGGGCATCCAATATGCCTATCATTGTTGAACGGCTTGGGTATACCATCTTTGCTTGAGAGAAAAAACCCCTTTCCTGCCCATTATCATTAAGTAGATAACCCACCCATTATGTTGAATCGTTTCACAAATATCCATCCTATATATCATCACTCCTTTTAAGCTGTTAAGCGGTCCTCATCCAATCTCATCACGCATTACTCCCAGTCTCCTTCACCACATCATCGCCCACTGACCTTCTTCTCCACCATCCTCAACGGCACGTACAACAGCCCACTCACAACAAACGCAAACTCAAAGCCCAAATCGCCCGTCGTCTTTGCGATGGGCCCTTGCCACCAAACCTGATCCATACTAGGAATTACCAGTGCAAAGCTTGCCACCGCCGCCGTCAGCGCCGCCACGCCCCACGGCAACTGGCTCGCATCATTCCAAGCGTCCAAATCATACCTGCTACAATCTCCCTTCTTGTCCCAGAAATGATCAACCATGACCACTCCCAAGAAGGCCGAGGACCAGTACCCAATCAGACCGACAAAATTCTCTAGGCTGTCGAAGAAATCGGCGGCCGCTTTGATGCTCACGGGGATCAAGATAGCCGCCAAAATGATGGCGAACAGGTACCGGGGCACTTTGAAGAGCACAGGAGCCAACATCTGGAAGTTGAGCGTGATGGAGTACGAAGTCGCCGCCAGGTTACCCAGCAAGGTAAAAGACAGAATGACAACCAGGAACCGACCGAATCCGCGAGCGGGCGCGAGCATGGCTTGCAGAACACCGCCCACCAGCGTCTCGTTGTATGCCTCGCTCCATGCAGGGACGGAGGGGATGGCACCCTGGATGGCGGCTCCGAGACACATGAGGAGAATGGTGGGCAGCGCGAGGCCGGTGTAGCTGTAGGTGAAGATCTTCCATGACGGCGTGGAGGGCACGAGGTAGGTGGTGAAATCCGAAGCCAGACAGGCCCAGGGGATCATGTAGCTCGCGACGATCATGGCGAAACTCAAGACGCCCTGCGGGGTCGCGGGGTCGGCGGGAGGGGTTTGGAGGTGGAGGTATTTGCCGCCGCAGCCGACGGCGACGATGATGGCGATGACGGCAGGGATCCATGCAAACCGCTCGTACATATGTAGGGTCGTAAAGCCGCAGAAGGAGATGATGAGGGTGAGGATGGACATGATGACGATGCCGACGCTGATGGAGAGGTGGCCATTGGCAACGGCGGAGAGACATTGGCCGCCGGTGATGACAATGATGACAGAGAAGCCGGTCATGGTAGCGAGGTTGAGGAGGACGGGGAGGGAGATTATGTAGCGGCTGGGTGAAGATTTGTCAGATGGGTGATCTATATGAGAGTAGGTGGTAGAAGATGGGGGCAAAAAGAAAGGGAAAACGTACCCCCAGGAATAGCGAGCTTGAATCATCTGTCTCATGCCCAACTTGGGTCCCAAAGTGCAGAGGTAAGCCGGTAAGATGGTTGACAGCAAAGTGAAGAAGAGGATAACGAGGCAGCTATCCCGTAGGCTGAGGCCGTATGATGGACCTAGCATGCCGAATGTAATGCTGTTTTTTTGTGGTGTGTCTGTGTTAGTCGACGTTCAAAAATATTCCTGCGTATTAGGAAACTTACGGAAGAATGTTACAGCTCATCGACCACCACAAGGTAAAGATATTCAATGTCTTGGTAACTGTCCTCTCCTTGACTGGGATGGGTGAGATTCCCTGGAGCTCAACCCGCCCGGCTACAACGACCTTGTGGCCATAGTAACGGAGGTTGCCCCAGAGACCGGAGGGTGGTGCAGCAGGCTTGCTCTCGTCAACCTCGATGGATTGGAGGTTGGCTTCGGCATCGTGCCCCTTCTCTAGAGGGTTGCCGTCACTTTGGGTCACCATACTCTGCTGTTTGGTGGTGACAGTAATAGCAGTTAGAGATTGGTGATAGTTGACGCAGTGCCGGTGTGGTGGAGTCCTTTGGTGTTGGACCTGTGAACCTTGATGGAGCGAGGAGGTTCGAGAAAAAGATGATGTTGATAGTGCACGTCTGCCAATGACAAGTCGTGTAGGAAGCTAAGAACCTGTCTGATAGGGCAGGTATGCGAGTTGTCCAACAAACCCAACGAGTATCGGCAATTGAGAAGAAAGGGGAAATGACTCTTCGCTTTTGTTATATTCAAGGGGGTTGGATGTGTATTTTTCTGAACGGCGGGGATTGCTAACTGCTGACCGTTGAGAAAAAGATAAAGTTCAAAAAAGATCGGTCCGGGAGTAAGGGTGTGTCACAGTGGTCCACCCCGGTGATAAGCGAAGCGAAAGATTTCTCGTCGTCGAGACTATTGATTTTTTTGGATTTTTTTCTTGGATGATTAAGATGATTCCACGGTACTCGGTGGTACTCGGTTGAACTGGATGCAGCTCCGTATTGGTGGGTCGATTTTACGAAAGGAAAAGTCTCGACCAAGCTCTATACCACGCGATGTTTGGACTTTCGTCGTCTGTTGACCTTCGAATCCTTTGAATCTTAAAGTTTCAAAGGCGAAAATGTGGCAAACGCGACGAACTCTTCGAGGTAACGCCACTGCAGGGGAGATCCTCGCGCATATAAAAGTGGACTGCAATGAATCTCCGGATTCCGTTCTGTCGCTGTTCAACTGATTGATAGTTCCAGAGATGAACAAGTTGATGCACGATGATTTCGCCAATACAGTAAGTAGTAGGTAGTGTAGATGTTTTGCCTGGAGAAGAATCTAGGCCCAGCTTACAAGTCGAAAACCCGGCGCCGTTTTGTGCCCCACAACTCCAGTCGTTTCGCCCACTTAGGCCAAGCCCTCAGGGCACGCAGCAGGATCATGTATTTGATCGAAAAGCTCCTTATCTACGCATTGTTGAGCTTTGAGAGCATTGGAAACCAACCAACCAAATCGTCAGATTGCAAAGTGGAGGTATAAGTGCATGCGTTACAATTAGATACGGCTCTAAACTGCGCCTAAATCGATGCAGTATTCTAGGAAACGCTAATAGAAAAGGGGGGAATCGAAGAGAGAGAAAGAGAAAAGATCCGGATGCAGTATGCTTGCTCTACTCAACAGCTTCAGCAATCCTCTCGGCTCTCTCCTTCCTCCTCGCCTTCCTGTCGCCAATCTTTTGCAACTGCTCCCGTCTCTCCTTCTTCCTTGTCTGCTTGTCAATGCTACCCACGACAGCCTTCTCCTTGCCGCAGGGGTACTTGGCAAACGCCGCGGCCTCGTCCTCCTCGGTCCACTCTCTAGGCAGCACGGCAAACACCAGGTACGACGTATGGGTCTTGATCTCCGGCTCACCCTTAGTGATCAGGCGACCATCCACCCAGGGCGTCTGGAATGGCGGCTGCTCGGCCAACGTCTTGTCCTTCTTGGCAGCTTCCTCGCCGTTCTTCATGACAGTGTCCGCATCCTCTGCGCCATCCTCTCCCGCACCCCTTGGGCGCGCAGCCTGCTCCCTGACGCGCTCCTCGATTTCGGCGAGCCTCTCCAGGGCCTCTTCGACATCGTGCGGCGAGACGTTGACGCCGCGATCGGTCTGGTAATGGAGGCCCACACGGTCGCGGATGGTGTGAAGCTTTCTGTTGGCAATCTCCACCATATCGATATCGACCCACCCGAGGCGGCGCATGGCCGAGACGGTTCTGGTGACCTGCTCAATGCAGGGAGAAAAAGTGCAAATGTGTACGGCCCTCTTGGGGTTGAGCGGTGATACCCATTCAGCGGCGCTATCTTCTCCCTCCTTAGCCTGGGTCTGGGGCTTGCGTCGCGAGAGGTGCGGCAGGGCTTCCCAGGGCTTGGGAAGGTCGAGGAATATGGCGTCGGCTTCAGGACTCTTTCCGTCGATCAAGAAGCCACCGTTGTAGACATCACGATGCGTAAGGTGAACGAGGCCGTCGAGGTTATGGTCGGTAAGCTCCTTCTTCATCTTGTGGTAGCGCTCCTCGTGGTACTCAAAGCTGAAAACCTTGCCCGTCCTGTCCTCGGCGCCGGAAGGGTACCCGTTGTAAACGGCGCGGACGGAGGCGTGGGTGAAACTGCCACTGCCGGCGCCGGCCTCGATAATCGTGGAGCCAGGTCTGGCACGTATCCTGTGCAGAATGTAGCTGTAGTCGGGAGTGTAGACGACCTGTGTTCGGTGGGGAAGACTCTGGGTCCAGAGCTCGGGGGTGGGAGGGAGCACGTGGATGAAGCCGCTGTCGTCGGCAACGGCCTGCTTGACGCCGGTGGCCTCGGTCTCGTTGTTGTCGGCGGCGGTCTCGGGGTGGTTCTCTTCGGCATCGTCGCGGATGGCATCGTCCTTCGGACCTCTCTTCCTCTTGCGGCCGCGGGAGCCAGTGTCAACCTTGGATGCCCTGATTTGGGAGCCCCAGGGAACATTCAACATGGTGGAATGAGGGAAGGAGCCATAGCGCGTGTTGACTACGGCGCCCTCAGCGTAGCCATCGTGTTCGCCCGAGGCTTCTTGAAGGTAGATGGGCAGAAGATTGTCGCGCGACAGCTGGAGAATGGCGAGCGAGCGGGGCTTGGTGTGCAGGCCCGGTTCGAGGAACGGGGACACGGTTGGTCGCTGCATGGCGTCGGTCATGAACAAAGGACAATGAAGATTGTTTGTTATTGTGTTTTCGTTTCGGGCCGGTTCAGGGGAAACGTAAAGATTGTAAACACGTGAAGGTGGCCGGCAGAGGAGTCAAACGGTCTATCAGCGGCGCGGCTGGTATATCAATTTGTTTGGTCAACAAAAGACACAAAAAGACGGGTCGAGATCCAGGTCCAGATCTAGCGAGGTTCCGAGTCGCCGCCCTTTGGGAAATTTTCTCGACAAAAATTGGAAAGTTTACTGCGGGGCCCGCGCTGAGCATGGTGGGGTTCTCAGTCCAATTCAATGCTATAACCCTAACCCGAAAGTACACCACATCGGTGGTTCCTTGGGTACATCCACTGGCGGCACGCAAATAAGGTTTGCCAAGTTCTGGGGTAACCCGTCTTGGCGTGGGGACCAGTTGAACCCTTAAATTACCAATGTTTAGTTCCTTTCCAAGCTTGGCCCAGCCTGCGGGCCACCTTGGGTACCTCTAGGTAGTAGCCCAATCGACGACGTCCCTCAAAAAGAAGAGACCAAAGCCGAAACGGAGGGGAAAACATGACAAAAAGCAGAAAGCTCGACTGCTCTAGTCCTGAATTGGCACTTGAGAGCCCCGCTGCCAGACGTACGAAAACACCACGTATCCCATCTTCTGCCCCAGCACACTACCACGCAAGCTACGTCTAGTTCTGGCGGTGTTGAAAGGTCTAGAACTGAACTCACGGCTTATGTATGGTTTTGATGTAGCGAAGGACCTGCCGCTGGAAAACTGGGGCTGTATCCGTTTGATGGAAGCCGTCGGTGGGGTCCACTTCTACTAATTTAGTGGCTGTGGCAGTCACCTGGCTAGGTCGTGCCGTGGCCGGTCAACCACCAAGTACGGCAGATTTGCTGCATTCATAAAGGACGCTGTCTCCGGTTGAGGCGGCAGGTGGTTCTTCTCTTGCAAAGCCACAAACTTCGCCATGAAACAGACTTTCACAGAAGCAATGATCGTTTGAATCTTTTCTCCCAGATCTGCCCTATGTGTTCAAATGATCATCAAGAAACTAAATGCTGGATGCTCCGTGGTTCCCACCACACTCTGTATTCCCCATCCGAGGTTTTCTTCTACTGATTTGGTTACAGATACTTGCACACCCTATTCGAACGTAAACGAAAGCTTGATACTCGTTCAAATGCCGGCAGAAGTGTACACGTAACTGTCAAGGAATTTTCAGCTGTCAAGTGCTTTTGGTTCCCCACCGTCTTCGTATGCACTGCCATCAAAAGACGCCGACATAGCCGAAACGGAGAGGGTGGGTATTGCATGAACTGCTCGGCAACTCGTACGTCACAAGAGTTTCAGAAGCTGAGAGGGGGGAAGGAATCTCGTATTTATATCCTTGGTGTTTAATACCTTATTCACTTGATTGCTTCTTCGCAACTCCTCTCTCTTTCCGCAGTTGCACAACCTTCATCTACATTCTAGCCTCTGACCTATACCTCCTCGATAACCACAATGGGTTTTTTCGGTTTTCGTATGTGTGTCCCTGGTTGAACCATGTTACACCTACCTCTGGGCACTGACTACCGTGCTAACCTCACCTTACCGTTTTCCCTCCCAGACGAAGCCAAATCGGCCCACTCCCAAGTCTACTCGGACCGTGACGAGGAACCAAAGCTCTCGCATGAGCTTCTCGGCGGCGCCGTCGCCTTCGAGGCCATGCACATGTGGGAAAAAGAACAGCGGCGTGAGGGTAAGCCCGTCAACCACGGCGTGGCCAAGGAGGCGCTTGCTGCCCTGGCTGGGGCCGAAGTTGACAAAATGATTGAGCGGAGGAGATTGGAGGGAAAGGTGGATCGTGAGCAGGCGAAACGCCATGCTAGGGAGAAGGCGAACGATTTGTATGATCGGCAGTATGGAGAGAGGGACATGTATGATCCGTGAGTCTCCCTTTCTGTGCATTCTCTGCTTGGCGTTATAGCAGATTGCCGTTTTGTTTGGCTTTTTTTTTTTCTTTTTTTTTTTTGATGGCAGCTTTTGAAGCTTATCCTGGAACTCGCATGTATAATACTAACACGGTGCAGAAACTCCGAGATCCATGAGTCGATGGCCTATTGAGAACGCCAAGTGCTGGGGACGGAATCATTAGCCCGATAGACTTGAAGAAATAGTTCAACAGGACATCTAGATTAGTTTGGTACTTGGTACTTCAATATCCATCTCTTCTTGATGACACAAAAGTGTTGATTCAAAGGATTTGATAATTCAGTCGCCAATCACCCACACCCACAGTCCCATACACTCACTCCATCAACGCATTATGTCCCACTCCCCAATATTACACAAATTGCTATGTATAACTCCTGCTTTCCCACCTTGCGCATATGCACCAATTCCTCCCCTCCTCATCAAACCCGCCCTTCCGGGTCTCTTCTCCGCCGGATAACAACAATCTTCCCAGCCGCTTGCGTAGCCGACTGATTCCCCGCCGAAGCTGCCACAGTCACAGCCAGAACCAGAGCCAGAGGCCGTCTTTGGACAGCAGCCTGAGGTGGTTGATGCTTCCGTCCTTTGGGATTGGACTTGGGGTTTTGGGGGGTGGGACGGGATTTGTCAGTTGGCTGTTGACCAGTGGGGGAAGGGCAAAGGGGGAACGGAAAAGGAGAAAAGAAAGGCAAACTAGTATTGGTGCTGGTCTATCTATAGCTGAGTTGAGGAAGACCAAGCTTGATGTGCGATTTACTCTGGTGACGATGATACTGTTAGGATAGTTGTCTCGAAAACCTTGTTATCGTTGATAATAGCACTTCTTTTGCTGCGCTCGCTGTGGTGCTGGAATGCTGAGCCCGACCAAAGATATCAGAGGTTATTCGTTCTTGTTCTTGTCACACAGTTGCTTTGTGAGAGGATAGCCCCATATCCAGATCGCGACATGGCTATGACTTTGTTCTTTTGCCGAGCTTGTGCAACCACATACATCAGCATCATATGTCTCAGGGTTGGACCCTGAGATCGACAGTGCAGGAGAACAGCATCAATCAATATGAGAACTGGAGGTGATTATGTAGATGATCACACCTCCTAAATCGTCGCCCATTTGTGGGCTCTATCAGATCCGACTATTCATAACCATGATATCAAACCACGATGATTTTTTTGGAACTCCCTAGCTGGCCCTCTGGCCGGGAAAATATGCCCAACCACGAACCAGATCGCAAAGAATGTATGCCGCAAACGCATATAAAGACATCCCACTCAAACAGGACAGAGCCCACCTCCCTCTAAGTCTGTTCGCCTGCTACGGTGGCCATGAACAGTGACGCCCCACCAGCCGTGAGGTTCCCTTTGCTGATTTACCAACTTCGATTTCCCTTCTTCATTTATCATGTTCGCGTGTTGCTCTCTTTTGCAATCCTTGGTGAGACCATGAGCATGCGATGCTAACCTCCCCCTTTGATATACGTACGTCCAGCTTGTATAGAAATGCTTAGGTATATACTCGCACAATTACTGAATCCACATCAACTCCAACACCTTTAGTATGTATGGAAAGACCGCTACTCCTTCCACTTCCAACCACTCTTTCCATGCTTCTCTGTCATGGACTCAAACGAAGCCTTGATCTGCGCCCGGACCATATCCGGATGTTGAGAAGCAAAGACCTCGATTATGCCCAACTTGCTAACCATGGGCATCTGGTGCATGAGCGCCTTGAGCTGTTCCTGCGCAGTGGCCGGGAGGGGTTGGTCCGACATCTTCTGTCGACCAGGAGGTCGACGACCACTACCAGCAACGCCACCTGCTGCTGTCGCTGAGGGAGCGGCAGTAGCGGCAGCAACAATAGTTGAGGCGCCTGCTGTAGTCATAGCCTTGTTAGGAGGAGAGTTACCTGCTGTAGTACCCTTTGTAAGTGCCTGGAACGCATTGGTTGGTGGTTGAGAGCCACCGGCCTTGGTAGATTTCGCACTGGTGGTGGTAGCGGCAGAGGATGGATGGAGGAGTGAGAATGAGGATGATGAAGTAGTCTGAGCAGTGACGGATGCGGATGCGATCACACTAGATTTTTCGTTACCTGATGAGCTGGTCTTCGACTTCGAAGCCCAATAATCAGTCGAAAAGGGATCAATGCTGGCTTCTTCGTCCAGGGAGTCTGCAAACGACAAGAGGTCAGCGTATTTCACACAATAACGATATATCCAAAGGGACGTACCCAATATGATCTCCATCCGGCACTGATACAGCTCCGGCTTCACTGTGCACCGCTTCTCGTTCTCCCAGCATATGCCAGTACTCTCTGGTTCCATACCACCGGAAAAGACGAGACGCTGAGGGCCGACATCTTCGGAGTCATCCAAGAAGTCGTCCATATCTTCATCCATCTCCAAGTCTTCCTCTTCATCATCCAGATCCTCCACATCTTCGCCTTCCTCGTCTTGCCACTCGGCCTCCGAATCATAGTCGTAGTCCAAGGGGAGGATGCTTCTTGAAGTTGGGTTTCTTGCGAGTTTGTAGAGACTCTTGACGCCCGGAGGAAGACCACTGATTGTGCCGACATATGGTGGTCGCACATCTTGGCTGAATTTGATGCACTTGACTGGTACCGCTTTCAATGCCTCCCGCGCATCTCTGAACTGAGTGTTCTCTGTGGTGAGATCCATGGCCCTGCTTGATGACTCGCCGTAGATCTCCGTCATGATCTTGCGCACACTCGGATAAGGGCGTCCGCGCCTCTGGGTCTTGAAGGGCAGCTGTAGAGCCTCCAAGGGGTCGAACTTATCCGGTATCGGGAACTCGGCCCGCTTTCCCTCGGCGTACTCATCCAGTATCCTCGACTTGGCCTCTCTGGTCTCCTCGTCTACCTCGAAGGGGTTCTTGGCTAGCGTGACAAAGTCCTTCACGTAAAAGGGCTTGAATAACCTCCGGTAGGCTCCATTCTCCTTGGTGAGACTCGGTGCATCCGTCATTTCGATATCTTTGCTTTCGACCTTGACGGCAACTGGCTTCTCTTTCGGCGTGACTGGGTTGATTTTGAAAAGCGATGTGAGCTTCATCTGTCGGCCTTTCTTCTTGGCTTCCTCTTCCTCCTTTTCGCGTTTCTTGCGCTCCTTCTCTTCCTTCTCCTCCTGCTTTCGCTTCAGTTCCTCTTCCTTCTCACGCTTCTTCCTCTCCCTTTCTTCGGCCTTCTGTTGCTTCTCTGCCTCCAATTTCGCCTGTTCCGCTGCCCTTTTGGCCTTGGCCTCTTCTTTCTCCTTCTTCTTGGCAGCGTCAGCCTCGGCCTTGGCCGCCTCCTCCTCGGGGGTCAGCTTCTTTCTCTTGACGGCCGGTTCGCCTGTTGTTGGCTTTGTGGCTGTCGACGCAGCCTTGGCGCCGGATGTCTGCTTCTGGGTAGAAGGCGCATTGTTTGTAGAGATCGTGAGAGGTGCGAGTCGTGGGGGCGATAGACTCGGGGATCGCGATAGACGGTCTAATGGGCTGCTGGCGTCGCTCAATGCAGGACTGGCTTTTCTGGCTCTGGGGGTTGCGGGCCCCGAAGACGGGGGCGGTGATGACCTAACATTTTCCTCTGTAGAAGTTTGGTGATTAGCTTCACACGCGTTTGGGCGTGGGCTGATCCCATAACGCGGTACTTACTGTCCTCGAAAGAGCTTGGAGGTGGGACCTCTTCCCGGAACTGGTCGTGTGACCTCTTGAGACAGGAGGATTCCTCTTGCCCGCTTGTGGAAGTTGTGAACAAAGGCATGGTGGTGTTGCCTTCCCCTGTCCTACTTGGTTGTAGGGCTGACGCGTGCTATTCGCGGTCCCGGCCGACGCGGTCTAATCTGAAAAGGGTCGATCGAAGTTGAGGGGTTGAAAGTGCAGAACAGACAAGGTCTAGACTAGGTCCCACAATCAGGCCAGTCCAGTCGTATGTACATGTGCTGGCGGTGTAAAAGCAATTCACCACTGCCAGTTACTTCCCCGCGTCGTAGAATCGTCTGTTTGGTGTATGGTGGGAACGAAAACAGCTGCAGAGAAGACGGAGAAGGTCGAGATGTCGCCGATGGTGGTTTAGTTGGTCGTTGGGGGAAGTAAACGGCCTGAACCGATTGGTGATTCTTGCCTGGGTTCTGCAGTGCCTGGTCCGCGGTTGCTGCCGCCTGAGCGGGACGCGTTTGGCGAGAGCAAGGTCGCGCCTTCGTTTCAATTTAGCCCAAGTGGATCCCTAACCGCGCCTTAACGACGGAACCCCACTTCTTTTAATCTACGAGAAGCGGAGCGTGATTTCGCGTCAGTTCGAGAGGGGTGTGTGGCTTAGCTTCTCTCGTTCAATTAAACTCGCTGTGGCTGGAAGTGCGGCAGAGGTTTGAACCTTCTTGGTTGATACCCGGTCGTCCAGTCACCACCTATACCAAGTCGGGTCTGTTTCAACTGGCCTTGCAGGTTCAGTGGTGAGTGCAAGTCATATTTCTGTTGTTCGATGCTTGAAAAATCTTGTCCTTTTGTCATTCTCTTCCCAGCTTGCCGTTTCTCCTATAACGACTCGTGTTATGGTGCCAACTTCTCCAAAGGGTGTGATCACAGCTCTACCTATAGCTGGTCTTATTAAGTGCCTGTAAGGGCGGAACCACCGGCCTTGCTCCATCCCAAAACTTGGATCAGAGGTCCTTTAAGCCCAAGGAAATAGCAAACCGTCCTATTGTGCCAGTACCTATTGAGCTAGTAAGCGTTAAGCGCTCCAAACAGGATCGGCCGTGTAGACGCCACAATAATGACAAAGTGACCTTGATGTATGCTTGCCGCGTATCAATAGCTGTTGTAGCGCGTATGTACTTCTCCACGGAAAAGAGAATCACACAGATCACATTCAATGGTATTTCAAGTGTTATATATATATATATATATGTGTGTGTGTGTGTGTGTGTGTCCCAAAGCGAAGTATTATTTTTTCCTAATTACCCTATCCAAGCAACAATTGGCTACCATCGAACGACCTGTTGTGTTGTGCAGTGCAGTCAAGACAACGACCGTGTCCGTGCCTGACAACGTTTTCCCTAATAAAAAAGGAAAGAAAAGGTGAACAAAACGCAAACACCCATGCGCCTAGCTATGCATGTAGTTTCAGGCAAAAGTTCCCATGCTGTATATCACAGGTTCCGGTTGTTTGGAAAGTCCGGAACCCGGTGTAGTAAAAATCTTCCCCTTCGATCCGCTCCTGATTCTGCTTGCTTTAATCAGGATTGGCGATGAACAATCGACCGGATGAGTTGAATGTCATTGTCCTCTCATATGTCCTTTCGTCCACGCTTCCTCTCCTCTTAAGCTCCTCCGGGTTCTTAACGCTCTTTTCGCGCGTTAAAGCGGCGTTGAGTAAGCTGTTGGTTGCCAGCTGTCGTTGTGGGTGGGCCTGGAGGTCAGGGACAGCATCTAGACGCTCGCTACTGCTCCCGCTGGCAAAGCTCAGGGCCTTTCCACTAGCCGCGTCGTTGCCAGCAGAGGCCTGCTCGCTGGTCTGCGCTAAGGAGCCCCGTCGCTCTGGCGTGTCGCCGGGAGTCCACCTTCTAGAGCCGGAGCCCTGTGAATTCGATGGTCCAAGTTGTCCGGAAGCGCGATAGCCCAATCCCTTTCTCCCGCTGGCGGTGCTGCTTCGACTGGAGCTACCAGTTCTTCGGTGATTGTATCGGTTCAGGGCGTCGTTATCATCGTCGCTGTCTTCACCTTCCACCTCGGTCGCGCTGAGTCTGAGAGGGATGCCTCCCACGCCGACGTGGTGACCATCTGGTATGTATCCGACGACTGTCGGCTTTCCGTGGTGCCGAATCTTTGCGGCGACCTTCCCTCCCGCAGACAGGCCGGTTATCGTGCGGGCAGTGGTCGTTCCCGCACCAGTTACCGCGCCCGAAACCTCCATGGCTGCCCGCGTCTTGGCAGCACGCTGCTGTGCTAGCAACCTGGGATCCTCATATTGCGCACGGTCGCACCATACCGTCGCTTTTTGCTTTCGTAGGAGTGCGACATAGCTGGTTGGTTGGTCGATGGTGCTGCCGGAGCGACTCGAGGTAGATCTCCTGATGTCGCTGGTGGGCGACGTTCGGTAGGCGGCTGGCGGGGGCGGCATCCCTCCTCCGCTTGAGACGGTGCTGAAGGTGTTGACGCTGGGCGATCGTCGTTGGTGGTTCGATTGAGATTGGACGAGATGCATCGGCATTGGCATTTGCATTTGCATTTGGTAGTTGGCAGTTACCGGCGGTGTTGTCAGAGGAGAGGCGAAGCCATTGGAGCCGTTTCGCGACCGGGAATGTGAGTGAGGCGAGTAACCAGCGTGAAATGAGGGATCCATGGAAGCTCGCCGGCGAGCGTATTGGGGATCCGCCATGGTCTCCAGTCTCCACCCACTGGCGCCGGATGGGGAGATGAGGATACGAGAGGGCCGCTACCTCTAGGGAATGGCGCCCAGAATTCGAACGTATTACCGTCGCGCGATCGTCGGGTATTTATTGTTGAAGGAAATTGGCAGAGCGCCGGGGGGGTGGTGGAGGCGGGATGTGGTTTTGTTGTTTGTTGGTTGGACTTGGTACGATTCGGATGCGCTATCTCTGCTTACGGAACAGGCAACTGGAGCGATGGTGTCGAGCTACTAGGGAGGAGGACCGCGGACGGCGCTGCGTTATGACAGCTGACGGCGGCTAAATACCACCCGGGGTGCGACGTGAGGCGGCGGTGATGCTGACAGCCGCTGCGCTGCGATGTGCTGTGCTGTGCTGTTGCGGAAGTCGCTGCACAGATTGATGTGCGGTACAGTGGATGAGATCGCTGCTTGCTGTGCTGCTACTGCTGCGGCGGCGGCGGTCTAGCGAGTTGAAGCGTGACCGGGACTGGTCAGAAGCGCGAATGGGTTTGGAGTAAAATGACGGGAGTTGCGAGACCTGCAACTGAAACCGATTCAGAGCAATGGGAGGGGAAAGAGAAGACAGGAAAAAGAAGAGGACGGAAGAAGCAGGCGGGATGGGATACTAAAGGGCATAGAAGAAAAAAAAAAAGGGCAAGTGCAAGAATGAAAACCTGGGTCCTCGGTTCTTGGAGCTGGGAATGGAAAGACTGGCGAGCAACAGAGTGGACGATGTCGGGTTTCAGACTTGGCGCTCCCACGTTGCATGCGCGCTGGCGGGGGGCCCTTTGTTCGATGATGATGCTATGCCTGTGGCGCCCGGTGGGCTTTGGTGGACTTTCCCCTTGGTGGGTTTGGTTATGGTGGGTTTTGATCTGTCTACCTACCTCTAGTGCCGGGCGGCCTTAACAGTGAACCCGACGCTGCAATCCCGCTCCCACGGCATCCCAGCTCCCTGTCCACCAACGAGCGCCAACAAGCACGGGCATCCACCAAAACGGCCGGTTGTTAAATCTTTTTGGGCCAGAGATGCATTCCCTGATGCTGACCAGATGTGGCTCACACATGCCTCTACGCCGTCCTGGGCTTCGCTTGATTCACAACCGTGACCGTTGGTCTTTTGCTGGGCCATACCCACGTAGTGTAGCAGGCCCGCCTGTGTGGGGCCGTCCGAAGGGATACCTTTTACCTTTGAGATCTCCCCTTTCCTTCCTATCCTGGTGTGCATGCCGTTGCAAGGAAGACCTTTTGAGATTGGGGGTTGTACATACCATACTATCATGTATTTCTTTGTCAAACTGGGCTGTCCGTGCGTAACGGGAGGCTAAGATCTTTTCAAGATGCGTGGATGTGTGGTTGTTGCAAGATCGCCCCATCCCGCAAAGACACGTTACACAGATGTCTTGCACATAAAAGATGTCTTTAGACGATGGCAAAGCCTCTACACTACGATAGTGTAGTGTAGAGCTTCAAAGCCTAGTATGGCACTACAGTATGTATGGAGGACTGGCTGAGAGTGCCCCTGTCTCCCTGCCTGGACTGCCGTGTCCCGGGCACAACGGTGATACTGGTTTTGGTTCTAGCGGATCTGCCAGAGATACCATGTAGATGGCGGGAATCCCTTCACTTGGACAGAAAGACCGAAACTCGCCGTCATGCCGTCCGCAAAAATCCGAGAAAAAAAAATGGACTGGACACAATACGGAATGACCATGGATTGGCGTGGTTCATAACATGCCAAAAACCCTTATCCCACTGGTCATCTCAGCTGAAGAGAGCGCTGGCCAAGACGCCAATGGTGGAGGAGAAATACGGCGGATGGGTTATCGAGGGCCTTGATGGCAGCCTCCTGGCCCAATCACGCTTCCACGAGGGCTGCCCGTCCTTCTCCGTGCTGTCGCTGTATGAAGTGGAGGAACCTCGTGCGAACAGGCCGGCACCTTGTCCCGTCCCCCATGGCCTGATGGGCGGAACCGGGGATGGCCTTGGACAGGCCAGGACTGGGGCAGCACGCAGTGAGAATCGCTAGAGCTTTCTCGGCTGCTGAATGCAACCTTTTTTTTTTCTTTCCCTCCCAGCCAGGTGGAAGTGGGGTTGATGGGCCTCTGTTTTTTTTTTTTTTTTCTTGTACCTTCGGTCGGGTCATTCGTGAGGGTAACTGGCAAGGTTGGGTCGGGCAAGTAATCGGCGGAGATCAAGATCTTTTTTGCATAACACACTTATCAAAATGCAAGAAGGTCAAAAGAACCCCGTGATGCTTGACCTTGATTTGCTCCTTCCTCCCGTCTCTTAGTTCCAGGATTTGGCAGTTTCGGGCCCGTGATTGATTGGGCATTTAACATTGTGCACCAGTCTTGAGGAAAATGGGACCCTAATATGCGGCACAACTACATAACGGCTATACACTACAGTGCAACGACATATCATCAGGATGACGGGACCCTCGACCAATATCCATGTGACCACGACCACCTCCACGATCCAAAGGAATCAGAATTCCTGTTGAAAACCCCACCTTCCGAAACAAAAATCACTGACAAAGAGGGCATGGTGATGTCAATGGTGGTCACCTCACGGCTTTCGCTTTGCGACTGACATGGACAGGCCGGCTGGACAATGCCAAACTGTAGTGGACTCGGTGGACAATCACATCCCCGGTGATCATTCCGACTTTCCGGTTTGGCTTTGCTCTGATTTCCCTGTTTACCACTCCGACAGGCTGGATAACCCTAACATCTGCAACCGCTCTGCAGAGCGTGCACCGTCTAGGTACCTACACTAGTGACCCCCATGCATAACCTCAATTGATATCAATCGGAACACGGTCTTAGCGTCGGTCCCAGGAATCGATAGTGCTGTTTGGGGGGTTGCTGGCAGCCTGGCTTAGTTGAGCCCAAAGTTGAAAACTTGGCATCCTAATGTTGAATTGTTGGATGGACCGAACGGGTACCTGATGCCCCGAAGGTGAGGTGTTGAGTCGAAGCAAATCACTGGCCAGTTAGTTCGTCCGGCGCCAACACCGGTACCTGAACTAGCTTTTCTTTCTCGCTAGAGATGAGAGTCGGATTGGACTTCTCTATTGAATATCGCAGTTCATCCCGCGTACCTGGCGCTCACTGCGAAGTATTCTGTTGGCGGCTGACCAGTCACTCTAGTTTCTTTGCTGGGACGTATGGACGCAAGGAAATCTGGGAGAATTTTGTAGTGGCTTGCCAACCAACCTAGCTATGCAGCAAGTTTTGCATGAGGCTGGAGTCCCAGTCAAAGATGCGCAGGCCACAACATGATTTTCTTGAAGCTATCGAGAGGCGACTGTCTGGGCTCCATGTCTCATGTGAACCGGAAGCTGTCTCCAGTAACTGTGACGTGAACTTTACCGTGAGGGGGTGATAGTGGTTTTGCTAGCGCGGGGTATCATCAACAGTGGCGCCCATGTCGGACAACGGGAGCATCAACAATCAACACGATACTTCCAATACTTGAGTCATCAGAATACAACTCGTCCTTGTTTCTTGGATTTCGGGCCATGTCTGATCAGGAGCCCGCCCTGGCTGAGTCTGAGCCCTTTGAACACCTCCATTTTGACGGGAATATCGGCAGCTTTCCTGTCTTGGCGATGTGGCTCTTTTCGGTCAAGATATCGTATCCCCCCCAAAAGAAAAGAAAATTTTCACTCTTATCTTGGTCTCGAAGTCAAGGAATTCAATGGATCAAGAACCAGATTGGATCTCGGAAGGCGATCATTGATGAGATTATGCGCTGGTATGGAATAGTTAGGCTACGACAAGAACATGTTAGAATCATCGACCGTGAACGCGGAAAAGTCGTGCAGCCCTTGATACCAAGTGGTATGGTGCGCATCCACCAATGAGAAACCGCTCCAAGGCCGGCCATGAACTCCCGGCGTGCAGCCGAACGGAACCGCTACCCCGTCCTGCCCCGCTCCGCTCCGGGGGGGGGGGGGAAACCCGCTCCAAGCCTCAACACTAGAGGTACCTACTGTGCACATAATGTCGCGATAGATCCATGTACGGGTATCGCATCATGTCGTCTCCACACTATGGGACCAGCTGCCGGCGGCCTCTCAAAAACAGTTGAAAACATCATCAATATGGCACGACATGAAGCTCGCTATTCTTTCTCAAGAATTATGTTCTTTCTTGATTCTCAGACCGAAAATCCCGTGACAAGGCGTTAGACTACCCTGAAAGCAGCTCGCTGGACAAGATGGGCAAGGTTTCAGTTACAACGCTGGGTGCGAGGTATCTTGCGCGCAGAAAGTTTAGGAAACCAGTGGCACATTATCGAGATCGCCGGCGTTGTACGGTGGTTCTCGCTTGTTCTACCCACGAACTGAAGTTCACAACATAGCAATGGCCATGTTACGATAGACCCCTGAACCACGTTGCCCTCAGGTCGCGCCTTTTGCGGCACTCAACACCACATTGTCGGACCGCAGACCGCTCATTCAACCCCTATGTAGACTTCCGGAAACAGATGTCAGTACTTCAAAAACACTGCGCCATCCGCCATCCCCGTGGCATGAAGCGCCGCACGACAGGTAAGTAGCTTCCCGCAGAGTTGCACGCTAAGCAACCTGAAGTTACCAGCCTCACGGGCGGGTGGCTTGCTCAGACGTTGGTCCGGCCGGATTGAGACAAGGGCCTCAGTCCCTCAGTCGTCGGGCGAGACGGGGTCCGGGACCGTCGTGTCGTCAAGTGAGTGGTTTTGGAGAACAGCGGATCAGGTCCAGAGCCGAAATGGTGAATTAAGAGCTGAGCTGATTGAGCATGTTAGCTCTCGACGCTAACAAAGGTGAAACGGGCAGCCATGCGACGGTCAGCTCTCGACATGGATACACCGCACGTCGGCCACAGCCAACCACATGCTTGCCAGGCGAGTCGTGCTGTATTCCCGTCATTCGAGAAGCCATGGTATTTCCTTTTTTAGCGAGTGGGAAATTACACACTTCCGCCATGCAAGAACATCTCAGTCAGGTCAGCGCTCGTCTATCCATTAAGGGATAAAAAAAAGTGGTCTTCTGATAAGAATGCCACCGATGATCTCGGGACGAAAGGTGGAGAGACTCGGACGGAGCCTTACTTTCTACCTCTAGGCACTCAGCACGGAAAAGAAGGTATTTAATCAAGAGGAAGAGATAAACAAGGTGAAAACCCCCTGAAGATGTTTGCTTGAACGGCAAGTGTCAAAATAGAGACTCCATTAAACGTAGGTTTGGATCTGCGCTGGCCTAGCGCTGATCCCGTCATTCTAATCACGATATTCTCCATAGCAATGCATCATGACCATGCTTTTCTGGAGACTCGATCTATCTGCCATGTAAATCCTCCGCACAAAGGCCTCTGTGCTCCAAAGACCTGTCTTGGCCATCGAGTCTGCTGGATGCAAAGGCCCCCATGACGCGATCAAGATTGGAGGTTACTTTCAGGGGTTCCCGAGTGTGCAACCATCTCTAGGTAGAATAACGTGTCGGGGCATCTGGACAGCCAAAAGTTGTTTCAGATGACGGGCTGTTTTAGGGTGTCGATGTTAATGTAAGCTGGTATGGAACGGCATCTATACACTAGTGTACATGTGATAAAATTGAAGCCGCTAAATCGGCCGCTGAAATCCCTTGGCTTCATTGGGCAGCTACAAGCGGCCAAGCCTGTCAGGGACGTCCATAACGAACCCATTTCCCGTCTACCTACCTAGTTTTGGGGAGCAGTTCCACAATTTCAGGGCTGCCTGAGACCCGACGAGCCCAGATGAAAAACTTTGAAGGGTTCAGTTCGCTAAGGTACCGAAGAACCTCGACGGCGCTGTGGTCACATTCATTGTTTGCGGGACCCCTTGCGGTCGTTTGTCACTTTTAGATTCATTCACTCGGCATCTCCAGGGCCTTTAGTTTCTTTCCGGGATCCTGTCTTTTCTTTATGCTTGCCCCCTTTCATCCACGAATAAGAAAAGACTGTCCCGTGACCATCCATATCTACAACAGCTCGATTCCCAGACCGCGACTGCCTGAGATGCGACAAACTGCTTCGTCAACAATAACCTCGTCTCCGTTTTTGGGTTTTCGTGTTAGTGAGCGCTTCTTTCAGCTCTGCGGAGGAGGAATGCTGCCACTGGGCTTGACGTCATGAAGTAAGGATTTCCCCTCCAAGAGTCCACTCTTCATCCCCATGTGACATCCTCGTTCCCTTGTGCTGTGTTTCGAAAATGCTAACAAAACATGTGCGCACGGCAGGTTTGCCAAAGAACTCGAGCAGGAAGCGGTGCCAGGTAAGAGAAAAACAGCAGCACTATATAAAAATAAAAAATAAAAAGAAAAAAGATTCCAAAAAACACCATGCTGGATCATCTTGAAGCGAGTGGCGGCAACTTAGATGCTAAGCATGAACATGTCTTTGTTGACTGCGATTGCGACGCATTGTAAGTATGCACTACCGCGCCAAGTTTGAGACAGCAACCAACCGAAATAATCATCTGTAATTCTAACCACAATTCCGACTTCTAGAATGGCGCGTCAAGTACCTGAACTACAAGCTCGGGAAGAAGCTCATCAAGTCGGTTACGCGGGCCATCCAGCGCGCAAGCACCACGCCGACTCTTGCCAGGCGACCCGATTCATTGCATGCCGCACCTGCCGCTCTCTTCCACCACCTACACCACAAACGAACACCACCCCAACATCGATGGTCTGATACCACCTCAGGTTCCCATGAGGGTTCTCCTGGTGCCGATGATTTGCAGAGCGGCGGCCCAGAGCTCGATCGCGCGCCGTCCAAGAACAACAGCAGCAGCAAAGGCAGCATCGAAGCACGGGGGGAGCGCTCTGGCTTGACGACGTCACCTGACAGCGAAGTTCGATATGGAAGCATTCTCCCCCCTTCGCGTTCGAGCGATCGAACCGCGTTCGAACTCCCCGCTCCGGCTATGAAGATAGCCTCGAGGACAGGCGGCCGCCGTGACTCGATCCCGTCTAGCCCAACTTCCCCGGTCTCCAACCGTTTCGGACCACGACGCACCAAGTCAATGATGGTAGGTGCCGATGGCCAGTCTACTGGGACGGAGTCCTCCGTCGATGTACCCCCAAGCGCAACCATTGCTCAACGTTCTCCCCATCGTCTTTCCCGGGTTCTCTCCAATAGCTCTCGTCTTTCTCGCACAATGTCGAACAGGAACAATACAGCATCGCAGAACTTGGAGTCCGTCCGTACTGCCGAGACCGAGTTCTTTTCTTTCCTCGACAATGAGTTAGACAAGATAGAGACATTCTACAAACAAAAGGAAGACCAAGCCACCAAACGCCTGGCCGCTTTGCGCGAGCAACTTCACGAAATGCGCAACAGGCGAACTACGGAGATTTCGGATGCCAAGCAGAGGAAGGAGATGGAGCGAGGTAGTGGCAGTAAGAGTCACTCAGGCAATGGTGGAGGAAGCAATGGCAAGGACAACGGTACGGACTGGATAGGGCCCATCCGTGCCAAGTTCATGAAGCCTGGGCCAAACTCAGCGGCGCTGCAGAAGATGACCGAGACGCCAGTCATGGCCCCGCAAAAGCCAGAAGAAGGCCGCGACTATGTCAGAAGACCGCCAAACAAAGACGATGTATCATATCGTGTAGCTAAGCGGAAGCTCAAGCTAGCCCTGCAGGAGTACTACCGCGGACTCGAACTCCTCAAGTCCTATGCCCTGCTGAACAGAACTGCGTTCCGAAAACTTAACAAGAAGTACGACAAGGCGGTCAATGCCCGCCCGACTTACCGCTACATGAACGAGAAAGTCAACAAGACTTGGTTTGTCAACAGCGACGTTATCGACGGTCACATTCGCACCGTCGAAGACTTGTACGCCAGGTACTTTGAAAAAGGCAATCACAAAGTGGCTGCAGGAAAACTTCGGAATATTCTCAGACGCCCCGGAGACGCTTCGGGCAGTGCGTTCCGCAGCGGACTGCTTATCGGTTTTGGCGCTGTCTTTGCCGTTCAGGGTCTGATTTATGGTGCAGAGCTGCTGTTCCAGGACGATCACACCCTCAAGGAAAACACAAGCTACTTGCTGCAGCTGTACGGAGGCTACTTCTTGATGATTATGCTCTTCACGCTGTTCATCTTGGCTTGTCGAATCTGGACGAAGAACAAGATCAACTATCCGTTCATCTTTGAGCTTGACACAAGGCACAATTTGGAGTGGAAGCAGCTGGCCGAGTTTCCCAGCTTCTTCTTTGCGCTTCTTGGCGTGTTCCTATGGCTTAACTTCTCGAGGTTCGGCCACTGGGAGGAGATGTATCTGTATTATCCTGCCTTTTTGGTAGGCCTGTCGCTGTTGATATTATTCTTCCCGGCACCGATATTCTACCATCGAGCCAGAAGATGGTTTTTGTATTCGCATGTGAGTAACCTCACGATTTCGACGCCTCTGAAACTTTCCTCACACTGACATTTGCATAGTGTCGCTTGTTGTTGGCAGGTTTGTATCCTGTCGAGTTCCGAGACTTTTTCCTCGGCGACATCTGGTGCTCTTTGACCTATGCTTCAGCTGTAAGTAATCACTTTCATCAAGCGCAGTAATTCACTCAGTCTGCTAATCCTATCTAGAACATTCCTATGTTCTTCTGTCTGTATGCCAACGAGTGGGATCAGCCGGGTATGTGTAACTCCAACCACTCCCGGCTTCAAGGCTTCTTCAATGCCTTGCCGCCCATTTGGCGTGCTCTACAGTGTATCAGGCGTTACCACGATACGAAAAATGTGTTTCCGCATCTTGTCAACTGTGGAAAGTACATAATGACCATCACCACCGCTGTTATACTCAGCTTGTATCGCCTCAACCGTTCACAACCGATGCTGGCTGTCTACATCACATTCGCGACCATCAACGCCTGTTATGCTAGTGGGTAATCTATTCTTCTTCACTTGTGTGATGCCAGACTAACATCGATTAAACAGCTATCTGGGATTTGTTTATGGATTTTTCACTGCTCCAGAAAAATGTCCGCTACCCCTTCCTCCGAGACATCACCGCACTCAAGTCCAAATGGATCTACTATGCCATCATGATTATCGACCCGATTCTCCGCTTCAATTGGATCTTCTACGCCATCTTCACCCACAACACTCAGCACAGCACGCTTGTCTCCTTCTTTGTCGCCTTCGCTGAAGTCATCCGCCGTGGCCTTTGGCTCATCCTTCGTGTCGAAAACGAGCACTGCGCCAACGTATCGCAATACAAGGCCTCGCGCGATACTCCGCTTCCTTACCAGCTCGATCAGTTTGTCGAGCGTCCCAGTCAGGAGACGCCCGCTGGAGAGTTGGAAGTCGAAGCCGGCGCCACTACAGGCGCTGTTCAACAGGAGCGCAGAGGCACCATCTCCTCCATGGCCGCCAGTATCCGCGAGCGCATTCGTGGCTCCGTCGGCGCTGGAGCTGCCTCTCACTGGGTAGCTTCCCCGTCTCCGGCCACGGGCGCCGCCCACCCAGAAGAGGAAGGACCCACCAGTCCCCACCCCGACTCGGGTGCCATTTCTGGGGAAGGGGCGACAGGTACCGGCACTGGCTTCAGTCTCAGCGGTGGAGGCACCTTCCGCCGCCGCCACGTTGAGTCGATGGGCAAGAAGTCTATTCTTCAAGTCATGGCCGAAGCGCACAAGCAAGATTTCGAGAAGAGACGACCATCCGAGGCAGTTAGGGAGCAAGGAATGGGACGACGGGGAAGCAGTAGTCTTTGCGACGAAGACGATGAGGAGGAAGATGATGATGATCCAGATTTGCGGAGCGAGTTGGAGGACGATGATGAGGATGATGATGATTCCGATCGGAGAAGCGTGCAGCAGGATCGGATGGAGGCTAGAGAGGCGGAGACGCTTGTGAGGAGGGCGAGGGGGGAGCCGGATGATTCTGTTAGTGAGTAGTGTAGTTGAGGATATGGAGGGGAGAAGGGAAGAGGAGGCTTGGAGAGTCATTTGATACCCAACTTGGTCGGAGTGAAACAACAAACAACAAAAATAAAGCGAAGAGCGAAACCCGGTGGGGGCATATAGATAGGGGGACACACGTCATTTGGTAGTTCTGTTTATGGGAACTTAGCGCATGGGCTGTTATTTCTTTTGGCCGATTGAAAGATACACGAGGACGGTGCATCGGGTGCATAGATTCCCTGACAACATGGCTTACTTTCTTGCTGGGTTCACGTACAGCGGTCTTTCTATACGCTTATAGGGAAAATATTGGCTCATATATGTTATCTCTTGCGTGGGGAGCGGCGCAATGTCAGTTTAGCTTGTTGTAATTTTCTGATAGATTCAAACTTTTCGAGGCTTTACGAAAGAATCCGCAAACAAACAATGTATGTACTCTTGCTTTGTTCCCGGACAGTCATACCCTCCCTTACATTAGCAAATCGAACTGTCACACGCACGCACGCAATGGATACATTGGGAGGAATCAATAACCGTCACCTAAGCCCAACGTCCCTCACTCCCTCATTCCCTTCTTCTTCCCGGCGCTGATCACAGACAGTGATGTATGTATCCAACAACTCACGTTATTGTTTACAAAAATCATGTAGTACTTAGCTCTTTAACCAACTTTCTAGGTAGTCATCGACCACAAAGGGTTTAAAGAAAAAAAACGAGAAGAGAAAAAAACAAGGAGAAAAGGGAGGAACAAAGAAGAAACATAAGTAAATAAAAAAAAAGAAAGGTTGTAAAGAGGTCAATCGTGCGACGTGGGCCTGATTCGAACAGACGCTCCCGAAGGAACAAGATTTCTAGTCTTGCGCATTAGACCACTCTGCCACCACGCCGAATGGGTTCTGTCATTGATGAAATAAATTATGTGAAACAGTAGCTTATATGGAGCAGATATTCCATTTTGTGGGGGGTGGTGGGGCTCGTTCAGGTTGGTGCTACCTCTACGGTACTGAGCTGATATTGTTGGTTTCGACCCGCTTAGGGAGGATGTTGACATGGCTCCATCTAGGTTTGGGGTTAGGTATACTACACTATGTATGAAACGATCAAGTCAGGTATTGTATCATGAAAAGTTGGACGGTTTTTAGGAGAGCAGTTGGTGTATTTCCTTTCCCTTTTGATTACTTTGTCCTTGTTGCTTGTGGAATATAGACCATCCATCAATGCACCCTTGATGCTCCGAAATTAGTAGCTTAGAAGAATTCTTCACGGCAGAAGTAGGTTCATGAGGGAAGAGGGGGTAGTCGGTAAGGACCTTAGTACGGTGAACAGATAAGTTCAAGGTTGGAACTGCTCAGACGTCCCCAAGCACGAGGACGCAACCAAGCATCATGTGCAAATATGCAACTGTAATTTACCATCCAGCTATAGTGACCGCTAGTGTCACATAGACGGGCATGTATAACATTGTCAAATCGTCAAGATGTTCGTGTTAGGCCCCATTGGCGACCTTTAGTCTCAAGTGTAAAATCCAATCGCAGATAATGTACGGAGACCGTGGCAGATTGACAGGCTGAGGGGCTCGTGATTTCTTTCAATTTGTTCCCACTTTGCAAGTGTCAAGAGTCTGAACAGCAGTCGACTTGCGATGAACCGCTTTGTAACCCGCCCCTGCCGCCGTTGTTGCGGCCCGTCGGCCGTTGCAGTGTCATTGCTGCTTTGACAGCTCGGACAATCTGGACACAAAACGAGATGATCGCTGCTCTGCGGCTGGACGTCATGTCGAGCTCATTCCCTTCAAGTGTTGCATAGCATTGCCATGGCAACAACCGACCTACCGCCAAACAGACCCTCACAGTCACCAACAAGAACGAGGCAGTTTTTTTTAGGTTTTTTTTTTTTTTTTTTTTTTTTTTTTTTTTTTTTTTTTCATCATCCAGGTTCTCTATATCCCTCCTTTATGTAACCGGAACAGACATGATACCCTTAGATATACCGTTGCTTGATTTTAAGCAAGCAGCGGGAGGCTGTCAGGCTTCTTGCAAGCAAACGCTTACTCGAAGATCCAGGCAGCGGAGTGGTGGTTCCACTGGTTGAGCTCCTCAGGCTTGAACCAGAGGGCAATCTCCTTCTTGGCGTTCTCGACGGAGTCGGAGCCGTGGCAGACGTTGCGGCCCATGTCCTGTTGGTCATTGCGTTAGTATCGAAGGGTGATTAGAGACATGAGAGATGGAGGCCAACGTACGAGAGCAAAGTCACCACGGATGGTGCCGGGAGCGGAGGCGAGGGGGTTGGTGGCACCGAGGATGGTGCGGCCGGTCTTGACGGCGTCCTTGCCCTCCCAAACCATGGCGCAGATGGGGCCGGAGTTCATGTACTTGATGAGGCCGGCGAAGAAGGGCTTGGTGTTGAGGTCCTCGTAGTGCTTCTCGAGGTGGGCCTGGCCGGGCTGGGTGAGCTTCATGGCGACGAGCTTGAAGCCGCGGTTCTCGAAGCGAGAGATGATGTTGCCAACGAGGCCACGCTGGACGCCATCGGGCTTAACGGCAATGAAGCTGTGGTAAGGGAGATTTGCGTTAGTCAATCATTGTGTACGGTGGTGGTGAAGGTGGTTATGTGCTCAACAAGCGGTAACCACCAACATGGACAAGATGGCGGGGTAGAACCGAGGGGTTTGAATTCTCGTGAGTCTGAATTTTGTTTGATGACCTGGAGGGAACCACTTACGTCTGCTCCTGGTTGGACATTTTGATTATGGGTGGTTCCGGTGAGGGAGTATGGATTTGATTGGGAATGGTGATAGATGATGGAGGAGGAGAGGTCGGGAAGAAGGCGAGGCGGCCGAGATAGAAAAGGAGGACGGCCAGGAGGAGTCCACATACGGCCGGAAAAAAATTGGGTGGGGCCGTTCCCCTGGACGACCTGGCCCGCCTGTCTCTGGAGGGACTGGAGCTCCCTTTTCCCCTCGATTCCTGGGACGATTGGCGAGATTGGGCACCACTAGAACCAGCACCCGCAGCCATTGCGCCTCCCGATTCGGGCTGCTTCTGTTGCAGTTGCGGCGGTCTGCGTTGTCCGTCTTGTTCTCGTCGCAGATGATCCGAGCTGTCAATGTCGGACATGGTCTTATTGGATGCAGTAATTCGGTGAGTTGAAGCTTAGCTCGAGGTATGATCTTGTTGACAGCAGCTGAGGTTCTAGACTCAGCACGGCTGCTTTTGTAGGCACTTTCACGCAATGGTTTTGAAGAGATTAGAGTCAATGTTGAGATGGGGTAGAGAACAGGAAGCAGCCAGGCAACACGTTGTCAATTGGTCTTATGGGTCTCTGTTTCGTAGTGTAAGTGCCCGGTTGCGCAACCTTCAGCTCGGAAACGACGCTGGAAGACATGAAGCCACGATGGACGCCAGCAAAGCTCGCAGCGCTCCCCATCCATTATCCATTGGACTTCCATGGAAGGGCCCGTGCAGCCGCCCTCTTCTTCCCGAGATAACCCCAGATGTTTTTCATCAATACCTCTATTTGACAATTCTCATTCATTTGACTGCTATCTCATCCACTAACAACCATCTAACTGATCACTGCAGTCAGTTGTACAGACCCTGGACTGTGAGACGGTGAGCTTAGGTCGACATGCAGATGCTCAACACTTACCCCGCGGTTTATCATCTTGAGCTACTATGCATCTAACGAATCCCGCGATGCCAAGCGGTGCGCTAGTTGGCATAGGGACAGCTTGGCCTGCTTGCCCTGGCTTTCACGGGGCGAATTGGGGCACCGCCTGCCCTCCCTGGTGCGGCCAACTAACAACTGCCATCTGAAGCCAGCTAGCAGGCACTGATTGACAACAAGTCAACTGAACCCAAGTTCTTGTGACTTGGATACCCGACACAAGGAACTGACCTGTAACCCAACTGTACCGTACGCAGTCGACGACAGCTTCCAGGACTCTTGTGATACAGCAGCAAGGCCGGGAGTGTTGTTCTTGATGATCCAAACGAGCCCCTAACCTCTCTCTCCCTTTTGTTTGCTTGCCCGTCTGCTTGGTGCTTCTTCCATTCCACTTGACTTTCATAGCGCGTTCTCCTTCCGCGAGGTGCACCACCACTCGAGATGCTGGGCTTGGGCCAGCTGTCCATGTCGGGAGGCTGGACGGCATACCTCTGTCTTGCATCTGCCTTGACCGGCCTGTTTGGTCCAGCAGGTGCGTTGCGTTGTTCCCTCTCCCGATTCGTAGTAGCCTATCACTGACACTGTCTCTTCCAGTCGCCGTTAAGGAGCACGACTTCAAGAAATGCGACCAGGCTGGCTTCTGTAAGCGTAACCGGGCCTTTGCCGACCACGTCCTCGCCAACACCGCATGGGAGTCGCCCTACAACATCCTCGCCGACTCGACCTCCTTCAAGGACGGCCAGTTGCAGGCCACCATCCTGAAGACTATCAATAATGCTGGCGAAACCGTCCGCCTTCCCATCACCGTTTCCTTCCTCGAGTCCGGAACCGCGCGTGTCACTGTCGACGAAGAGAAGAGACAAAAGGGCGAGATCGAGCTTCGCCGTGACAGCAAGGCCAGGAAGGAACGCTACAATGAGGCCGAGCAATGGGTTATCATTGGCGGCTTGACCCTCGACAAGGAGGCCAAGGTCGGCTACGAAGACAAGACCCAGATCACCGTTCAGTACGGCCCCGAGTCCAAGTTCGAGGCCACCATCAAGTTCGCCCCCTTCTCTATCGACTTCAAGCGCGATGGAGACACGCACATCAAGTTGAATGACAAGGGCTTACTGAACATGGAGCATTGGAGGCCCAATCTTGAGCCGTCCCCTGCGCCTGAGCAGAAGGAGGGCGAGGAGAGCAGCAGCGAAACCGAGAGCGCCGAGACTACCGCTGTCCAGGTTCCTGAGGCCTACCCAGGTGAGGATCAAAACACCTGGTGGGACGAGAGCTTTGGTGGAAACACCGACTCCAAGCCTCGTGGCCCTGAGAGTGTTGCCCTGGATATCTCCTTCGTCGGGTATGATCACATTTACGGTATTCCTTCGCATACCGGCCCCTTGTCTCTCAGGCAGACTCGTGGCGGCGAAGGCAATTTCCAAGAGCCGTACCGTATGTACAATGCTGATGTATTCGAGTACATCCTCGATAGCCCTATGACCCTGTACGGATCCATTCCGTTCCTGCAGGCCCATCGTAAGGATTCGAGTGTTGGTATCTTCTGGCTTAACCCTGCCGAGACTTGGGTCGATATCACCAAGGAAAAGGAGTCCAAGAACCCCCTGGCCTTGGGTATTGGTTCTAAGACGAGCACCAGCACTCACTGGATCTCTGAGACCGGTCTTTTGGATGTGTTTGTCTTCTTGGGTCCTACCCCCCAGGACCTCATCCGCAAATATTCTGAGCTTACCGGTACCACCGCCATGCCTCAAGAGTTCTCCCTCGGGTACCATCAGTGCCGCTGGAACTATGTGTCTGACGAGGATGTCAAGGATGTTGATCGCAAGATGGACAAGTACCATATCCCCTACGATGTCATTTGGCTCGATATTGAGTATACCGATGACAAGAAGTATTTCACTTGGGATGGCCATAGCTTCGCTGACCCAATTGGCATGGGCAAGCAGCTTGAAAGCCATGGACGTCAGCTGGTTGCCATCATCGACCCCCACATCAAGAACGTTGACGGCTACAAGGTTTCTGAAGAGCTCAAGTCTCAGAAATTTGCTGTGAACAACAAGGATGGCGAAATCTTCGAGGGTTGGTGCTGGCCTGGCTCGTCCCACTGGGTCGACGCCTTCAATGCCGCCGCCCGGAAGTGGTGGGCCACTCTTTTCAAATACGCCAGGTTTGAGGGTTCCATGAGGAACACCTGGATTTGGAACGACATGAACGAGCCCTCGGTGTTCAACGGCCCTGAGACCACGATGCCCAAGGACAATCTTCACTATGGTAACTGGGAGCATCGTGACCTCCACAACTTGAACGGGTTAACCTTCCATAACGCTACTTTTGAAGCCCTCAAGTCCCGCGAGACGGGCGAACTCCGTCGTCCCTTTGTGCTCACGCGCTCTTTCTTTGCTGGTTCTCAGCGCCTTGGCGCTATGTGGACTGGTGACAACCAGGCCGCATGGGACCATCTGGAAGGCTCCATTCCCATGGTTCTTAGCCAGAACATTGCCGGTTTCCCCTTTTCTGGTGCTGATGTTGGTGGTTTCTTTGGAAATCCCGAGAAGGAGCTGTTGACGCGTTGGTATCAGGCTGGTGCTTTCTACCCCTTCTTCCGTGCCCATGCCCATATTGACTCCCGCCGCCGCGAGCCTTACCTTGCTGGTGAACCGTACACCTCAATCATCACTGCGGCTCTCCGCCTTCGCTACAGCCTTCTCCCGTCCTGGTATACCGCTTTCCGCCAGGCCTATCTTACCAACGAGCCCGTTGTCAAGCCCATGTTTTACACTCATCCCAACGAGGAGGCTGGCTTTGCTATTGACGATCAATTTTTTGTTGGCAACACTGGCTTACTCGCCAAGCCTGTTACCCAGAAGGACAAGGAGACGGTGGACATCTGGATTCCTGATAACGAGGTCTACTACGACTACTTCACTTACGACATTATCCCCTCTAGCAAGGGTAAGACCGTTACTCATGACGCACCCCTCAACAAGATCCCTCTCCTCATGCAGGGCGGCCACATCTTCGCCCGCCGTGACCGGCCCCGCCGGTCCAGCACTCTTATGAAGTGGGATGACTACACCCTTGTCGTGACCGTCGGCAAGGACGGAAAGACCGCCGAGGGTGATCTTTACGTCGATGATGGCGACTCCTATGAGTTCGAGAAGGGCCAGTACATCTACCGCAAGTTCATCCTTGACGGTGATGCCAGGACCATCACGTCCGTCGACGGCGAGGACCGCAAGAAGGTCAAGGAGGGCGACTGGATGAAGAAGATGCACCAGGTTACTGTTGACAAGATCATCATTGTCGGCGCCCCTGCGTCTTGGGATAAGCAGGAGGTCAGTGTGGAGTCAGAGGGCAAGACCTGGACTGCTACGCTCGAGTACAATCCCGCCGGAAAGGGCCGAGCCGCATTTGCAGTCGTCAAGAAAGTTGGCGCGAAAATTGGAGCTGATTGGAAGGTTTCCTTGGCTTAGATGGGGCGGGGCCCAAACAGCTGGTCTCAGAAGGAGACGTGGGGAGAAAAGGAGGAGGAGGCTTTGGATGATTGAGGCGTTGCGCGTGTCTCGTGTACACTACACCGCTCGCTGGACGTTGTGTTCCGGATCGGTCTGAATGCAGAGTTTCTTTTCAAAGCCAGGTTTTCATGGATATCAAACCCTAAATCTGCATATCGAGAAAGAAGTTAGCTCGTACTTCCGGGCAATGCACATGGCTATGCTTGCTGTTTTCTAGTGCTCTTGTTTATTTTTGGGTCTTCATTCACAAAGCAGCATGACTACGCCTGTTGGCTTCCAAACAGCCTTTCCGATCATGCGAAATCCCGTTACACACGCACAGTCCAGTTCCATAAATGGGGCTGTCCACCCAAGGTAGGTCATCCGTAAACGAATCGGGCGCTCGCAGGTCCTGGATCTTGAATACGAAATGCTTCCGTGCATGTTGGTCGCCCTCTTCGGGTGGTCTGAATGGTGGTGCGCTGTCAAGCTGTGTTTCTTTGACTGACAGATGCCGCAGCGCCACGCTGAATGTTGGGAGCCGTCACTGGTAGAATGGCAGAACAAGGTTCCGCCCAATGGCAACCTCGAGGTTTGCTCGCCTGTCTTTCCGAGAAGATGGTTTGGACACTCACTGGTCTGCTGGGCGATGCAGATCGGTGGCGTGAAGTTTGAGTGTTGAATGTGAGGTTGTGAGTGGTGGTGTTGGAATCCTACCTTCTCTCTGGTGCCTTGCCCCTGCATGTAATTACCGAGCCTCTGTGATAACCACCAATGCTACCGTTCCATGGACAACTGACTTATGTGGACATTGAAAGACGGCCCTTTCGAATTCTTCCTTGGCCCTTCCTGTGGCTCCCGAATTTCCCAGCCATACAAGCCATCATTCAGGCTCCGAGGCTCTATCTCTATCTCTGTGTGCTATATGTTAGGCAGGGTACAACAATCCAAAAGGCCCTTCTTCCTACCCAAACCGGCGCCGGGTAACGGGTAAAAGCCAACATGGACAGCGAAGGTGGTACCGTGATACAATATGCCAAACACTGCTGGCCTCCTAGTCATACGAAGTGTGGTGGAATGGCGAAAATGATTCGCGCACTTGTTTGCTTTTCTCTATTCTTTGAGACGGGGGGTTCGGAGCACTAGGTAGGACCATGAAGACGACAAGGTAAATACGACCACACGAGCAGGGTTAACAAGCCCGTGGTGGCACACAGTATACGGTTTACTCCGTTGGCAGGATATCAAGCTACGAAGCAATAACAGCAACAAGGGAGCGAATTTCCCCGTGGGGACGGGCGGCTGTCTGCTGGATGCTATTTACATATATACATATAATGCTCAGACGTTGCTTGCACCTTCCAAAACCTCTCAACCATCCTTTGGTTGTTACAGCTTTTTTTTCTTCCTCCTTCCTTCCTTCCTTCCTTTCTTCCTTCCCTCCCCACGTGCTGTATGAATGGTGTGGCAAGAGCTTCCTGAGAATAACTGTGTTACCTGATCAGTCTCTTTACTTGCTACTTCCTACTTCCTTGGGGTTGTCGATTGCGAACCTTTCAAAGGGGTTCCCTCATATAGCAACGTCGAGGAAAGAACAATCATCGACTTGGCGTCAGCCCTGGTCGAGATATCAAGGGAGCTACGCTCGACTGCCCCCTTGTTCATATTTCACTCACATAAGGTCTGGAAGTCGATTTAGCGGGAGGCTTTCTTCCCTTCAATTGTCACCCACAAACACACACACTCACCCGTTCTCAACATTATCACACTACTGCACTCCAAGAACCATCCACACGGCACTACGACTCAATAACCACCAACCATGAAACCATCAATTCTTCTCACCCTAACGGCTACAGCCGCCTCAACCTCGGCCTCCACCCTTCCTTTCAAGTTCCGGCGGGACACCGTCCCCACTGACACCAACACCCCCAATCGCCGGCTCCTTCACAGCCCACCCACAAACACAGGCAGCATCTCTGGCAGCCACATCAAGGCCGCTTCCAGCATCAACAACAGACCGCAATCCCTCCGCGTAGGTGCCTACCTGCCCTACCACCCGCCTGCCTCTACACCCGACCACCCGACCCAAAACCAAGACATGATCCAATCCGTCACGGGCTCCCTCGTTATCCCCACCATCTCCATGCCCGTCTCGGGCCCGACAGCCGGTAATTCAGTGGGGGAATACTCGGCTTCGCTCTGGGTTGGCATTGACGGGGCTTCGGCCACGGATAGCTTCACCCATCCCGGCTCCACGGCCAACGCGAGCTGTAACCCCCTGGCTGCCTCGCTGCGTGCGGGAGTCGACATCTTCTGGGATGGCACCCTAGGTGGCCAACAAACTCCCTATGTGTGGGCGCAGTGGTATCCCGCTGAGAATGCCCGGGGGTTTTTGGATTTCAAGGCTTCTCCCGGTGACGAGCTTCGGTTTACTGTATCCACGGGACCACACGGGAATTCAGGCGGCGGGGTGTTGGTAGAGAACTTTGGTCCACCTCAGAGCCCCAAAGGGGTGGATGGTAGAGTCAAAATCCCCATCGCCACGGGCAGTCTGATCTGGAAGGATATGCCGCCTCTGTGCTCGGCGCAGGCGAGCTGGATCATTGAAGATTTTCCGTTGCAGGAAAGGCCGGAGCTGCCGACTGCGCTGGGAAATTTCACGGATGTGAGGTTTAGTGAGGTGGGTGTAGTGACGTGGCTTGGAGGAAACTTCACGGGGGACGAGGTGTTGGGGAAGGACAAGTTGAAGATGCTGGAGATTTACGATGCTGGACAGGGAGGGACTTTAGCGAAATGTAAGACGGATGGGGAAGGAGAGAAGAAGAGTGTGGTTTGTAGTAGGGTTGTTGAGGCTTAGCGGTAAAAGGTTAGAAGGTCTATTCTTGAGACAGACATGGGTAAATAGAGTTGATGATAGGATCTGTGAGAGAGGACGGGAGTGATATGGTTCTTGCTCGGATGGATTAATAGTAGGAGGAGGAGGATAGAGGCAACTTGAATGATAATGAGCAACAGATGTAGTAATGAAAACTGCATCTGGTTGAATTGATCGACGAGTGCTTTTCGTAGAATGGTTCCCGTTCGCTAGGTGTTGGGTTACTGTCTCATCACCCTCCCCCATCGAGGCTAGAAACCATCTCATGTCCCTTGACCACCCCGCAACATCTCAGGTATGGTTTAAATTTCATTTCCTCAACCCACCACCTAGCACCCTCTTCACCCTCACCAACACGCCCGCAAACCACGGCGTAGCCTGCACGCTCACAATGATCCTCACCGGCAACAACACCTTGGTAATCGCATACGCCAGCGCAGCGTCCACCAAGACTCTATACTTTTCATCCCCACTCTGCCACTTTTTCATCATAACCTGCTCCTTTTGTACTCCTCCTCCTCCTCCTTCTTCTTCTTCTTCTCCTTCAGCGCCCTTACCCTTCTCCCCATCCTTCCTAAACCCAAAATATCCCTTCCTCCTAAACCACCTCTCAAACCCCTCCATCTTGCTCGTCATCACCTCCGAATATCCATGCTCCATCATCCACCCCATCACCCACCTCTCGAATTTTTTACCATAGGACGACGATCCCTCCCTGTCTTCTTCTTCTTCTTCTTCCTCCTCACCACCATTACCGCAATAGTGAAAGAGATAAAAGAAGCCCAGGCCGGGAACGACGGCGGTGATCTCGTGCAGGATCAAGAAAGCCACGACAAAGGAAGATGGGGAGGAGCGTAGGGAGGAGAGGTAAGGGTGGAGAAAGCGGGGGAGGCGTGTGAGGAGGCGGTTGATGCGGGCCTCGTTGGGATTGTTGGGGTCGGAGTTGGAGTTGGTGCTGTTGTGGCGAGTTTGTTGTTGCCGGTAGGGGCTGCCGTGATTGTGTGGCCGTGATCGCGGGCGGTGGTGGGATAGAGGCGTTGAGGTTGTTGTTGCTAAGCGCGACTTTCTTGTGAATGAGGAGGAGTGAATGGTTGCTGTTGGTGGTGGTCTTGTTGGGATGAGCTGTGAGAAGAAGAGTTCGTTTGTTTGACTACCGCGGGCGGCTCCGAGACGCGGTCGGCCAATCCCAAGGTTGAGAAACTGTGGGCGTGGGCGGAATGGCATGTTGAGTTTCGATCGATTTGACGATTGCTGACTGAACTTGAGAATAGAAATGAAAAAAATGATTGGGTGCACTCGTAAGGCGTGAAGGCGGCGGCAAGGGGAGTCCGCACGGCAGACTGAAGTGACAAATGGTGAAGAATTAGGAGATATGGTGTTGTGTCTTATTCGAAAGTTGCAACTGTGGTCAACAGGCAACAGGTGAGTAAAGCGAACAAGGTGAGTGTGTTCACCGAGCGGGTGAATGAATGGCCAAGGTGAACGAACTGACAATGCTGCAGCGGTTCATCCAATAGTTCATTTATGGGAAAATTCGGCGATTCCTATGAAAAAGCTAGCGTATCTCTCAATCAACTAGAAACATCCCAACTTGGCTTAACGGTTACGTGGCCCCACCTTGGGTTCTCAACCGCAAGGTCACGCATTGGACTTGGTCGAAGGCAACTTGATGGGTTTTGTTCCCCAGCGCGCTTTCTCGATGGGGGAACAACTGCAAGTAATTTTCCTTCTTCTTCTTCTTCTTCTTCTTCTTCGGATTTGCCTGCGCATTAGCTGCAGTCTTGATTGCGTGAATTGGCTTGGAACAATGTTGTACAAACCCCAATGCCATGGACCACTATATCTCTTGCTTTTGTTGGCGGCATCATAGGTACTTAGCCTCCGCTATAACCAAATGGACATGCATGGGCGTAAAATGCACCCTCTCTGGCTCAATGATTACGAACCATCAACTACCTGTACATTGGTAACTTCAGGTTGTTTTTATTGTCTCCTACAGTCAGTTCACTCCGAGCAACTGGAGAACGGTGGTTGTGACGCTTTCGATCATTTCCAAATGGTTTCAACATGATATTTAAAAATGGTGTATCTAGAACTGGCCAAAGGGGCAAAGTGCAAAGAAGGTATAAAACGCCCAGGATCTAAATCTCCTCTGGACCCTCTCGCTTGCGTCTGTCTAACTGTAGACTCTAATATTGTTGTAGATGAGTAGATACTAGTCATCCGTTTTTGACAGATAACCTCAACACATCAAACTCACCCGCATCGTCTTCTACACTATTATTCTCCATCAACACCCCTATCCCATATTCATCTGCTGTTCGGTTTTAGTAAACCGCGGTATCATGGTCATATCATTCACCTCATCGATCATCACTCATCAAACCTGATTCCCTCCTGGCGGCTGAGTATTCGCCACCGAACTTCTTGACCTCCCGCGTCCGAACATATTTCCCATCGTCACCCTCCCCCTTCTCACCGACGCAGTCATGCTTCCATCACGACTAAGTCTACCAGCGGGGCTGATATCCCTCCTAGTACCCCTACTAGACGTCTTGTCCAGCCTCTGACCCAGTTCCGACGCCATGTCGTTATTGTGGCGGTGACTCCTTTTCTCATCGAGTTCATCCTCCTCGTCTTCCTCTTCGTCACGCTGCCTGATCGACGCCAAACGATGGATGCCATGCACCCCCAGCGGTTCAGGGCGTCGATTCATATACACGTCTTGGAAGTCCACGCCTGATTCGACAACCGTTGCACGGCTGTCGGCGCGGTGGCGCCTGCGCAGGAAATCGGAGGGGGAAGAGGAGGAGATGGGTGGGGAAAATTGGTGTTGCGGTGGTTGTTGGAATTGTTGCGGTCCGTTTTGACCGTTTTGACCGGGTTGGGAGTCGCCACTTGGAACCTGAGACCAATACATAGGCATATTCTGCCTTCCACCAGGCGCCATGAGGCGCGGACCCTGGATGCCCATGTCGTCCATCTGGTGCATCAGCTCGACGGCGAACTTGTTGTGCCTCGTAAGCCTCAACAGCTCGTTTTGGAAGTTGCTCTTGTGGAAGAAGATGATGTTCATGTTGATGGAGTAGACCTCGTCGATGGTCCTCACTTCCGAGATGATGCGCGGAGCGTAGTCGCGCTGGTTCTTGATGCAAAAGTTGAGCATACGGTCTTTCAGCTCCTCGATCTGCGCTTCCGTGGTGCCGAAGCGGAGGGTGAGGTTGACGGGGTCGGCCAGACCTTGACTGCGGCGCTGGTTGAGGATGAAGAGCGTGTTGAGGATCGAGTTGGGCGCTTGCACGACGTGGCCTTCCATTTTCTTGAATTCGGTGTAGAGCAGTGAGACTTCGAGGACGTAGTAGTCGTCACCGCGCATCATGGAGCCGGTGTTACCGTAGATGGTGACACGGTCGCCTACGTCGAAGGGGTGCTTGACGAAAACGAAGAGGATGGACTGTTCACTGTTAGCGCCTCTTGCACTGGATTCGCTATTTTGGGGAGACAAACATACTTGAAGGAACTCCTGTGCTGTTGCCTGTAGCAACCAAGACAGACCCAGAATAACGGTGCCCGTCGAGGTCAGCGCAGCAGCAGCCGAGTTGGAGATGATGCTGATGAACACAATGATGACAATCACGATAATGATAAACATAAAGACTTTGTCAAGTTTCTTGATCACCGAATCAAGATCCTTCAACGACGCAGCGATGGCCTTCTTCTCCAGGTGGATCTCGCTGCAGACCATCTCCAGTTCTTCCATGGAGATATCGCCGTTGAAATCCTTGTCGAAAATAGCAAAACAAGCCTCGGCTTCCTCCTGGCTGGGGAAAGCGGGCAGGATGTCTTCCAGTGTGATGGTGTCTCTGCCAGGCCGGACAAAAGTACGGTAGAAGACGCGCGCCATGGTATAGCTCGAGTTGGTCGAACGAAGCAGCTCCATGACGACCTTGCGGGGATGATTTCCTTTCAGGATGCGCCTGCCCGTGATGTCGCCTGCAAACCGATTGGCAGCGTTTCCAACCTTGTTCCAAGCTTGCCGCGCATTCGTCTTCATGGCTTTCATCGGGGTGCGCATCCCGGACGAATCGCCTCCAACCGAATCTTGGTTCCAGACCGGATCTTGCGCTTCGAGGCGAGTTTTGGCGTATGTGTACAGAGCGACGAGACACTCGACTTGCATAATGTTTTCCTGAATGCGGAGGGAATAAGTCCGGCGGTGAAACGAGGAGGCGATCCACTGAATCAAGATCTTCTCGGCAAAATTCAATGTCGCGAGGATGAAGAAGGCAAGGATGATCTTGTACACGATGGAGATCCAGGCAGAGTCCTTGTCGCTGGCATCTTCGCCCTTGTCGATTCGGTGATCCTTCAGGATGGGGTTGTAGGTCACCACAACCACCAGCAACCAGATGAACATGGCGGTAGGGAACTCGAGCTGACGTCCAATGTCTCTCCACTTCTTATGGTTGCTGGACCCCAACGTGTCGGCGATCCATGCTACCGCATAGGGCATGATACAGGTAATGGTTCTTGTTGCCCATAGACTGAGCCAAACGACTTCCAGCCAGATGCCAAACCAGAGGAGCCGAACTCCTCGGTCTTCACCCACATCCTGGTGCCTGTCGTATGCAAAAATGTCCAAGAAGATGGGGATGAGGATCAGAATGGCTGGAGGGATTGAGTAGACGACATAGCGCAACACTCGTGGGAATTTCCTCAGTCGAGCCCAAGTCCGGGTAAGCCACGTCGTCTTTGCTACCGTAGTAACAGCAGGGGTAGACGTTGCGCCGGCACCGGCAACTGTATCAAAGACGTCCTCGAGGTTCTCGGTGCTCCTGTTTTTGGATCTCGACCGTCTCGATTCGTTTTCGCGTTCTTGCCTGGACACCATGCGCTCAGCACGCATCAGCTCGAGGTCGTCGTTTAGTCTGTTGGCCAACTCCCTGTCGCCATGGTCAGAAGAGGCAGGGCTGAGGGCGCCGGAGTCGGGAACAGCAAGATGGGAGTGGTCGATGCCATTGGTGGTTTTATAGTACTCTCCCTCGCTGTCCATGGGAATCGGAGCTTGGGACGGCACCCGGACGTGCAAGGTCGGCGGAGGATTCGCTTGCGACATCGTCTGAGGGGGCGATGGACAGTCTTCAGACGGGGGCATTGTCAAACATCGAAGAGGGCACGGGGGCCCGGGCGCAGATATCAAACGAACGGGGAGAAGAAAGAGGGGGGGCGGGCTACCCGTGGTAGGAAAGCCGCCAAAACCAAAGAATTGGAGGACCCTTAACTCTCAAACAGGGCATCCGTGTGAGATGGGGGGAAACCAACAAGATCCAAGAACCCTATGAAAATCCATTTCGTGTGCCACCCTGACACGTATTGATCCCTACTTGGGATCGGGATCGGGGACCCGCGAGGACCCGCGACTCCATGGCCCGAGAAGAGGAGTGCTTGCGAAAGCGTTCGGAATCCCGGGGGCGTGGAGATGGATCGGCAGGTTGGCACAAAGGCGCGACCCCACCGGCCAAGCGCGGGCAGCAAACAAGTCAGGGAGGAGCGATAAGAAAAGCGTGGAGGACGTGTTTTGCGTTGCCAGGTTGTTGCGAAAGCCCGGTTGGACGGCAGGGACGGCATGAGTGTGGACGGCCACCTGTGGCTACCGCCGTGGTGGATGGCTGCAGAAGAAACAATTAGTTAGCAGCGGGGGGGGGGGGGGGGGGGGGGGGGGGGGGGCGGCCCGGACGGCTTCCTTGAATGACGGCCTTTCCCAAGAGCCCGGCCGTTTCCCTTCCAGTTAGTAAGCCGGTAGGGCGGGGGTGGAGGGGCGGGGGAGGAGGGATGATCGGTGGTCACTTGTTTCCCTTTTTCGGCGGTGAGATTTGCGTTCTACACTTACTGGTAGGTTGGTTGTCATTGCTTGCACTTGACTTGTCCACTTGGAATGAAGTACTTACAATAGTGTAATAAGTGAAGGAGCAGCTTGTGAACATGCAGCTTGCTGGTGAACCTCCACCGTTCCTGTTTCCCATTCCAATATCTCGTGCATGTTAAAATGAAGCCAGGAGCCATGACCAAGTCTTTTAATCAAAACAATCAACGCCACCGGCATCCATGGTTCCGTTCCTGATCCTAAACCGTTTCTCTATTTAACGAGTTATCGATTCAGAAGTGGCATTCAGTCGTTGATCGGTCGTCCGTGGTTGGCGCGACAAGACCAACAAATTGTGCTGTGACGTCACCCACAGCACCATTCTGCGGGTGGTCCCTGCAAGGCACCCATCTGGCCCCATAAGAGGCCCTGAAAGTCCACTGAGGTTCCACTGTCCCTTGCCGATCCGCCGCCCCCCGGCAGCCCAGATCCCGAGATATCTTCAGCCCAAACCCTGGCACGTGCCTGGACCCTTATTGTCTGAATTGCTTCGGAACCCAAGCTTTTGGGCCTAGCGGACGGGAGCCGTTGCCGGCGATGGACGGCACAGGACGGGACGGTAGACGGGATCAAGGGACGTGCCGATGTCAGTTGTTGCTGGACTGGAAGGGAAGTATGCAGGAACAGAGATGTCCAACGCCGGGCATGCTGGGTTCGTCCGTCTCAAAACTGCTGCGTGCTAAGAAAGGAGCTCGTTGGCATTACCAATCTCATACCCATAGGACTCTGGCTGAAGATTTTTCATTCTACTCAGAAATCACCCCCACCCCGAGCCATCATAGTCACCACCGCCGCCACCAGCTCTAGATACGCTTCCCCATCCACCCGGACGGCTGATGCTTGGCGGCGGAGTGCTATCACTGTTTCTGCCACTTCCAGGACGAGTCTGATGACTGCTGATGATCGAAACTCTGCAACTGTTTGCGATGGATGCTGTGTCCGCGTTGCTGGGGACGGGTGAAGGTGATGAAGTGCCCGTCAGGTCAGACACTTCGCTCTCCCTTCTGCTGTTCACCTGCTGTTGCTGTTGCTGTTGCTGTTGGTGCTGCACCTGATGGTGGTGCCATTGCTGCTGGTGGCAACTAAACTCAGGCTCGTGTTGAGGTCCTCCGACTTGGATTGTCGGGGTGAAAGCATGGGGGTCATGGCCATACGCTGACCACGCGTCTAGTGGGTTGGTGAGCCATGGATATCCTTGCACTTGGGTTTGGTCAGGGTGCGATGGGGGACGGCCCTGATACGATACCTCGGCATTCTGTAATGGACCTGGCTGTGATGGAGAAGACACGGGAGGTTGTGATTGCGGAATGTTGTTGCTCGCTGTGGGATAGCTATTTCCGACTGACTTTTGAAGCTTGTTCGAGGAGCTGGGCGTGTTGCCAGTCCTCCTGAACCTTGAAAGTAACCCTCGCTTTTCCTTCACAAAAGGTGTCGAAGCTTCACTAGATAATCCACGAGCCTGGGCCATGGTTGGAGGTACGGGAGGAAGCGCTTTTGACGCCAAAGCATCCATTTGTCCTGCAAAGAAAGCTGTTGATTCCTTTTCCGGCCATGTGGATGCCCGTGCCTGAGACGGTGGGCTGGGCATTGGTCGTGGTGAAGGATCGGCTTGCCAAAAGCCCGAGTTACTCATGTTTGGTTGTGGCAGGACTTCAACACTTCGCGATGGAAGCTGTTGGTTGTAGGAATGGGGCAGTACGTAAGGTTCTGGGGTGCCTTGTTGGGAAAAGTGACCCAGCGGAGCAAATGGACCGCCTTGTTGCTCAATCCCCATTTTTGAGATTGGTATTCCGAAGGGCCCTTGAGACTCGGCTACAGGTTTTCGGCGAAAGGTTTGCTCCACCGCTGGAGGGTGGTATGGAGTGAATGTGTCAGGTCGCGGAGGCCCCGAGCCAGAATCAGAGTGTGGTGATTTATGCTCCTGATTTTCAGGAACAGAAGATTCCCGGATAACAGTGGCAGGCAAAGCTCCCGTTAGTTGTTCGCTTGAAGTATGGCGTAAATGCATCTTCTCCTGACACCAAAGGACTGTTACGCCACTGTGATCAGACACCCCCATCTCCGTAGTGCGCTTTGGTACATCTCGGGAAGAAATCGAGAGGTCAGCAATTGCTTGTGACAACTCCTGCGCCAACATTGAAGCCGTGTGTCCTGCATGGCTGTTCACTGCCAAGGACGGCTGATCCCCTCCATGAACTTCATTTTGTGAAGGTTTTTGGCTGATATTCAGCGGGCTCGCTGACTGCCCGATACCAGGAAGAACGGGGTTCGCGTGGTCACTTAGGTTTCCCCTATGCGGTCTACCTGTCGACGCAAAGTTGGACCCCATCTGCGGTTGCTCCTCGCTCGGAGCTAGCGGTGGTGGAGGTTGCTGGTCCTGTGGCTTTGTGGCTGGTGAAGACGTTTCGGTCTTTGTGAAAAATCCGTTCCCCATAAAAGGCAGTGAAGGCAGGTCTGCAGGCAGAGTATTTGTCCTCGTAAATGCAGGTGGGGGATCCAGTACATCCTGCTTGTTGAGATGTATCATAGATTGATGGCCGTGTAGAGGTTTCACTATCTGGTGGTCTAACTCAGGGAGGTCGTACAGCGGTCTCTGAACAAAGTGGTTTGTAGTTGAAGAGGCTTGCTGGCCACCAGAAGCACCCTGTAAAGGCTTTGGGCGTCCGCGGGCGGGCTGGAGAATGGACGGTACCTCTTGGGTTCTAAGTATCTCCACCTCCTCCTTGGCTTTGGAGTTAGGCTCACACTCGGTTTCGTAATTTGCTTGGTCTAGTTGTTCATGCGAGATCATCTGTTCCGAGGTTGATGCCTCAACTCGAGACGGTACTAGGCTTTGTAAAGAGTATCTGTCTGCGTGTGCAGGCCCAATATTCGAAGGAGGAGATGCAAAATTGGGGCCAAATATGAAGGGACTTGACTCCGTCCTCCGATCGAGATTCGTTCTTGATCCTGGATCTGCCATTCGAGAGTTGGGGTCTTTCTGTGATGGTTCGCCAGAAGTGGCTTTCATGCTAACGTTTTCGGAGGATAACTCGACAGGCGCATGCTGGTCTGCGTTGGCCAACTGTAGATTTCGGATGGGCGCCTCGTGACCTGGTAGTTCCGCTGCGGTAGGATATTCTTCACGAGTCCTCGCCGTCGACTCGCCGTATAATTCTGCCACAAAACCGATAGGATAGAGTTGGTTTATTGGACGACCATCCAACATAGGAACCCCCGGAGACAACATAGAATCCCCTACAACTGGGGCATCATCAACTTTTGCTGGCGTAGTCTGTCCATGGGTCGTCACAGCGGTATGTTGGCTGTTGTCAACCAGAGGAGTAGTTCCTGTACTCGTTACAGAAGACATGAGTGGTCTAGTTGACGGCTTAGTCACCTTTGCTTTTGGTGTCTTGAGGTCCGTCGCCGGTAAGGCAGCCTCATCTTCGTCCTGCTCCAGACTGGTGTCATTGTACGTTCCAAGGCCCATGTACATGAACCCGTCTGGCTGAAACCATGGTGGTGGATCATTGTACTTGGGCCTAGAGAAGTTTGTTGAAGTCGCAATTGTGCTGAGGACGAATGGGGGAGAACTAGGCATTGTCTCGCTTCTAGCACTCCCCTTCTTGAGTTTCTGGCTTACGAATTTGTCCTCGGGTGGCATAGGCCCGCCAAAATCGCCAACAAACTCGGGGAACTCATCGCCGGGTTTGGGAAAGGTATACTGGACGAGTCCTGTAGGCTTGAATCGATATATCCAGCGACTGATGGCTCCATCATAGTCCATCTCCCAGTTCTCCGGAAGCGCTGCCATCTTGATGTAGGCCGAGGGCAAAGAGTGTCGCTTGAGTGAAAGACGCCGGCCCAATCAGGCTTGTTCTTCACGCAAAGGCAAAAATCGAACAGCTGACGCTTGCCTTGGCGAAAGGCAGACGAGATCAATGTGCGCGAAGTCTCGATAGCATGGTCGCGCCGGCGGACGCGCCAGGGTAGGAGATCCAATGATATCAATGTTATCGCGATTGTGCTGAATCAAGAGGTAAGCTGAGTGGGAGGTCACATCGGGCTGGCGATAGTTTGACCGGGGAGCGTATGCACTAACTGTTTGGTGTGCGGCTGAAGTGTGTGCTCTCCGTCCGTCCGCCAATTGAGGACGCGCGGGGGTTAACGCACCTATCTCCTCTCCCACCAACGGCCCCCAGCTTCACGATCCTTGCCCCTGCTATTTTTTTGCGATGCCATCCTCGCGCCGAGTTGGACCAAGGGTTCCGACAATATTGGGATACGGGCTTGTCCAAGTTGAGTTTCCTCGCCCTTGGGAATTGGGATGCATTTCTCGGATTTGCAAAAGGAACGAAACTCGAAACTGTGTGCGGGGGAAGAATTCTGCATTGGAGATTTCAGCCATCAAGGATTGATGATATTGTGAAAAAGAACGAGATGCGTTGAGTGGGATGCAGAGAATGGAAGGAGTAGAGAAGAGGAATATTTTCCGCGGCCCGGGTTTGCTCCGAAGACGGAACCGAAATCTCGTACACTGCTTTCACTCCAACCGACGTACGAGATGAGCGAAATCCTCTTCCATTTCCTACCTACTTCCACATGTGTAAAGACCTTGATGACTCCTGAGACTCCCTCCCGCTCAAGTGTGGTTTTTCGTGTGTGTTCCATCCCCTCTTCGCCATGATACCATCAAGAATGGTCATTCTTGTATCCAAGGCATACTAATACATGCTGGTTTCCATCTCCTTATCAAGTTCTTTTTTCTTCTCATCTTCTTTCTCCGCCCGATCAATGTAGCTAGTATGTTATAGGAGAGAGCCTGCATTCTTTACAATACCCGTGTTCTTGCTTGTCTTTTACCTCTTGTTGTTCTCGAGGTCGGGAATCTCTTCCCTTCACCCCATTCTTGATCTCCGTTCCGGGTTTTTGCTTCACGTCCGAGGCAAAACACCCCTAGACTCCATCACGAACTTCATCACTAGTTTTCTGCGTGAGGCACCAAGATTTGCCAGGTAGCAGTACACATCGCACCTTCATCACCATGGCTTCACCTGCCCCGGAGCCCCCGACCACCGGCATTGTCGCGTTAGACTACGCTCGCAGGACACTCTCCGTTATCATCGCAGGTATCCCTCACCATCAAGTCATTCACCCCTGAATACACACATACACAAGGTGAAATCAAGCTGACACCGACCTCAAAAGACCATGCCACCGATATCCCCTACAGCACCGACGCTTTCTCTCGTCTCGCGAAGCTTTTGCCCAGGAACACCAGGACTTTCGACAACATGAACCAGGTCAGCCAGGTAGCAGACCATTTTCTGCTGCGATCTCCAAAGTGGAAGTCAGCCTACGACGATGAAGCATGCGCCCTGTACCACACCATTTTCGAGGGCCTGGACAGACTGCATATCAAAGAAGAGATACACCGCATCATCTTGAGGAAAAACGGTCGCGTCTGGGTGAATAACAAAATCAGAGACAAGAGACTGCTGAAAGTTGAGGGGGATGTTGAGCGCCTGTTGGAGATTATGCTGGAGATAGAGCGAGATCGTACACGTGTATGGTTTGAGGGGCTCAGTCTCATTGCAGGACCAGAGATGCTGACATGCTAATCCACTTACTTCTAGGTGAACCCGACATCTTCGTCAACCTCAAGGCATCATATCCAGCCGGTTTGGGTTGACGAGCAGACGAAGATACCGAACGACGAGCTGGCCGAATGAACTTCGTGGCATGTTGTCACTTACTGGGTTCAGCTTCTAATCTCGACAAGGAGAAGAAGATCGTGAATTGCCGATATGGGAATGAGATATGGGAATGAGAAATGAGTGAACCAGGCCGCCAGTGTTGGGTTCAAACTTGATGGATCATTTGCTGGGAAATCAACGCTGTCTCACCAGCTTTTCTGGTTTTAAAACTTCATCTGGCGCTTGCCTCTGAAGGGACCCAAAGAACTGTTGAATTTGGACGTCAGTCTCTGCGTTACTCTCTTTAGGATTTTTTTATTTTTTTTTCTTTCCAAAAATCTGGAGTCGACAAACAGTTATGTCCACTACAGTTTGGGGACGATTAAGGAGGTAATCCATTTGATTGTTGATGTATGGGGATGAGAAACGTCTTTCTTTTACGTATTGTTCAAGATCGAGTATGGAAAGCTGAGTGTTCTTTGGTTCTACGCTAGGCGGTGGGGTCAGCTTGCAAAATCTATACACACGGGCTTATGGAACAATGTTGGTACTGATCAACATGCGTACAAATGAGATGAATGGTGCTTGCACTTTTCTTGCAAGGCAGTCTTTCTACATCTGTAGCCAACGCAGTAAGAATTTCAATGATCAAAGGCTAGCATTCATCTGTGAAGGCAGGGCATACTGACTAGCTGCTTTCTTCATGAACAGGCGGGCAAGCAAACAAGCAAGTGGTTTTTTTTCTCAAGTCTGAAAGTGCCGATTAACAAGCAAGAAACAAGAATGTCTCTTTAACATGATCCAAAGCCCCCAACATTCTGACCAGCAGGGAACTTTACGTCAAAGAAAGTACCAAGATTTTACCCCCAGTCAAGAGCACGCAAGAGAAGGCCTCCGCAGCAGGAGCGAGGTCATCCCACACTCTGATTTTCTCATTCACATCGTCATGCTTCATATCTCATGTCCATCACTAGCCACAACCAACAGTCAAAAGCCCAAAAGAGAAAAAAAAGAAAAAGAAAAATAAAATGGACAAAAAAAACTTCATAACGCTCCCAACTCCTGAATATCAAGACCCAACTGAATATTTGTTGCAAAGAAACCCAAAAAGACAGCCCACGGCCTACCATTTACATTTCCTTTTTCGTCGTTCCGTTCCACATATATCTCAAAGTCCATCCATGTATGCAATCAATACCCCAAAGACCACCAACCTGCGTGTTCTTACATGAATCTTCATCAATCAACCAAGCCATCAATCGTCTTGTGTCATGTGATACCCTTCCAAGTGGTGGATGAGGGTACCTTGGGAAAGGAGATAGGGTGTCAGGGAGGTGGCAAAGAGAAAAAACATAGAATCAGCGGCCCAATGAAGCAATCAGTCCGTGCCGTCTTTTTGCATGCTATCCACATGTACGGAACGGTAGGGGGAAGTCTGTCGGTGCAGAGGGAGAGCGAAAGATCACCACCGGTCTCGATACCCTTTTACTTCTTGGTTACGTTTCCCCAGCACGGGCCCGGCTCGGTGTTGACGAGGGATGGGGTGTGCAGTTCTTGTGTCTGTGGGCAAAAGGGGGGGGGAGGGGGGATGCCGTGTGTAATAGAATCTTACGAACGGCTGATGTAAGGCATGCCTGCGACTTTTGCTCCCGTCGCTTCGTTTGCTGGCTGGTGAACTGGTGACACTCTCGTTGCAACTGCTGCTGCTGTTGGAATAAAGTTGTAGCCAGAGCCAGAATCAGGGCCGGGGCTGAAAGGTTTCGTATTTGAAAGGTTCGTATTTGGTAGGTCTAGTGACCACTCGTCGGTCACTCCTGCAAGCCAACCAAGCCCAGCCAACTATCGTGCAATATGCCCATGTACAAATGAGCACAACCTGATTACCGGCTTTGATTAGCGGTGTTCAAGCAGCGTATGCTGGCGAGTCGTTGTAGTGTTGGACCATTGGAACCTTTGATCGGTCGGTACCTTGATCACCGGACTCCTCTGGTACACTACTTCCTTCCTTCCTTGGCAGTGTCGGTTGTACCCGGGCGGCACAGAACTACCCCCCAGCGGACAGGGCAGAGAGGGCAAGTAAAGAGATAAGTGCTTGTGGGTAGTATTTGCCGTGATGTGCCGCAGTACCACACCCATCCAACCCGATCTGCAAGCGAGTCTATACCGGAATCGGTTATCACAGCGACTGTGACATCAAATTCTTCCCGATCCTCGACCGGGGAGGATACTGCGCGAGACCGAACTTGATGATGAAAAGGTAGAAGGGGTGTGTTGCTGTCTGTGGCCATGATATCCCACCAGTGAGAAAACCCAAGAATGCGCAGAGACAGCTGAACTTCTGGACTTCCTCCCTCTTGGTGGGTGCTCCCAACACCAACTGCCTGATGGGCGGCGGACTTTTGCGTGCGTAGGTATGAATGTACGCTCTGCTTGTGTGTCCTCGTTTGGCCAACCCCGCAGCAGTGGGCGTCAATGTGTTCGGTGCGCGGGTAAATCGCCGGGAGCTCCCGACCTCGGATTCGTTCCTTCGTCTTCCGCTTGGTGATACCCAAAGATCTTCCTTACTCGTCGCCTCCTGTCATCACTTTGAGCTCCAATACCGTGCTCATGTGGGAGACGACGCCCAACAAGCAAGTCAGAAGTGGGACGGATGTGTGAGTGGGATATATGCCCTTAGGCTGTCTTCCCAAACATGTGATACCCACCGTTGGCGCTCAACTCGTGGTACGCGTACAAGTCCAGATCAAATCCAGTGCTGCTCATGGCCATACTTACTGTTGGCAGCGGCGGATGCTGGTAATTCAGGCTGCTGGCGGTCGAATAACTAATATCCTTGCCATGAGTAGCTTTGAGCGCCTCATATTCGGCCTGGAGCGCAGCGTAAGCCTGGCCAAGTACATGATTGTGTTGTTTGGCCTCATCGAGCAACTGCTCGAGGTCCTTGATCCGTTGATCCTTGCGTTCGCGATAAGCTCTCTGGGAAGCGCGGTTTTGGGCTCTTCGACGCTGTAGAGAGCCATTGGGTTAATTTTGTCCTGACAGCCATTGTTCGTTCGTGAAGATATGAGCGGGAACAACACAAGATCCATCACATACCGACAGGACAGACGGTGGGGCATTCTTATACCGGTTTTCTCGTTTCCTTTTAGGCTTCTGCTCTGGGTCGGTTGCTGCGATGACTCATCTTCCGACTCCAGGCCTTGATAGACGCCGGCATACATGGTGCGGTCCATTAGGGAAGCCATATTGTACTGCCATGCTACTGTTAGTCTCCCTCAAAGCACGCACGGGCGTTGTAAATACTCACTGGTGAGTTGACCGAGCTTTGAGATCCCGAAGAGTGTGCGTCCAGATATGGATCAGATTCCGCATACATGTACCCAACAGAACCTTCAGAAGTCGGCATGTCGACCAAGTGGTTGAAGTCCCCCATTCCGGGATGTTGTTGGCTTGTAGCAGGGTATCGTTGGGAAGATTTTGACATTTATGCAATGGAAAAAGCTTGAAACTCCCCGAACTTGTTGAGCAGATAAAGTAGGCTCAAGTATCGAGCGTTGCTGAATATGGGGTGGATTTCGACGCCTGATGTGTGAGGATCTCAGGAACTGTTCGCCACTCCAAATTCCCAAGGGCCCCGTTATTATATACTTATCCGAAGGGACGAGAAATATCTGACTCCCCCCATCTGCGCCGGGCAGCCCATTACCCCATTACAGATGGCCCCGTCCAAAGCAGTTACAGCAAGGCAAGACAATGCGGCCCAGCCATCTCGCCTTACAATGTCTCCAGACAACCCAGAAGTCTGTCTTGTGAGCAGAGCCTGATGAAGAAGCCAAGAATTTAACCCAAGTTGAAACCCAGAACTGGGCAATTTGGTCCACGATGGAGATAATTCGGTGTGCACATCTGCGTGTCATAAGGCGGGTGGGTAGCTTTTCCGTGTAACGCCAAGATTGAGACAGAGGTAGATGGAAGGAACTCGTATGTACGCGGTAGACGCTTCTGGTGTACAAAGACCTCTCAAGTGCCATAGAAAGGTGCATTTGGTACAGAAGGAGGAGCTTCAGTTTTGACAGTAAGCAGTGTACAGACATCCGACTTGGCGTGGCTCGCTCGCCCCACCCAAGACTCCAAGAGGAAGTGCAAGGTTCTTTGAGCAAGATCTGGCAAGTGGTAAGCCTGTCCTGTTCCCTATCAGGAAATTAGGATGGAAGCCAGAGTACGACTTTGAGAGATGGCCTCGACAATAAAACGGTTGTCGACGGTCATCCCGGGTCAATACCAATACTGGTTGGATGTTCAACGTCGCCAAACCTGATATGTGCCCCGCTGCCGTACGGCCCTGCCGAAGAAGGCCAGTTTGAGCCTCTCTCTCTGCTGTACCACCACACACCCACATCGCTAGATGGGTGCGGAACCCTGGACAACTGGACTCCTCCTTTGACCAAGGACCCTCCAATTCGACTGGAATGAGGTAAGGCCGGACTTCAACGATGCAGGCGCAAACGGTGCGATTAGTGAACCATTAGATGGGCTTTATGGCACCCCACTTACCATCGGCTTCTTTACTATGATCGAACTGTGGTAAAGACCGCCAAGCTCGCACATTAAAGGTGGCTGAGGTTGCATCTAACGAGTCAGGTATGGACACTGTGTAGAATGGTGTGAGACCATTGGGTAACTCCTCTAGGTGAGGCATGGTGGTGCTCTTCGACGATAGACCTCACTGTAGTTCGCTGTAGGTACGATTCCGCATATCATACGTGTAATGATGGTAGCTCTCGCCTCGACCCCCGAGGCGTTTCTCGGCTTCATCGCCTCCATGATCTAGCGCCAGATAGATAGGCTTCTAGCTACTTCCATGCTCAGAAAGGAGGACCGTCGACGTCCGTATAATAAAAAGACCTTGTCACTTGGGGAGAACTGTGACAGGGCTTTTTTGTCATGGGTCTGGGCTGATGCAGATGTATCTTGGTGGTGGTAGACATCTTCGGTCGAGGACAATATGCTAAGGTATAGATAGTGTCGTGGTACCAGTTGCCCCACAGCTTCAGCCCTACAGCGGGGATGCTTTTCAGATGTGCTGAAGACATAGCAACGAGATCATGCTAAGGAATAGTGGTAACGTTTCCTGTGTCTCTTTGCGTGAGGAATGTGTTTGATTCCATATGACCTGTGCGTCAAGTGGCAATTCTGTACCGTTTTCCCATCCCAACGTGATCCAATGATAAGTGAAAATCTTCGGTACCTCTCGGCTGAAGTGTACCATCATGCAGTAGTACGTAGCAATAGTATTATCGGATGGTAGTGTGGGGGAAAATGAGCCGTCGGTTGTCATTGCCCAGTCTAGGGTATCTGATCACGTCCTTTACTGACCAGGAGGATTTCTAGAAATAAATCTGCTTAGTCGTTAAACAGTCCCTCTCGTATTCTCGCCTCACTAGGGATCCAGATGCAGTCGGCTTGATAACCGAAACTGGCCTAGATACAACACTACAAGATACTGAAGGGTGTCATTTCGTTTCTGACGGCATGCAATATTTGTGCGCGATGGATGTCCATACATTTCAGCTCGGTAGTTTTTGTTGGGCCAAAACCAGGAACAACCCCTCCATAGCAGACAAAACTAGTACACCAGAGGCTATCCAGAAGCAAGCTCTCGGTTTCCCGAAACACCACGTGGAGTTTCTTGCAAAGAGGGATTGCTGTGAACTTTTACTCAGCATCAGATCTCCTGTAAAGTGGTGTGGAAGTTTCGTATGAGGAAATAAAGTAGTTTCAAGGTCTGTACCTGCAACTGAATGTCTTATAGGCCCATGTGGTCTAGCGGCATTCGCGGTAGGAAACTCTAACCCCCGGACACGCGAAGATCATGGGGTGTGGGTGCCCCCCAAAGAGCCACCGATTACCCCATCTCAGGCAGCCTCATTCTTTGTGATTTCATTCGCCAATTTTTTTGATTCTTCATCTCACCCCTCCACTTGAGGACGACATTGCCGCAGAGGTGGGCGGCCATGTGTCTGTCATCCGCATCTCTGCGGCTGCAGGCGAGGTGCGGATTTTAGGCCGTCGTGGCCGTATGGTTGCAGGTAAATACTTCGTTGGTGGCTCATGGAACTTAGGTAGCATGGTACTCATTGTGAGTCGTGGGTTACCGAGACGATGTCTACACTTTGTTGTTTTCTTCTTTCCACATTCAGAGAAAGAATGAGCTCAGAGATGAGAAAGAGCAATTACCTCCAGGTCTGAATTCAACGAGATTGACATACAGGATTGGACCAGCCATGGAGTCGCTTGCTCTTCCGCCCGAGTACGGTATGGTTGGATGTTGGCCCGGTTGAAGTGTGTTGACGAGGAATGTCGTGAGTATCAGAGTAGCTTATTTCCTTGCCCAAGTGCGCTTCTTGAGTATCGTGGCGCGTTTGAGCTACGTCGTTAGATCCAAGTAGAATGTTACACAGCGCACAATGGTGTTTGTATGCGAGGTGACTACTGGACATGACGATGGCTGCTAAGCGAGGGACGTTCTGATGGAGGACAGACGGTGCTATCTGTACACCAAATACAAGGTACATGGTCTGTTCGATGAGAAAGCTCCGTGTTTGAGTGCCTATGCTGAACCACTTGACCGGGAAGAAAAGCGGCTGCCTAACTTTATCCGTCGTATTTGAGACCTGATGCTTGACGATAAGAAAGAGTGGCTTCAGCCTGCTGGATGATTGGCGCGGCAACATAGGGCTTCAACATGAGAAGGACCGTTGACGTACAACCCTTTTAGGATAGATCACAATAGGGTTCGATGCTGATAAGGACCGGGCAACGCCAGACTTTCAGCAAGTGGACATACTGAAAGTCTTGATCTTCAGCTTAAGTGAAGAAGAAGGAGCATGCCGTAATTCAACTGTATAACCTGTCGAGTTTCTCAATGTGAATGATGCCTCTTTATCTGGCCATGTGCCACAAAAATCCCTTTCTGGTAACAAGGCTGCCGGAGTGCTGGGGGTATCCTTTAGGAAGGTTCCGGTCAGAAGAGGTGCCGAGATTCGTTTGACAGATTGTCCAAGCTCCTGGTTAGAGGACCCGGAAAGATGGTACATACATTGACTTCCTCCTCCGGTCCTGCTCGGCTAAGGATATTGTTGGGCCGAGGTGAGATAGTCATCGCATCGGAGGGGATGTGACCCGCACTTCGGGAGAAGTCTAGATGTCTGTTCATTGGATGGAAAGAAGAGAGAACTATCGGCAAGCGATTATTCAGGAGTCAATCCTGGGAGGTTGCAAAGGCTGTTGATGTCACACAGATGCATATTATGCGGGCTGCTCTAGGCACCTTGAAAGGCCAAATACGATCACAGCTTGTGACGATGCTGCCCTAGAGGTAAATGGCTCGATAAAAGCAAGCCATAACCAGGTTTTCGAAGTCGGAATAGCGCTGGAATGTCATGGCGAATGTCCTGAGGCATCCATCACTTTCACGAATCGTCTTGGAGATATCCGATCACGGAACAACCATAGACACAAAATGGATGCGTCTGATGATGTGCCTTTCCAAGTTCGTCAACTGGTACCTAAGTGAGTGACACTGGGGTCAGACGCTGGACCCTTCGGCATGCACGCCCTATGTGTGCTAGTTTGTATTCCATTAAGTTTCCCACCATTGGAGGGCTGTATCCGGAGGGCGCCACTGATCCTACCTTACACACAACCCAACATATGAACTGGCTCATGCCTTGGAACATAGCGGTGAAGCTAACAACTCTCGAGGAACAGAGCATCGAAAAGAATCACTTACGCTTTTGGCTGGTGATAGCGGGTAACGTTGCCAAAAAAAAAAAACATTGGGCATGTACAGTTTTGAGATCGAGATTCGACGCGCCTGCTCCAGCACCACGGAAATTTGGTCCTTCATGAAAGGGAGGTTCTGAACTCAGCATAACGTGAACGCCATGATATCCCGAGAAGTTGATCCAGATCCAACTATCCAGGCCGAAAGTGGGTGCAGGTGCCACGGGTCTGTGGTGTGGTGCGTATCTTCCTAGAATATCGGGGCGGCAGCGTTTGCGATGCAAGTTCCCTGATCTCCATGAACTGGCGGAGAAGCTGATCCTCTTTTGCGGTTGAACAGAGGCACACTGAAAGTATAAACTCGCTATGACGACTTCGACAGCGCCCACAAGCCGTCCTCGGCTTGGGTCACGCCCTCTTCAAACTCGAGACTCCTGCTCATCTCAATGGCTTTTTCGAACAGACGACGAGCCTCAGTGACATTGCCGGTCAGACGAGCAATACTGGCAAGGTTGCACAATGAGGTAGCGCAGGCCTGATCGCATTCGGGGGTCCGATCATCACCCTTTGGCTCATTGGCGTGTTGTCGAGCGTTGTTTGCCCAGCGCTTTGCTGCCTCCAGATACGCGCTTCTTTTCTGGGCTGGTGTCGCGGAAGCCACTTCATCACCCATTAAGGTATCCACTTGGCTTTGACCAGCAGGCATTATGGGGTGCTGCGCAAAGCAAATCGCAATGTTATTCACTAAAAGAAGTTGTCAGCTTGGTTGTGCGCAAACCGAGCATGATGCGTTGTGAAAACGTACTGATTGTAGCGCTGTGGCATTGGTGTTGAGACAACCGAAGTGCTTGGAAGAAGAGCGGCAGAGCCAGATGGAATTGCGACTTGGCCTCGTAGCTATGACCCAAAGCTGCAAGATTCAACATTAGCGGTTAAGTCTGTGAAACGAGGCAGGAAAACTGAGAACACTCACATTCTAAGGCACCGCCAATTTCCTCCGAACTCATCCACTTGCCTTCCCCCTCCTTGAGGCCCTCGACAGTCCGTCGACGGAGCTCGTTGAGAGCAGTTTCAACGGCCCATATCAGGCGTTCGTGGGCCTCCTCGGGCTTGGCGAGATAGAAGGAGTAGAGGTTGGCAAGCTTGACGTTGATCCCAACGGCCTTGCCAAGAATGCGAGTCCGTCTGCCCCAGATGGTCTCGGGCGTTTCCTCCTGCTCGGACTCTATAGCAGCGGCAGACTGGCCAGCTGGTTCCTGGGGTACCACAGGAGGTAGTAGTGATGGCGGGATGTTTCCTCCTTCCTTGACGCTCTTCTCCATCAGGTCGACCCAGCGCTTGCAATCGCCCGAGAGATTCTCCAGCACCTTGACCGCGTTGTCGTAGCTCCCAATCTTCTCGAGCCAAGCCGCAAGCTCGATCTTGATGCCCATGACTTCATCAGAGAAGGTATCGAGATGGAGTTGACCACACAGCTCAAGAGCCTGCTTCCAGTACTTTAGAGCCATCTGCTGGTCGGGATTGTAGTTGCTGTAGTACAATGCCCGGCGTAGAGCTTTTGCGATGGGAGGAGGGTATTTGGTGAACTGCTCCGAGTAGAAGTAGGTGAAGTAAAGCCGAATGATATAGACCATGACAACAGCAAGTGCAGCAAGCCTGGATGACTATTAGTATTTTGGGCAGTAGAGGAAAGTACCCATGTATCTACGTACAAGACCAGAGCAAAGACTAGCTCTTCGGGGCTCTGACGAAGCATAGTCTTGAAGGTACCATTTCGGAAGTTCCTCTTGAGACCACGGAGGTTTTCCAGCGCAGCCCCAAGTATGAGACGAGGGATCTGCGAAAGGGGAACGGGCTGGGGCCGAGGCGAGAACTTGTTGTTTGTGTTGTTCTTATCAACCAATGTCCTCGATGTTGTTTGGAGGGAGCGACATTGTGGGGAAGTCACGGAGCGATGGGCGATGAGAGGGCGAGCATTGTGTTGTATTTGGCCGCGCCTGATGAGCTCAAGACGAAGGAGAAGAGGGGATCCAGATGGTGAAACGCGAAGGGATCCAGCAGCGGAAACACGTGCGAGGGACATGGCCGCGCTTCTTTCAAGGTAGAGACGGGAGGCGTGCTGTGACAGGGACAGTGGGCGCTGACTGGAGCAGCGGAATTCAAATGAGAGATGAGGAGCTCGAAGGAATCATGAAAAATGGCAACTGAAGCATCAACAAAAAGTACACGGTAGACGTAGAGACCACTGAGAATTCGAGATCGCTTAGAGCAATCCAAAAACACTCATGCGTAGATTGGTCGAGAGATTGGACTACGTTTTGAGTGTCGTTGTCTTTTTTTCGAGGTGACGTTGGAAAAAGATCGGCATGGATGTCGTTCTTTGAAGCTTTGGGGAGCTTGGTAATTCCATGCCCTGCTTAGGTGCTTGGCGACTTGGGGCGGACTGCTGTGGACTTTCCCCCGCAGTGTGGTGATATCCTGCCCGGGCGGGGGGTCCACCCTCTCTAGGTACAACAGCCGTCGCCAACTGCAGGTCATTTTCCAGCCCCTATCCCTGCTTGTCTGCTCACCCCTGCCGTTGCCGTTCCGAGGTTTAGTGTACGAACCGCGCGCCCCCCCCCCCCCCGGGGTCCGCCCGCGGCGTTCCAGGCTTGGCGCTTGTGGCCGAGTTCAGGCAGTTGACGCCATCACCAAGAATTGCGTCTCTTCCATTCCAAGTATCAACATCAGCGTTATAGTACCTCCCCTACACAATCGTCGAGCTCTTACAATATCTGAACAGGTAAGTCCACTTCAGATTCTCCGCATGACATCGATCCTGCATGATACGCTCTGGCCAGCTCAGGGTAATGATTGCAATTTCCCATTCATGTGGATGGGCTTATCTTCGTTGCCTTTTGGTCGACTAGTCCGTCCTCTTCCACTTTGAAACAGTTTTCAGTGGTACATCAAGATGTCGCTGACGACGAAATCATGTAGCCAAGAGTATACCATCAAGTCCTCAAAATGTCCGGAAAGTTCGAGCCCAAGGTTCCTGTTCAGTTGAACCCTCCTAAGGACGACCCTATTTCTGTTGAGGAGTTGGCCAAGGCGAACGGTAGGACTTCACTCATCCACCTGGCTGTAGAGATTCTAGTCTTCACTTTTCATTTTCTCTCAGGCAATGGCACTGACAAAGCTCTTTACTCCAGGTGCTGATGGTGGAAAGTGTTATGTTGCCATCAAGGGTATCGTCTACGACGTAACGGGCAACAAAGCGTACCAGCCTGGAGGCTCTTATCATGGTAAATTCTCATGTCTTCTTGCGCCCCCCCTCTGGTTTCCTGGACCACCTCGTTACAACATAACTCTTTGCGTCTGTATAAGTCAACTCGGTTAAGAGATTCTACCCACGCCAAAGGCAAAAGCCAAATCATGTCATTGCTCGCTCATTGCTAACACCTGTTATGCTCCAGTGTTTGCTGGTAAGGACGCCTCGCGCGCTCTCGGCAAGACCTCAACCAAGGCCGAGGATGTCAGGCCAGACTGGCAAGATCTTGACGACAAGGACAAGTCGACCCTTAATGACTGGATTACCTTCTTCTCCAAGCGCTACAATGTAGTGGGCAAGGTCGAGGGCGCAACCAACATGGAGTAAGGACTACGTCTGGTAACATCAATACATGTTTCGGCTTTGCTCAAGTCATCCTTTTTTTTTCCAAGCGTCATCTTCTTACCCGCTAGCAATATCAGCTCGATACCCTCTGGTTCAGAACTGTGAACTACCTCCAGCTTACAAGTAAAGTTTTGGCTTCAAGTTGTAGTTCACTCTAGGTTGATCGGCAACCGTCCCCCAAGCTCAATCTCACGATGCTTCTCGCAACCCCGGACAAAGACACTGGAGGTCTTTGCATTCCAACTTCCGCTATTCGCTGTCTTCGCCCCCCAGCCTACCTCATCATATCAACAAGAATCGCGGGGACCGCCATTTTCCCGCAATGCCTACAACTCTCTCATGAAGTCCGTCAGAACGCTGTAAATATCAATCATGATTCACACGTTTGATATCGTGATCATTTGGTCAGTTCAGTTTCTGCTACATATTTATCTATTCAGTTCTATCCACTCAAACTCCCACACCGCATTACAAGTTGCCTCTTTCTGCTACAGTCGCTGAACAACGTTGAGTCCCGTTTCTCGCGCGCGTCCTTGCATGAACAAATTAGTTTCCCGTTCTGTGGTGCCACGCCCAGCCGGGAACAAGTAGTGTGGTGGACGCAAAAAGTTTCCGCTGTCAGAATCCTGGTGTAGGCCACACAAGTGTACCTTTCCGGCGTTTCGTGTGTCACCAGCTTTCGCTATCTCCCATGGCATTGCGGGAGCAGGCAGTTACTCTTTTGCTTTCACACCTCACACGTCACCTTCCTTCTGGAAGTATTTTCCGGTCGTGCTTCGAGTCTTCTGGGCAGACGGGATACAGGCTTACCTGTTCTCCGTTTCCTAACTTACCCTCCAACTTTTCCCATGCTGCTTCAAATGGTGCAGCAATCCTCTGATAAAAGAAACCCAAAAAGTGACTCGAATGTCTTGCAACTGATTTCCAACACACCACATATCTATCTTGAACTCATAGCCTTCTGCCAAGCCAAGCAGTCGTATGACCGATCAACGGCCGGGGGGGTTCCAATGCAACTACCCAGAGCGTGGCGCCGTGATGTACCGTACTCTCAACACCTCAAGACCGATCCTGTGCAGCAAGGATTATTTTTTTCGTCACAGTCCAAGTATCATCAGATTTGATTTCATTTTACCTCTACCTCATTCTTAACCTAGAAAAGCGCAGTTTCCCTCTCTTCTCTCACACATCCTCAATGAACACGGACAAAAAAGATTTCCGGATGAGACGTGTGGGAAACGGGAAAGTCTTTCATATCGATACAACCACGTCACACAAAGCCGCAACTCCTGCCTGATCGCAGGGAACAGACGGGAGCAGCACTTTGAATGTTCTGGTGGTTCTCCGTCTTCACAGCCATTTGAGTGAAGTCGGAAAATCTTGATTCCCCTCAGATCCCCCTCCAATCACGATTTCAAGTCGCCGCCGTATAACCCTAAACTTTGTTGAGTCAACAACAATGTTTTGTTCATTAGTTTCACACTAGCTCTAGAGCCCCTTGCTTCTCATAGTGTAAGGTGGTGTCTGGCAGAGCTCTGATATCTATGTCCCTCTGATGTCGGCAGATGTTAGTCCATCATGACAGCCGCTTCGTAACCACGCGCACTGTACATGTTGATTTTTTTTTTTTTTTTTTTTTTTTTTTTTTTTTTTCAACCCAATTCGATTCTATGACTACCACTTGTTCATTATTTCCCTTCTACTATCAGTGTGCCTCCAATGACAACCCCCAAAATGGTATCTCGTGTCCCAACGACCATCGTAATGACATTCCTCCTCATAAACATTTCTCACGCCCCCCTCCGGATGGAATCCCTTCTCAGCCTTGTTACTACTTACAATAGTCACCCCATCTCCCCGTATTTCTAGTACTGTTGATATTGCTCCTGATACCCCTGCTGCCCCTGACCTTGCTGCCCGTGTCCCTGGTCTTGCGGACCCATGTGCATTCCTTGCGCCGCCGCCGCCGCCGCCGCTTGTGCCCTATTCACACACTCGCTGCACGGATACGTCTGGTCCCAGACATCCCGGAGCTTCTTGACGTAATGACACTCCTTGTACGGGTCATTGCGCGCGCGGTGGCAGTAGGCTTTGAGGCGGAACGTGGAGTGTCCACAGGTGAAGACAAATTCGTCAAAGTCACACATCTTTTTACTTGGGGACTGAGGTTGAGCGGTTGTGGTGATGGTGGTGTGGTACTGGTAGCGTGGTTTGCCTGGCTGGGGGTTGACAATTAGCTTTGGTCTGTTTTAAGTGTCTAGCTGGTAGTGTTGGGGAGATGCGTTACTTGCGTTACCTGTTGTATCTAGTGTGCTAGCGCCTGTGAAGTACTATTATTGGTTGTGGGTTATATGGATCATGAGGTTGGGATTTGACTATCGTCGGAACTGAAATGATTCAGATGATAGGAGTATTACGAGTAGTTTATGGGGCGCCTGGAATGCCGACAAGAAACTTTAACCTGGAGGTTCAAGAACTGATCAAACGTTTCGAAGGTGAACACCATGGGGGATCTTTATACTCAGATTCGGCAGGCCTTGCATACAGACATGAGCACAGTCTGGCAAGCCGATTAAAATTGAGGTAATCATGGCCTTTGTGCACAACGTGCGCCGTGAATATCGAACGTGGAGGCAAACATCTATGTGCGAACATTCTCCTTGGTCCCGAAGTAATCATTGCTCATGCCGAGTCATAAGCAGCCCAGACAGCGTGGATCTGTGATGTTGGTGGTTGATTAGTGAAAAGATGAAAGGGGGGACTATCGAGTATGTTCAGCCCCGTGGGTGATAGATCATATATTCGTTTTCTTGTTGTCAAGCTGGCTGTCATGACGATACGGCAGAGCTTTTGCTGTGGCTTGACGACAATGGCGCTTGTTCAATGATAGCACGCAGCAAAAAGTCAGCCCAGGCGGCATAGTACGAGTCACTGCAAGCGAAGCACATCGCGTCTTACAAAACAGTAGTCAACACCTGCAGCTGTAAAAGACAAACATTTGTTTGGTACGTGGGGGTTGAAATGGCTTCCCGAAACGTCGAGACACGTTCTCAGATTCGAGTGTCCAGTGGAGACTGGTGCATGTCGTTGATTCTTTGGGCGATCTGAGACCATGACATGCGAGACATCGCCGCAAATACAAACGGTTTTTTTTACCATTAGCAGCAGATCGAGTGTTCATAGCAAAGGATACGGTCAGTTGGTCGTACTTCAAGCCCCTTCGGCCCTGGTATGAACCAGTATAAGAATAACCACGTCGCCCAGGTTGGCCCGTATCCCTTGCGATTGCCAGTTTACGTGCTCAATTCTGGCCACCGCGTCTGCCAACTGCTTTGGTATAAGGCTCGCACTCGGAACCATCGTAGATATACCCGGTGACGGCCCTGTCCGCCGGCCCGCTACGGTTACCGCTTGGGAAGATCATGGACAAGCCACCGGGACCGAGAAGCACGGTGAGGATGTCAGGACTCCCTGTAATGAGCAAACAATCTCGTTGCAGCCAATCCTTGAAGAGTCAATCGGGTGTACTCGAGCAACTACGCTTCTGATTTGTATGTCACCTGCGTGAAGCTGTGTGCTGAGACTTTCGGGGATCTTCCAAGAATGCCGGGGCTGAAGGCGTCTCCACGGACCGGGTAGCTGGTGTTCCCGTTGACAGGCTGCAGAGTGGTAGCAAACATTGTCTAAGAACGGTTTGGTGATGATTTCCTCTCTGGAAGATGAAGCCCGGGAACTTGCGGATTGTGGTTTGGAGGTTGGTGTGCAGCAGGTCTGACAGCTGGTCTAGGTTGCACAGCAGTAGCTTGGTAATAATCGTCCAATTCTAGGAAGAAGACGAGGAAACCAATGCAAATATTCGTTTCGAAGAAAGAAATCCCGTGTGCCCTGCCCCAGCACCTGCATCGATAACTTGTGATGCCAGAGCTTCTGTCCGTCACGAAAGTGGCTTGCTGGCGTGCGTTGAACTTGTGGTCTGTTTGGTTCTTGATTCGAGCGAGGATTATATCACAAGCTGATGCGTGTTTCGTCATCTCTGGCGTGCGTCATGTGCCGACAAAACTAACGTTCCTGATGACGGGCAAGGGACTCAAGTCATGGTTAACAGCGGTCGATAAGAAAATAGTTTTCGATTTCTCCATTTGATACCGTAGTAGGATTGAGGATGGAAAGGTTGCGTGACTGAAGGCTCGGTTGGTCCTTCCAATCAGGCTATGAAGCCACTCACTGCTCGGCTTTCCCATCCATCCCTAGCACACTCCTCCCGCGAGGAAAAGTGCCTAACTTGGCGGGCAACCCCGCAGTCCAACATCCATCATACGGCGGTATCATCACTTCACCTGCCAACAGACAAAGTCGGCTTAGTTGCCTCATTGCAGTCACGATACCTCCAGGTCAGCAGCGGCGGCACTAGACGACTCTATTCCCGGTGTATCTGGTCATTTCGTGTGGGAAGATATGCATCATCTCCCAGTTCTTGGACTCCAACCAATTTCCCAAATAAGTTGCAGTTGTGAACGGGTCAAACACTGCAAGTGCTGTCGTCGGAAGCCGCCATGCAGCACAGGAGAGTCCGAGTCTCAAGAGCGCCATCTCCCATCTGTGTATACATCCCGGCCCTGTGAGGTTGTGAGATTATGAGCTGCTACGCGTGTACGTCTACGTTCATGCTCTTGAATATTCCGCGATGCCGTGAACTTCGCGGAATGGAGAGAGAAAGAGGGTATTACGGTAACTTGATACCACTTTCACTTACGTCTTTCTGCATGTTCGCCCTCAAGAGCTGCCGCGGCGATTTAGATACAACGCCACTGGGGGAACAAGACGGAGATTCGGATACCGTGATTCACCATGGGGGAAGTAAGCGAGGAGTTTCCGTCAGAACCTCATGTACACCTGGGAGATGGGAAGCAAACAAGACACCGCCACTTTGCAAATATCAACATCCGTATTGCTATAGAACTTCTCTATACTTCTGTACAGTATCTCTCTCGCTACTCTAACGTGTTATGTTGCAAGACTCCTCCAAGAATGAAGATCACTTCGACAGGAGCTATCGACTGGCGAACAAAAAGGAAACAAAGTTTTAATGGTTGGGCTGGTCATGCCATCGGGCTTGTTGCCTCCCAAGTACAAGCAAAGAACTCCGAACGGCCTCCTCCGTAATTATGCATCTATCTGTATAATTTTGTTTGTTGCGATTGTGTGTTCGGCGTGCATCGGTAGACAAACTTTCCTGCTCCAGGCAAATCGTGCCGTATAGAAAATCATCATCCAGAGACGCTTGTACTCATACTCTACTATGATGCGCAATGTGATGCAAATTCTCAAGCGTAAAGAATCGCCGTCGACGCAAGGCAAATCTCCAACCGTTGTCCTTCTAGTTACGAGTGTTCCGTAACTCAAGGATGGATATGCATTCCGCAAAATGATGATCACCTACTAGGAGTTGGCAATGTTGTGGATGCTACCACCGCTTCTATTAGCCGACAGCGTCATCGTATTGTATGACGAAAGAAACTTACCTGATGTCCTGCCTGTTCTCGGGGTTCTCCATGAGCGCAGGGGTTTCGGGCGTAGAAACCTGGAATTATGTTAGTGACAGCCCCAACGGCAAGGCTTGCGTTTGTGGACGACCTACATTGACCGGACCGCTATTGGCGACCAAGACCTTGTTGGTGCCGTTCACAACGGTGGCCTTCCGCTTCGTGCCACGGCTCTCGTTCAGGTGGTCGAAGTAACCTTCCGGGATGTCGGTCTGGTATTTGCCGCAGAACACACCCACTTCAAAGTCGGTGATCTTCTGGTGATCGGGAGATGCCTCGGTGCACGCCGCCTTAAGGTCGGCAAGGTCCTGGTAAATAACGTCGTCGGCATTGATGTGCTTGGCGATGTCGCTTCTTGTCTTCTCGTGGGCGATGAGCTCCTGCGGAGAAGCGAGATCGATACCGTACTGGAAACATGTTAGCGTTCATAGTCATTTTGCAAGTAGACAGGCGGACATACAATATGAGGGTAGATGATGGGAGGAGCACAGCTGGCAAAGATAACCTTGCGGGCACCGGCTTCACGAGCCATGCTCACAATCTCTCTGCTGGTGGTGCCACGGACAATGGAGTCATCCACGAGCAGGACGACACGGTCCTTGAACTCGGACTCCATGGCGCTGAGCTTTCTCCGGACGCTCTTTTGCCTGGCCTTCTGACCGGGCAAGATGAAGGTGCGATAGACGTAACGGTTCTTGACGAAACCGTTAGAGAAGGGTTTCCGAAGCTGCTCTGAAACCACGGCAGCGGCAGTATTACTGGTCTCCGGAACAGGAATGATCACATCGATCTCCTTGACACCCTCCTCTCCGAGAATTTCCTTGACCTTGTTGGCAAGCTTCACGCCCATGTTCTGTCTGCTGCGGTGCACGGAAATTCCATCCATGATGGTATCCGGGCGGGCGAAGTAAACATATTCGAAGATATCGGGAGAGTAAGCCTTTTGCTCAACAACCTGGTGAAATTGAGGCTGCCCGTTCTTCTGGATGAACACAGCCTGTCCCGGGAGGATATCCTGGAAGTTGCTGAAGCCCAGCTGACGGAGAGCAATGCTCTCGGAAGCAAACATGTAGTCGATACCGCCTTCGAGGGTGCTGGAGGGACGCGATCCCATAATGAGGGGGCGGATACCATATTGGTCACGGAAGGCGAAAATACCGAAGCCAGCAATCATGGCAGTGACGGCCCAGCCACCTTGGCACCTCTCGTACGTCTTCTTGAGGGCACTGAAGATGTCGTCGGTGTTGACACGGGCCTTGCCGGTCTCGTTCAACGCGTTGGCAAAGACGTTGAGCATCAACTCGCTGTCCGAGTCGGTGTTCACATGACGATGGGCCTCTTGGTCGAGATAGCTGCGCAGGGCGGGAGCGTTGATGAGGTTGCCGTTGTGCGCGAAGCAGATGCCGTAGGGCGAGTTGACGTAAAAAGGCTGACTCTCGGCGCTCTATGGGTGATCCGTTAGCCGAACGAACGAACGATGAACTCGAAGGCAAATGGACGAAGGATGGATGTTGAAAATATGCAGGGTCTCTCAAAGTGAACGGGCAGAATGCATAGAAGATAGCTCGGCCTTTGAGAGCTCGCAAGCGCTGGGTAGGTTTGAGACGGGACGGATACATACGGAGCTAGTTCCGGCAGTCGGGTAACGAAGATGGGCAATGCCCATGTAGCCGGGAAGGTCTACCGTGCGCTTGCCGTCGTCAAAGACCTTGGAGGCCATGCCATTGCCCTTGCACTGGAAAATTCTACCTCCAGAGCCACAAGTCGCGATACCACAGGCATCTTGACCACGGTGTTGAAGATAGTACAAGCTCTCGTGCAAATCGGCAGAGGCGTCCGATGCATCGGTATCCGCAAGGATAAGGGCGAGAATACCGCACATTTTGCTGGATTGAATGGAACAAACGATACGTAAAAAGGCAGTATAATCGGCTCGACTATCGGATGGAAGGATACGATAAAGTCAAGTCGTTTTGGAAAGTCGCCCGAAGCTGGCCGGATGCTGAAACTGGTACGCGAGGGTATGACTCTAAAGTGGATATCGATCAGGACCTGACCCGTAGTCCTTCCGTGGTTGACAGAGTATCGGGGTGGGCGCCGAGAGATGGGATGGGTATCGGGCTGGAAAAGAAACTAAAAATAAGAAGAAGAAAAAAAAAAAAGACAAGACGATATCGTTATCGATGAACCGCCGAAGTCGCTTTTCGGTTTCGTTTCGGATTTCGGTTCTTCGTCTGGCACCAGGACTACCAGCCGGGCCGGGTCGGGGCGTGAGTGATGGGCGATGGTCTAAAACTGCGAACTTGCGAGGAGCACCACAGACGATCTGCGAGAGATCAAGTGTGGCAAGCGGAGCTTCAGGGAAAAAAAAACCAAAAAAAGAGGGCAGAACAAGGGGACACAGGGGAGTCGTCTGGAGAGTCGAAAATGCTGGGAGATGCCGGCCTCTACATAGTGGTAGAGCAAGTCCAGACATGGAATTCCATGCAAAGATTCCGACCGACCGCTCACTGTCGCCATGGAGGGGCACGAGGAGGAAAGAAAAAGTTTTAGTGGAGTCGTACCGCCTCGACTAAAATGCGGGGCAAACCTATCCAACTCAAAGTTTCTTATCGGGACTTTATCCATTGGTCAATGCCATGTATCCAGACGCCACTTCTTCCCCTGGCGCCTTTAGCTTCCGCACCGACGCCGATACTCGGCCTAGCCCGATCAGGGAGCTCCGTGTGAGCAGCGCGACAAACAGATCCCCGTGCTCGTGATGCTCGCTTTATGATCCCCTCATCCCCGGTTCAACATTGTTGATGTGGAAGGCTGAACTTGGCTGTTGACGGCTTGGATCACCAAGGTCAAAAACAACAACTGCAGGGCCATGTCCCGGGACTCAACTCGAACAAATGGTTCACTAGCCTTGTACCAAGAATGATTCTGAATTACGTTCCGATCTCATCACAGGATGACCGGTCGTCTGCTGTGGCATGTAGTACAGACCATGGCTCACATACCCGGAGCACTGAAGATGGGGAACTGTGCTGCTGATGATATTGCTTGGACATCTGGCATTCTCCCTTGATGAAGAGTTGAGGCCACAAGCGATGTCGTTCAGCGTGTCAGTATGTACATTTGATTGTTCGGGGATTCGGAACCGTGAAATATCAAGCTAGTAGTGCTTGACGTTGTAACCGGGTGTGAGTTCCGATCAGAGGGTTACAAGCAGTCAAATGACTACAATGGAGCCGAACTCGTAGGGGTGCCACTTCCACGTGAACTGAACAGGCAGTCGGACCGTGACAGCATATATCGATCAAGTGGCCTGTGGACTTTCTGAAGGTTTCAGGCAGGTGGCCATTCGATAAAGTTGAGACCATATCGTTGTCATAGGTGCTCGATCTCATGGCATAATGCTGTCGAGAATTTGTTAACAAGATTAAACCAGTGAAGGAAGAAAAGACTGCGTGAAAGATAGTCGTGGAAATAACAAGTTATGAAAAAGAAATTCACGTCCAGGCAAGCGCCCTTGAAGACTGAGATCGGGAGATAATGAGAAGAGAAAGAGGAATAGAAAGGCTGGTTAACGCAAGGATAGATAACATGCATGTTCAGGTGTTGCAGAAAAAAAAATGAAAAAATTTAAGTCGACCATCCTGGGACTCGAACCCAGAGCCTTTACCACCGGAAAGTAACGCGCTACCGTTGCGCCAAACGGCCATTGTTGAAAGATTTCGTAAATTCAAAGCCTATAAGCTCAAATCTATTCCCCTCACGCAATGCCAATGTGGTAGCAGACGGATGTTCCCAACTCGCCGCACCATCAACTTGCACCAAGGGAATCAACCAACAACATTTCAGGACCAACCTCAACCTTCCCGTGCGACACACACAAATATTCCTCGAGCGTCTCATACAGCCACCACCACACTCTTCACAATGCAACCACATGAATCCTTGTCCGTCACCTTCCGCATCATGACTGAAGATCGACAACGGATAACAGCCGCGTGTCAAAGTCTGAGGAAGCTTCACTTCGCCCGAGTGTCAGCAGCATCGTCATAATCCCGTGCCTCGTTGGCGCTTCGCGCGCCCTTTTGATTCGGCCAGGCTCACAGCCTGCCTTGCCTGCCCACGGTGGGTAGTTCGTCTATCGGACAATTTGACAATGAGACAGAGGGAACAAGGCACACTCAGGTTGTTTTGTCTTGATTTTTTGACTTAATCCTGTAGATGCGCGTGGTGACGGTGTCAACCGAAAAAAAAAAAAAAAAAAAAAAAAAAAAAAAAAAAAAAAAAAAAAGGTATCAGGAAAATGGTGATTTAAGGATTCTGGTTGATACCTGACGAGGGAAACTGGATGGCGAAGCTTATCACAGTGAGCTACCGGCTGGCTTGACGCTTATGGTCTCGACTCCCGAGACATATTCATAGCGGATTATGTTGGACTTCCTCATCACCAAAGGGGAATTTACAAACATCGAAGCCAAGGTCCACAACTCGGACTATCGAAGCGCAAGGCCCCTGAAACGGAGAAACCAACTCTCCGTCTCGGGATGCACAAACCGTCCGAGCATAAGGCTTGTACCTTGGCACTGGGCAAAGGGCATCTCGATCTTTGACAGCACAATGACTGCCTTTCCATATCTGGAATCGACTGTAGACGAATCGGGGGATTGATTCCTCCATCAACCGCCATTTACATTGCACTGCCCCCCCTCCCTTTTCTCCAGGAGCTGACAGGTCGGGCTGGGTTGGGCGCGGCGCGGCGTCTTTGCAGAAGGACTGGAAGTTGACCGTCTTGTTTCTAACCCTATCCATCCTACTTACACTACAGTCCTGCAGATTCTTGAACCCTGCCTCACCTATCGTATCGCTTGATTCTCTTGAAAATCATCGACTCCATCCGGCAAGTTTATCCGGGGTCCCTCCGTTTCCGTTCACGTTTGGTATGTTGGGCGAAGGGCGAGGCTGGCTCTCTGCAAAGTGCTTCCCGCTTGCAAGCCGTCCGTTCTTTGACGGTGAAAAATGTATCATTTTGCCAAGGTCCGGAGTGTCCAATTGAATAACCTTATTTCATCCACCTTCACATAGTACCTAGGTAGGGTCACCCTCCTCGCGCATAAAACAGAAGGGTCCCGTAAATGGAATCTTGTCAAGGAACGAGTTTTGGTTTCGGAAAGCCTCAGCATGACAGGCACAAATCTCGTACTATTCACGTTCAGTAGTGAATCTGATAACTTTATCATGACACCTTCAGAGACAAGGTAGAATTGCTGGTTTCATCAGCAAAAAAAAAGACACTTTTGTTATTGTCGATCTTCTGCATGGACCTCCTGGCTAGCGTTGCGTGGCTGCGTCAGCAAAGCGCTGAGTACTGCAAGACCCTTCCAGTCACCATTAGGAGGATAGCATGTGCGATCACTTTGAAGAAAAAGCAAAGTTTTGAATAAATCTGTAGTGTATCAATGTAGTACTATTGCGAGATGGAGCAAGTTGAACCCATGGGTCACGTCGCTGACAATCTCTGGCACTCGAGTTGCCATACAGAGTCTCGAAGCTTTGCTTGTACTGGTCCGTGCCCGGTACCTGACAGGAAGGTGAAGCGTTTGCTCGCAACCACAGTACCGCATACCGTGAAGAATAGTGTACTTCGTGCCGTCCAGAACGGGGGTCCCATATTCAGCCTTCTTGACACTTATCAGCGCAAGGAGACCCACCAGAAACGGGAGAGTCCGAACTAGAAGATGGATGGATGGGAGCAAGGTATCTGAGCCTCTAAGTCCACGCGTATTCTGGTAGCTTGTTTTCTTGGCTTTTCTATTTTTTTCTTCTTCTTGAAAGACGGGATATCTGAAAAAGGTTTATATGGAATGCTGCCGGCCGCCTTTGCTCTGAGTTTTGTCTAGTGTGAAGCAAATCTTATACTTTAATCTCCCGGATATCTCGGGGGCCGGCCTACCCACAGTTTTCCAGTTTCTTTCTTTGACGGCAAGAACCCCGAATCCCAAGTTGCAAATTCGTCCTCTGTTTCTTGTTTCCTCTATCGTATCTTTTCTACACTGCCGTGAACGAGGACACCGAATGAACAGGTCCTCTATACCGACACCAACATCCCTGGCAACTGCATCACTCTGAGCCACTCTATCCGTGGCTCCATTCTTCACGTACCGCCGTCCCGGTCCCATCCGGAAATAAGAAAAGCGATGAGCTCCAACAATACATCCGGGTCCGACATCCCGGATGGCCTCAGTCCGGACCTGTGGACTGCATGGTTGGAACTGCGCAAAGAATGTTATCCGGATTTGATCGAGGGTGTCAACCCTAGTTACGGGTACCGACCAACGCTGGGAGCCGGCATTGCCTTTGACGCCCTCTTCGGCATTTGTGTCATCGGTCATCTCATCCAGCTGATTCGGTTTCGGCAGTGGACGTCGGGGTTGATGATGGTTGGGGCTTTGAGTGCGTATTATCCCTTGCTTTCCTCGTCTAGTTGTTGCTGTTCGTCATTCATTGCTGCACTTACACACGTCATGTCAACTGGGTTGTCAACGCCATCGCGGTGGATCATGTTCGACCGGTCCCTGCATATCATCCACAAACCCCAAGTACCCAAATGTCACAACTTACCCAATGAACACTCGGACGAAACCTGAACTAACATTATATCTTACAACAACAGCCGAAGCAATAGGCTGGGCAGGCCGCACTTGGTCAGCCAAGTGTCCCTACAACAACAATGCCTTCCTCATGCAAATCACCACCCTCATCATCGCCCCGACCTTCTTCGCTGCGGCCCTCTACGTCCTTCTCGGCACGCTCATCCGGCTCCTCGGGCGCCAGACCAGTATCATGTCGGCCAAATGGTACGCCATCGTCTTCTGCTCATGCGACGTCATCTCGCTCGTCATCCAGGCCGTCGGCGGCGGCATGGCGTCCACCGAGTCCGGCAGGGAAGGAGGCGACACCAAGCCGGGGACGCACACCATGGTGGCGGGAATCGTCTTCCAACTGTTCACCATGACCGTGTTTGCCGTGCTGGTGCTCGATTTCCTGAGGAGGGTGTATTCGCTGGCTAAGGGGCGAAGCGATGGACGGGGGGGACTGACGAGAAATATGAAGCTGACGCTGTTGGCGCTGTTTGTGTCATTTGTCATGATTTATATCAGGAGTGTGTACCGCACGGTCGAGTTGGCGCAGGGGTGGAGTGGGTATCTGATCACCCACGAGGGATACTTTATCGGGTTGGATGCGACGTTGATGGTCATCTCGGCGGGTATCTTCTTGGTGCTGGATCCGGCGGTGTTGTTGCGGCATGAGATGACGAAGGTTACTACTACTGGGAGCAAAAAGGAGGAGCATGACACGGCCACGGGAAATGACTCGGAAGGGCACGGTGGAGTGAGGGAATGAGCCCTTAATCGATGCCTTGCAGGAGGATTGTTTCAAGAAGAGCTTGAAAGTTTTGTGGTGTCCTCTAATGAGGAAGTCAGGGGAAGAGAAACGAATATCGAACGAACGGGCGGCCAGCGAACAACCGCAACCGCGGCTTTCTTTTTTCTTGCGCAGGATACAATCCAACGCACATCCACGTCATATATGTCAGTGATGAGACGATTGAGCAACCTACATAATCTTGTTACCCATCTGTCCACTTGTTTCTTGCACCGATGGCTGGATGGGGTGATGCGGGCTTCTGTCGCTTTGTGGCCGTGAAGACACTTGCACCAAATGCATCAGAGCAAGACCGCCACGACATCAAAACCGGGAATGCTGCCATGCAGGGAGTTGGCCATATATGCTTGTGCTTCAGGTCATCGCCACGATCTTGAAACGTTTTCTGCGTTCGACGCACGTCTCACAAATACACACGGAAAAAAAGAAAGAACATGTGGTGATCAGGTGCCTGACGACTGGATTCGACCGTGCTTCAGCTGCCGGCCATGAAGAATTGGGAAGGACGGAAAGAAAACTGACATTGTGAATTGAAATGATGGTAAGCACAACGAAGTGAGCGAAAGGGGGCGCGTGTGCGGAGAAGGAACTCCGTCTCCTCTTGAACGCGCCTTCATTGTTGAAGACTATTTGACTCTGTTTGGAAATACCTCTACACAGCAACAAACGCTAAATACGAGCTTTTACTGGCAAACGGTACTTAGCGGGCCTATGCAAACTGAAAGCCTGGGGCGAACACCTCCAAGTCCCTCACAAACGCTTGGCTCATGTCCCCTTTGACCCGTCTTCCACCTGACCAGCACCCATGACCTAGCAGCCCAGTGCTCAAGACTTTGCTCCGCCTTTTATCTCTCGCCGTTTCCAAACAAGGTTATGGTCCAGGAAACCGGCATCCAGTCATCTTGTCGTGACTAGTAGCCTCTTCATGTGCCTGTGCCAAGACCCGACTTCAAGAGAAACCGGGAAACTCAACTCTCATACTTCTTCGACTATTTGTACTCTAGGAGAAACATGGAAGAAGGCCCGGATCACTAGGTTTCTCTCAAGCCAGCCGTGTTGTCCAAGTTTCCCATTATCCCCCGACGGCTCCACGTCCAACCTGAAGCCATTCGACATGTCAGCTCAGCTTCTCCCGGCCCTAGTGAATAGAGCTAAGAACAAACCTTCCTCCGCAGAATGCAAACGATTGGGCGAGTTTCGTTGGCAGGTTGAAGAAACTGCTTTGCTCTGCTGTTCTGCAACCATGTTGCGTCTTGTGCCTGCATTGCCGGGCCCTGTTTTCAGGTGGTCCGGCGAGGACTGATCAAGAGAGAGACCTTTACGAGTTCATCCCATTGATGCTCAAGGGTGTTTTCGAAAACCCCTCTCCTCTCTTTTACTGATCTCTTCCATTTTCCAGTGTTCCTCCCTTTTCCGTTTTCAGGTCAGCTCTTGCTGCTACCCACGCTTCTGTATACCAGCTGATTGAACGCGAGTTTCTACTTGCATGATCACAAGCTTATTGGTCTTCATCCAAACATCTCTGGCTTAACTCCTACCCTTGCCTCGAATCCAGCTTACGAGGGCCAATCTGTAGGTCCTCTCTACCCTCTTCATGATCCGAACGTCCAAACCGTCATCCAGCCTTCCATCTACTGCAAAGGAGAAGCCTCTCCTCCCTTTCGCGGCTCGCAACACGCAAAGGATTCATGTGCGGACATTGATCAGCCACTGTTTATATCGAAGAGTAATACTATGGACTATCGCAGTCTTTGCCCTTTCTGCGATAACTCTCTCGAGAAAAGGTATCTCCGTAATAGATGGCGAAGCCCCTGAAATCACAGCCCAGGCACAAACGCGGATAGAGACAAAAACACAGGCCCAGGTCGATGAGGCGGCGAACACGGCTACATTTCTGTTCCTGCTGGCAGACGCGTATGAGAAGAGCAAGACAAGGGAGGAAGCAAAGTCGCCTCGATGGCTGCATTTCAAGCGGTAGGTGAAAGCACCACTGATCTGTCCCCAGTATCGCGTGGATATCTAACATACATTGCTTAGTCTTGATGGCTTCTATCATGGTCTAAAGACCCTAGTGCGAGTAGAAGATTTCAAGCCAGACTACCCAAGGAGGGATGACCAGCACAAAACTTCACCTTTGACTGTCAGCCTCTCAACAACACAGACTCCCAGGCCGTATGTATCACAGCCGGACTACAAGTCATCCAAATACGTGAGCAAGTATCACGATGTCAAGCCGTGTTACCTAGACAAAGAGGAGACAATACCCGTCCCCAATGTCCTTGCGTACAACGGTCTTCCACAGGGGCTACCGGAGCCCGTCATCGGCTCACACAAGCTTTTTGGTTTAAGAGATGATATTTGTTTCGACAGATTCGGCAGATATGGGCCATATGGTCTCGGCTACAGCTATGAAGATGGCGGCCTGGATGTGGGAATGGATACCGAGAAAAGCGGAAGCGACATTGTGTGGGCCAAGACAGGCCAGATTGACTACAGCAACGTCGATTGGGGTAACGCTCAGAGCCGATGTCTCGAAGTCAACAAAGAGCGGTTTGATCAAGCTCCCAGTAACACAGCAAGTGCTCCTACAGGAGAAATGGAGAATGACCAAAAACAGGGTTTCCAGCAACATAAGCGCAAAAAGATTGCCCGTACGGCGATTGTCGTGCGGTTGTATGTCGGATTTACCTGGACGGAACATGCAGTCCTCAACTTCCGTGCAATGATCTCCGAAGTTTCGCTACGATCAGGAGGCGAGTACACGGTGCACTTCCTCCTTCATTCTTTGGACAATGACGAGCCCATCTGGGCGGATCCGAAGGCTGTCCAAAAGGTGTTGGATGACAACGTGCCCCCGGAATTCCACAGTCTCTGTACGTTGTGGTCTGAAGACCAGATGCGCCTCTACTATCCCGGTCCGTTCGCCCAGTCGATCACCAACCCAAGCTCTAAGAGCATCCACGGCGTCTACCGCAGTGCTCATTTCCCTCTCCAACACTTTGCCCAAACACACCCCGAGTACGACCACTTCTGGAACTGGGAGATGGACATGCGATGGATAGGCAATTACTACGAGTTTTTTGACCGTCTCGGCACTTGGGCCAAGAAACAGTCTCGTCACGAGATGTGGGAGCGTTCAGAGCGATATTACATCCCACGCTATCATGGCAGCTGGGACAACTTCACCCAACTCGTCCACAACCAGACTGTTGCCAGTGGCCGTCGCCCAGTCATGGGTCCCGTCCACTATCCCGGATGCTTGAGCCTCCGTTCTGAGAAGTGTGGCGCGTCCTTCCTTCCCCCAACCTGCCCCAAGAACGCTGTCGCCATTGTGCACCCTCGTCCATATTCGGACCGACCACCACAGACACAAGCACAAAGGTTTCGTCACAACTCCCATCATCATCCACCTCCTCGAACGGGCTCCCCCAACGACGACCTCAAAGCCACCACAAGCGCCACAACCCCCACGCCCGAAGACGTCACAACATGCGGCATTGACGAAGATGCCGACCTCATCACTCTCAATCCCATCTTTGACGCCGAGTCCACCGGCTGGGTCTACCAACTCGACATAACCGGCTACGACCGCTCCCGCCCCCCTCCGCCTCGGCGCGCTTCCATCGTCACCGCCTCCCGCCTCTCCCGCCGTCTGCTAAACGTGATGCACGAGGAAACCCACCGCTTCCACCACGCCATGTTCACCGAGATGTTTCCCACCACCATGGCCCTCCACCACGGTCTCAAAGCCGTCTACGCGCCCCATCCCGTATATCTCGACCGCCAATGGGATCTCGAGACCGTCGATCGATTGTTCAACGGTGGACGCGACCATAGCACCAGCGGCAAAGGAAGTCCGTATCAAGTCCAGAATGAGTACATTCATAAGGGCAGCACGTGGTATTATGATGCGCAGTTTGCGGGGACCATTTGGCGACGGTGGCTTGGGTACGCGCAGGTGGAGGGGCCGGCGGGAGGGGAAGAGGGGGAGAAGGCGATGGGTAGTGGAGAGACGGGCGGGAGGCTGAGGGGTGGCAGGAAGGAGGAGGAGGAGGGGACGGGGAGGATGTGTCTGAGGAGCATGTTGGTGCATCCGATTAAGTGGGAGGATCCGGAGGAGTTGGCTTGGGGAAAGTGAGGTGCTGATGTGTTGTGAAGGATAAGGTAGAGACGCAACATGGTGGTCGGTTGGATGGATGGTTAGTCTGATGTTTGGGTAGTTACCTAGATTGGATGGGGCGTGTGCATGAGAGGCTCTCCGGGATGCTCGGTACCGGTGGTCTGGATGTTATGTAGGATTAGGTAGAGGTAGAAAGTGATCAGGCTTTGGGGGTCTAGAACTCGCCCATACAGTAAAGTAGTATTGATGCTAGGCGGCAATAGTGTTTGGTTTCAGCTTTGTCGCAATGCATATACATGAGCATGGCCAACGAAGGTATGTAGATGGTAGCTACAAATACCATGCGCGGGAAGCATTAGGTCGAGATAGCCATGTTAATTTTCATCATGAAGTTGTTTCGTGTGTGGTTTGAAGGTTGAAGTGACCGAATCGCGATAAGTCCCTTGTCTGCTGTCAGTATCCGAGCCAGCGATCGTTCCACGGGGCACAGTGAAGGTCGGGCTGGAGAAGCAACAAAGTCGAACATCACGTCAACCGAACTCGGACCTTCTACGCCGTCGGGCTTCTCGTCAGTTGTTCCCCATTGAGCATCAATCAAGTCCAAGCTTATGAGATGTGGTGTGTATGTGTGGTGGGTGTGGTGTGGTGTGTGTGTGTCACCCCACGCTACATCCCACACCCTACACCCACCCATCACACGAACTTTCGGTATAATCGGGAGATGTGCCACCAACTTGAACGCCTCAGACTGGCATCCTTCCTCTCGCTTCTTGCCGCATGGAGGATGGGCACGGGACTCGAATATTTTTCTTTCTGTTCTGTCATCCTTGATTGAATTCCCGAATCTGGAGATGGGGGTTGATAAATTTGGGGGGAGAGTGTTCACCTATTCTGGTTCTGGTGAAGGCACGTACAGGAAAGTATCGAGCTCGAATAACCAGCAACAGGAAATGTTTCGAGTCACTTTTATAGTTGCGCCTCGTACACTACACTACATCCTTTTGAGTGAGCTCGCTGAGGTTCACGACTTCAAGTGCTGTGAGGACAACCTGTGCGATAATATTTTCTTCACCATATCAATAAATTGATACATATCTTGTCGTCGTTGTTGGTAAATAGTCTATACTAGTTCCCGTTATGTAAAATGATCTTCCCGAGGCCATCGTCGTCGTCGGCCCCCCCGTTGGCGCCCGAATGCAACAGTATCACAGTACGTCTGTTTAACAGTGTGCCCAGACTTTACTAGGTATGTACAGTAGTATCGGCTAGTTCATATGTATCGCTATCTGCCTGCAGATGGGAACGTCGTCATAGTGGAACCCTTTTTTTTTTTTTTTTTTTTTTCGTCTAGGGCTGGCTACGTTGTTAAGCTTTTGTCGCGGATCCGCTGGCAGTTTGCTCCATCACCGATTCCTTACAGAACCCACCGCGATTCGGTCCGGGTCTTGTGGTCATCCACTGTGAACCCTAGCGTAGGATGGAAGTTATCTGGGTGTGACGACATTTGTTGTTTTGGAATTTTGATAGGATTGGAAAGAAAGATATTGGGATTCGCAGGTTCTTGCTCGTTGCTTTGGTGATGATATTCAACTTGAACAGGTACCTAGGAGCACATGAAGCTGCCCTTTGTCCCAAGTGCGGACCTGACAAATGTCCAGTTGACTCCCTTTTGTCAGTGTCGGCACATGTTGGGAAGCCAATCGCTGCTTCACACGGATATTCTGGATTGACCAATGGTGAAGGGGCTGACAATAAATTTCCACAAACTGAACCTCAACTCACAGGCCTTTTGCACAGAACCCCGAAAACCCTTCTTCATGTGCAAGTAAGTGTCCGTGTCAGAGATTTGAGTTTGTCAAATGATGACTTGCCACAGCAATCCCTCTAAGGGTCCCCACCCACCATCGCCGGCCGAGCTGATTGGAATCACCGAGCAAGAAGGGTAGAGGAGGGGCAGCTTGCAACGCTGTGATTGCTGCATTGGAGTTGTGTTGTTGCACGTCGTGGATGAATAGCATACCTCCAAGACATTCTCGCAAAATTCAAGAAGACGTTTGGGACATCCTTCAGCCGTCTGAGCCTCGTAACTTATCCCCCCTAAACTCATCGAAGAGCGGAAGCTGAATCATACGCAATGATAAATAGCTCGACCCTGTAAAAGATTGCATAGCATGGACTGAAAGACGGTACCGGTACCTTCTTTTCGTCATCCTGGCTGGCTGAGGCACTGGTCGGGATCAAACAGCGTTATCACCTTTGCCATCTCAGCACTTCTCACTAAAATGGGAAAACAAAAAAGTGAAGCTAGGGCTGCAACTTCTTTCATTTCCACAGACACTACTTCTGGCCTTGATCAGTGATTAGTCTCATTCCAGCTGGGTGAACATCAGCCTCATCTGCATCCTCGTGCTTTGCTCGTGCTGGGCTTAAGCCCCCCGTTCGATATCGACGCTTCCATGAACCTGTGCTGGAGAACCCGGTACCTTACCTTCGTTGTCTTAAAAAGTACCTGCCCACCCACCCGTGCACATCATCCCGCTTTCCATCGCCAGGGTTGTGTATGTGCCCAGTCTCTCAACCCTGGCCCCCCCATCGCATCATGGGTCCGCGTGACCGCATCGCGGGAGTGGGCGCCATGGTTCCCAATTTCCTCCCGGGCCACTGTATGTATTAGAAACACAGAGAGACACGTCCGGTCTTTTTTTGCACTGAAGTGTCCGGTGTGTGTCTCAGCGAGGTGTAGTGTACACTGCGAAAAGCAACGAAGCTACCTTAGTAGGTACCGGTATCTGCTACTGCGACCCGCTTCAGCCGCCGTGCCCGCTGGAACCAGACAGACACCCTCGTTCTTAACTTTCTGGGAGAATACACCGGCACCATTCACCTAATAAAGTGAGATTGAGCCATCCCCATGGTTCAATTTCCCTTCACTTGTCCGTTGGCTCGATCTATTTTGCTCCTGTCTTTTCTATATATTGTATTTTTCCCAAACACGGAAGCCTAACTCTGATTTTCGGAGAACACACACGGCAGCACCTGGAGGCGAAGAACCCCAACGCCGTCCCGCTTTTTCCTCCTTTGCTGCAGAGCTACCTTACCCCGGTACCTCCTGGAGACCTGACGTAGCGTCACGTCGTGGCCCGCCCTGTCCGGCCTGCCCTCCCACTCCTCCTTGCCGACCTCACCTAACTAAAAGGACTGTCTTCTTCCAAAGTCCAATTAATTCCATCAAGCACCTATACAATCAACGACGACCTTGGCCGAACCATTTCCTCTCTCTCTCTCTCTCTCTCTTTTCGAACAAAGATATTTTCGACATCGAGCCCGCTCGTCCGCATCTCGAGACAATCAAGAGTTCTCTGAAGACAAACAAGATGACTACCCCGTCTTCTTCAGGCAAAGGCCGGGGTCGCAACCTCTCGATTGACGAGTACAATGTCTATGACGATGCTAAGACATACTATACCACCGAGGACCGCCATCACAATCACCGCGCTGGAGCCAGAACTCGCACCTACTCTCAGGTAAGCTTCCCCCCCCCCCCCCCCCCCCCCCCCCCCCCCCCCCCCCCTCACGCTTTGCGACCATCCACTGATCCCGCCACTCTTTACAGAACAGCTTGATCAGGCAGTTTGAACGTATAGGCCTTCAGAAGGAACCCTACCGCAGAGGCAGCCATGGTACGAAGATCGCCACTTGCCAGTGAACGATGCCGTGCAAAACATACTGATAAGATGTTTGACAGACGAGTCAACGATCCCCCAATCCCGCCGATTCCTTATCCAGGTCGAGCCCACGCTGCAAAGTCTGCAATCGCAGGAGGACACGGATGGCAACATGCAGATCACCATTGAGGACAACGGGCCAAAGGTACGGGGAATGCCATCAAGAGGTTAGAAGATGCGGGTGGTATATTACACAGCGCTAACATGGTGCAACCCCCAGGTCCTGTCCCTCAGAACCGCTGCATCCAATGGCTACAATCGATTCGACATCCGTGGCACTTACATGCTCTCCAACCTTCTTCAGGAGCTCTCCCTCGCCAAGGAATACGGTCGCAAGCAGATTATCCTCGATGAGGCCAGACTCAACGAGAACCCCGTGAACCGACTCTCGCGACTGATCAGAGACCATTTCTGGGAGGGTTTAACACGCCGCATCGATGCTTCCAGCATCGAAATCGCTGCGCGGGATCCCAAGGACTGGACTGATGATCCCCGACCCCGCATCTACATTCCCAGAGGAGCACCTGAACAACACGACTACTATACCAAGGTGGCTCTGGACCGGCCTGAGCTTCGCCTGGATGTTCAATACCTTCCCGAGAAGATTACTCCGGAGATTGTTCGGGACATGAACGCCAAGCCTGGCCTGTTGGCTGTAGATATGGAAGAAGTGGTTGATCCCAAGACCGGTGAGAAGACTCTACGCGGCCGCCCTTTCGTGGTGCCCGGAGGTCGCTTCAACGAGCTGTACGGATGGGACAGTTACATGGAGTCTCTCGGGTTGCTGGTCAACGACAAGGTTGATCTGGCCAAGGCCATGGTGCAAAATTTCTGCTTCTGCATCAAGCACTACGGAAAGATCCTCAACGCTACTCGTTCCTACTACCTTTGCCGATCGCAGCCCCCCTTCCTAACGGATATGACTCTGCGCGTCTACGACAAAATCAAGCACGAACCGGGTGCGCTTGATTTCCTTCGTCAATCTTTGTTGGCCGCGATCAAGGAATACTACAGTGTCTGGACAGCTGAGCCTCGCCTGGACCCTGTGACTGGTCTCTCTAGGTACCGCCCTGAAGGCCTTGGCGTCCCTCCTGAGACAGAGGCTGGTCACTTCATCCATATTCTTGAGCCCTATGCCAAGAAGCACAACATGACCTTTGACGAGTTTGTGCACGCTTACAACCACGGTGAGATCAAGGAGCCCACGCTCGACGATTACTTCATGCACGACAGAGCTGTTCGTGAGTCCGGCCATGATACCACATACCGCTTCGAAGGTATCTGCGCTGATCTGGCCACCATCGACCTCAATTCGCTTCTCTTCAAGTACGAGACTGACATCGCCCGTACGATTCGCAACGTTTTCCACGACAAGTTTGAGGTACCGGATGACTGGCTCGCTACCAACAACCCCGCTGCTAGCAAGCTTGAGACGTCGGCAATTTGGGATCGTCGTGCCAAGCGCAGAAAGCTGGCCATTGACAAGTACCTGTGGAACGAAGAGGCGGGCATGTACTTCGACTACAACACCGCCACGCGTGAGCAGTGCAACTACGAAAGTGCTACCACTTTCTGGGCCCTGTGGGCGGGTGTCAGCAGTCCCAAGCAGGCAGCTGCCATGGTGGCCAAGGCCCTGCCCAAGTTAGAGGCTTTTGGTGGTCTGCTTTCTGGAACAAAGGAGTCTCGTGGTGAGATTGGTTTAGAGCGCCCTAACCGTCAATGGGATTACCCTTACGGCTGGGCGCCACAGCAAATCCTTGCTTGGACTGGTCTATACCGGTACGGTTTTAACGAGGAAGCTGAGCGCCTGGCCTACAAGTGGCTGTTCATGATTACCAAGGCATTTGTGGACTTTAACGGTGTGGTGGTGGAAAAATACGATGTGACGAGGCCCATTGACCCACACAGAGTCGATGCCGAGTACGGCAACCAAGGCTTGGATTTCAAAGGAGTTGCCAAAGAAGGGTGAGTTTGTTCTGTTGCTATGTTTTCCGAGAGAAGTACAGTCACTGACATGATCAAAACGCAGTTTCGGATGGGTCAACGCCAGTTATGTCTACGGCCTGCAGATCGTTAACGCGCATATGCGCCGTGCGCTCGGAACTCTCACTCCCTACGAAACCTTCATGAAGGCCGTCGAGGAGAATCGGAACAAGGCGCTCTCGGAGCTTGTTTGATCTGGTTTTGCCTGCCCTTTTTTTCAACGACACGGTTATCTTTCCATCGAAGCGTCTGTTAGCCTGCAGCCTTTTGGCTTCCGCACTTCCATCATTCGGCGTTTAGGTTTCATATTGTCTCTGGCGCGGCTCTTTCCATCTTGTTACACAGTCAGATCGGTTCTTGGCAGAGGGGTGACGAACAGGAGGTAGATTAGAGAAATCACATCAAGAAAGAGAAGGTACCATGATGGTATATCCATGCTACTGGGGTGTTGCTGAGGGAAAAGAAGACTAAAAAGCACGCGAGCTGTGTTGCTCATGTTTTGCTGTAAGGGCTGAAAATGCTCCAAGAGGGGGACCTCGACCTGAACGGTCAGTTAGTAGCAGTACATATAGGCAAATCATTACCTAATATAAGGATTGGGTGACCGGAGCCCAGCATTCGCCATTTGCAATTATTTCTAGACGCGTAGTTTTAATCAGGGTTTTTTTGATTTTTATTTTTATTTTTTATTACAAACTGCCTCATTTTGTTAGCTGGTCATTAACTCTGTTACTTGAGGAGTTTCAACTTAGTGATATCATCCATGTATACAAAACGCCATTTCAAATTGAGTCACAATTCTTGGTTGCTCCAAGGATGTAGTTGAGTGAGTGCATTGAATAGCCCTGCCTGGAGTGTCGGTAGGTACATGCGATATCATCACCTTTGAAGACCTAGGAAACGTCCATGCAAAGTTCATGTAAAAACGTCGGTGATTTGCCTCAACGCGGAATAGAAAGACAACTACTGGCACTATTAGTATACCTAGGTTCCTCAATGGACTGATAGTCCCACATATCACTAACAAACCCTGATATATCTTAGGGATTCAAGCTGATCCCGGCTGTCCCTACATAGTTACATGTCTTGGCAGCCCAATTGCACTCCAATACTGCTTTAAATCTTCTCAAACACCCTTATATCTCTCATTGGACACTCCTTCGCCATACGTCACCTCCAATCTTAACATGTACCCTGCATTCACTACTTGAATACCGCGCTCCTTGCCTTTCGAAAACTGCCCAACAGATGCTGTGAAAGCTGACTTTAAGGACGGTATGGTGTGGTCGAATACACAGAGACGATTGAAACTTGGGATTTCGCTACGGGGATGATATGATGACCATCTCTAACTCGGATGACCGGCGACATCCGACGCAACAAAACTTCACTTTCGGTTGCACCTACCTCCAGCCGTGAGCAAATTACAAAGACAAGGAGAAACAGACCCTTGTTGCCAAAATTTGCATATGCGATCTTCCAACATCTCAACTTCGGCGGCACAAATCACAACATTGGAAGGGCGCTGAATCACCGAGTGTCATCGGCGATTGCCCCGGATTCTGTGCTTCACTCACAACAGCACCACCTCTTGGACACCTCTAGGTACCCCCATTCTGCTCTAGCTACCCACAACAGACACTCGAATAGCTTGCCACGTCCCTCCAGTAGACAAACTCTTGATTTTGCTTGCAAATTACAGAAAGTGATGCAGGAACTGGGCATACATGGAAACCAGTCGTGTTAAGCCAAATTACTCATAAGTGTGCCACAAGATCTCTCGGTTTGATGCCTGCTGCATGTACCTGTAGGACAAGGTCACTGTCATAAACTTGATGATTAGCTCGAAAACCCCAAAATCAATAGGTGAATCAGTTGCTAGTTGACGGGCCGATGCTGGCTCTGCCTTGGTTTCGGTATCAATAACCTGGAAGCCGGGCTCTGCACCAAAGGTAATTGCATGAGTAGCATGCATAAATGAGGGTTGTGGTTCTGAAATGTGCTATGGGGCCTGGAAAGTTGGAAACGATTGAAAATGAAGAGAAGAGGGCCAGCCGGACTAGAAACAACTGAAGAAGATAACACACCCATCAAATCATCAACCACGACCACACCCATCAAACTAACCACCAAAATCACGACACAATTTCTCTGGACGTCAAGCAACTAGGAACTGACAGCGGGAGGCAATCCAAGGGGTCGGCACCAGCGTGCAACACGCATCGTCGGCAACGTTGCCAAGTTCAGCGACAAAGACAGCAGTAGCACCAGGAATTCAGTCCACTGGGAAGATCATAACAGCTATATTCTCTTGGCCGAAACTTGTCAACTCGTGTATCAGCATCCACGAATCCGCATCCTCCAGGGTCTAGTTATACACCAGACGAGTAAACCTGAACATGACCTATCGCTTCGACCTTCAATCTTCAGCCAACCACCCACCCGTGGCCCCCGTTTCATCATGTCCCGACGCCTGAATTAGATGTGCTGAACCTGTTCACATTGTTTATATATTACTGGCCCGAGATTCTTTACCGTCATTTTCAGGTTTTTTTTTCGTACCTCACCATGTATAGAACCGCAACCATCCCCTGCATCTTCAGATTTCACACACTCTATTTGCACATCAGCATTGGCGTGAAGCGCAGAACTTAATATTTCTATTCTTCATCAAGAATAGTTGACACCGCTGCACAGTGAGTCTGCAATAGTCGTTACCAAGACTGAACCGACAGATAAGAACCCTTCAACGATCCTAACAAAAGAGAAACAGAGTATCCTTACACGCCTTCCTTCAATACCTGTCTACGAGCCATTCGCTTATCCGTCCGGCATAATCAAAATGTCTGACTACAGCAACCTTTATTCAGCCCTGTCGGCTCCCCAATCACTGCTACTGCCCGCGGCCGAGGTATTCCCCGCGACCCAAAGGCCCCTATCATCGCCCGCCTTCCTTCTAGTTCCCGGCCAACAACCAGCAGTTCTCCCAGATAACCCACCTATTCTCATTAACCGATATCCCTTTGACACCCTCCCACTTTACAATCCCAACGATTACCGATCACCCGCTGAACAATGGCGAACGCTTCCCCACCCCATTGACATCGAGAGTGGCATGGTCTACACGTTAGCCTTCAGGAACGCCTTTATGCTGTATTCTTGGATCGAGGGTCCTTCCAGGTCGGCGAGTAATACAGGCATGTATCGTGACGCTTGGCCAAAGGAGGTGGACCTGATGAACGGATCCAAGACGTCTTGGATTGCGTCAAAGTTCAACCAGCGCTTGAAGGAGGAGAAGGCGAGGCTCCGTCCTATGATTCTTGTTGAAATGCAGCAGAAGAACTGTTGCTTCTCGTGCCTGGTTCAAGGAAGAAGCACGCCCTGCCAGCACGCATACCCCCAGCGTCCGACGCAAGCGGCGAATGGGCAAGGTGGAGTCCAAAATGGACACGGAGAGAGACTCAACCATGTCCAGAGAGGAGAAGGCCGCACGGCAAGCTCAGGAGCACCACAATCCATCCCACCAGCCACACCCGCCATAAGAACAGTCGGGGGCATAAACCAGTTCGTAACCCAGCTGGTTGCACAGTGGGACCAAACCGAAGGCTATTTGATTGCCGCAATCTCCGACGTCGCCTTTCATGGCATCATCGCCAACGAAGGTCAACAAGCTCGAGATCTGAAACAAGTACTATCCTGGATCGACGACTTCGTCATAACAGCCAAGCACCGCTTCGATGAAGTCCGGACTCTTTTGTCGGGCTTTCGGAATGCCGTCAGGCTTAACTCGACAAGAACGCCAGCCCCAAGCCCATGCTTGAACCCACTCAATAACATTAAGAAATTCACAAGGGCCCTCCAAGAACGCCTGATTGTAGGCCTTCTCAAGATCTTGGTCCCCTTGTTCACCTTTCACCCGGATATGGGCACCACAGAAGCGTTGCTGATGCTTCGCATCGAGGGGTGTAAGCGGGGGTGGATCCCCTTCCTGACGGAGGTATTGAGGGTTGCTTTTGGTGGTCATGATGGAGCTGAGATCACATATCTTCGCACCAAAGCACGGAACCAAGTGTTGTGGAAGTTTTGGAGCAAGGTGGTGATGGGGGATCGGTGGGCAATTAATGCGATGGCGGATCCGAGATGCATCCATAACGGGCTCAGTACCTCTAGCCTCAAGGTCTATTTGATGCCTATGGGGTGGAATAAAAAGGGCTGGGACGGGTTGTGGTCTTGTGTAACCGACGAGAAGCCTACATGGTTTCTGAAAGATGGTGTCCACTTCATGATCTGGGAAATGGGCATGCAAATGAATCAGCGTCCGTCGGCAAACCGGAGAAGTATGAGTCAAAGCAGCCAGCAGCCGGGTGGCGATTATGACAACCACCGCAACAGCAGCAGCAGCAGCAGCAGCAACAGCAACAAGCGCCACCCTCCTCCTCCCCCTCCTCCTGCTCCTCCTCCTCCTCAGCCCAAGCCGTCTCAAATGAAGCCCATGGCAAACGCTGGTAACCACGGCCAACAGCCAAAGCAGAATGGAATTGGCTATGGGGGCATGTACGCTTCGCCTCCTGGCCCACCGCCGAGCGGGCACGGTGCCTCTCCTCCTCAGGCCAGTTCCTCTCGAATGAACCCCATAGCGAACATTGGTAACTACGGCCAGCAACCACAGCAGATTGGAATTGGCTATAGGGGCATGTACGCTTCGCCTCCTGGCCCACCGCCGAGCGCTCAAAATCCCCCTCCCGCTCAGGCCAATGGTTACGGCGGTTTGAGTGGAATTGGAAGTCGGAAAAGACGTCGAGAGGAAGGTGGAGCAGAAGAAGAAAAAGAAGCATTCGCCTCAGAGGCTGTCGCCAAACGGGTGCAAGTTCTCCGCAATCAAGGCTGGTAGCGACCCACGGGAAAGACCGAAAAAGGGCATCTACCTGTATTCGTGACTGGAGGATTGATGTCAGTGACTGACTGACGCTTTGTGTGGCGGTCACGGAATGATCCGACATGACGAGCGGATCTTGAATCCGGTGATTTGATGGGCATGTCGCAGATACGAAGAGCGTTGGCGCTGGCGTTTGTCATTTATATCCAGGGGCAACCCTGGTCGAATTCCTCGTAGAGGATGGAAGGTGCATGTGAGCGTATAGTTTCTGGTTTGCAGTATTTAGTTAGTTGTCACCGTGAGGAATCAGCTGACTCAATCAACACGGTCCTTTGGAATTCACCCGCCATCCGCGAGCAGCGCCATGGACGAGTTACAAGGACAAAGACGTTGTAGTCTAAACAAAGATAGCTGACTAATACACTGGTCGAAGTTCTCATTTGGTTCGGTTCAGTTGCGTCGGATGTGTCGTGGACCCGTACGAAGCCCAGTTCTTGTTGTGCATGGCAGTCAGTTTTCGATAGAGAAACTTGGGACCTCGTGGCGACCAGAAAAAAACACGTTTCAGGCACCTCAACGGAAGAACGTACCTACCCAAGGTATACTTGTGAGTACGTAGTCGACCGATATATTGACAAGTTTTTTGCTATCTACATACTTTGACTCGGATCTTGATCTTTATGCATTTCACGGACGGACAAATGAAAATGTGAAGGAAATGAGTGGTGACGACCTCTAGGGCCGGGAAGCAAACTGCCCCGCCGGCTGAATCAGGTGAACTAACTACCTGAATTTAGTGCCCTCAACAATTTGTTCGACTCAAGTCGTCGCTTCCCAAGTAGCCGGAGGTACACTGACCTCTACGGTATACCTACCTCTACCCTATCTCCATCATTGTGACATCTCTTGCCTTCTGCCGACGGCCGGGATGATCGAGGTGATCAGTGATTTTGGGAATGAGCCAATCACTATATCTAGTGGATCAATGTACCTCTGTTAGTGAGCAGCATCCGTAGTTCTAACTAACTATGACAGATTTCATCTCTCTACTACCCCTTCTAATAGATCCAGGGAGGGAATACTTCGTTTTTTCCCCTTCGTTCAGTGTAGAAATACCGCTACCGATTTGAGTGTCTTTCTGCCCCTGGTCACTCGCTGGAGACAGTTTTCAGTTCCGTTGGGACACTGCAGATGAAGAAGCATCAATCAAATTGACTGCCGTTCCCCAAATTCAAGTCATCTGTTCAGAGTTGCTTGACACTGCAAACTTAAGATAAGTGATGTTGCCCGGCTTCATGTTTTGCGTCAATGGGATATTCAGTCCTTAATCATGTTAGATGTGTTTTGTACGAAAGTAACACCAATTACACTAAACCAACTAAGCTTGACAACATCTTTCCCCCGACAGCACGAGCACACACGTTAAGGCAAGACGGGCAACCATTTATCTCCTCTAAACAGAGCAATGTATAAAACTTCTTCCATCCATCGTTTCCTTCATGAGCAAGCTAACCATTCCAGAGTTTCCAAGCTATGCATTGACCATTACGTACTTGTATTCTAGCTGGGTAGGGTACCACCAAACCAAAACACCGCAAAGGAAGAAATGTACTTCCGTATTCTTCTTTTGTCTTCGAATGCGCCCAACTTTCGGATTAATGACCTCCACTGACCGCTTGGCATACTGAACCGAAGGGGTTTCCCTTAATGTGGCGACCGATTTGACACCTTCGTGCTGCTGCTTCCGGACGGCAAGCCTGTAGAAGCCTGTAGAATCGGCAATGATCCCAGCTAAGTTGCCTGAAACCCAATCGTGAACAACTGGAAACTGTCGAATGGGACGACGACACCACCATGTATTCAACATCCCCCTTGCCTTACCCACATATCAACCTACCAAGTAAACAACATCAACGCCGGATTCAACAACACCGGCAGCGCAAAGTGCGTAACCGCCATACTCGCCAACGGATACACACTATACAACTTTTGGATCTTCCACGGATGCGGGAAGAAGAACCAGCCGGCAACGATCAGGCCCGTCATCAAGAAACAGTACAAGAAAGTGAACTTGAACCGCTTCAGGATGCGAATGATTTCCTGCCCGAAATGAACTTCTTCGATTTCTTTGGCGGTGGCGCCCCACACCATGTCAATCTCGAAGAAATGACACAAGATGGCTTGCGAGACGTGGATGGAGAGGCCGCCAAGGAAGATGGTGAACATGGGGATCCACTTCAGGTTATCGATGACTGTTGAAGACGAAGGTGTCGTCGGTTAGTGGCGGCTTCAAAACGAAGGAAGGGCAAGGAGATAAAAAGGGAAGGGCGGCGGAGGAGTAGAAAACGTACAGCCGGTAAAGAGGCCCTGCTTATTCGTGCGGTACCGAAGGATGGCGAGCGCACAGTTGCCAAGAGCGCTGAACACCACGATGATTGCGCAGTAAATAGCAAATGAATCGAGGTAGTACTTATCGTAGAACCCTTCATACCAGCCGGTCAGGAAGTAGTTTATCAACGACAAGGCCCACGCCGCTCCGATGGCGTAGTACGTCCCGATGTAGGCGCAGATGGTCAACTTCTTGGGCAGAGCAATACCGGAGCCGAGGAACTTGCGGAACAGCGGAGTGAAAGGACCATGGATGACCCAGAAGCGTAAGGGGTGGAACAGCAGCTCGTTACACCCGTAGGCGTACTTTTCCCAGCGGGCGAGCTCGTCGTAAACAGTCAAGCTGACGCCTTCCTTGAAGCCTTCGCCGGTATAGGAGGCGTACCGAAGAGAGTAGCCAGCGCACTGGAGACGCAGAGCCATATCGAAGTCCTCGGACACGTGTGACTCGGACCAGTATTTCTCGTAGCCATCCTCTTCGTAGCTAGCGGCGTCTTGGAGGGCTTGCCAGCGGAGCATGGCGTTGTGGCCGACGAAGGGGCATGCGTCACCGCAGGCAACGGCGAAGGTAATGGCTGTGTAGATCAGGTTGGTGAACCAGGTGACACTGCGAAGCCGAAAACGGTCAGCCATTAATTCTCGACGGCATGAAACGAGGGAAATGCAGGATTTGACTTGCCCTTTCTCAAAGAATGAATCAGAAACGTTCATAACCCCAGAGGCGAACTGAAGGATAGCCACTTCAGGACTCTGCTCCATCTCACTAACAGCATCCAACAGACAGTCAGACGGAACACGAGTATCCGAGTCAATCAGCAAAATGTAGTCGCCAACGCGAATGTTGCCTTCAGCCCAAGTTCGGCCTTCGTCTTCGCGAAGAACCTCGTTCAAGCATTGCTGATAGGCGGCTGTTTCGTAATCGTTCGTCCAGTTACCGATGCGATTGATCTTGGTCAGCTTTTCTTCGACACGATTGCTAGTGTGGAGGGCATAATTCATGTTGCTGGCCTTCTTGAACTTGCCACGACGAAGAAACACTGTCTCGCCGGCCTCAAGATTCGGCTTGGGCTTGTGTGGCGGGCGTGCCACCCAGCCGATGTTGTGTTCGTCGTAGAAGTCACGGCGTGCTCGGGCTTCTTCCTCGCTGACGAGCTGCATACCGTCGTCATTGACAAAGATGTTGGCGGTACCGCCTTGCATCTCGTACGTGCTGATAGCTTGTTTGACAGAGACTACCGTGGGCTTGATGACGGCCGCGAGACCTTCTTTGTATACGGGCATCTGAAAGGTGACATGGGGCAGCGCGTGTTGGTGACGGTCAAGCCTCTGGGGTGGCTTCCCGCTGTAGTATTTACTGTTATTCTCAACAGAGCTGATGGGACCGAAGATCTGGAACAGATTGCCAGCGAGGCTTTGGAAGAAGAACTGTGATACCAAACAGTATTAGTATGTACACTGATGACGGCATGGATAGAAGGGCGAAAAGGTGTGTACCACCACACCTTACATACTGGAACATACGTACCAAGCTCACAAAGAACTGAATAGGCGTGACCGCCAACAACGCGAACCGGACATAGCTTTTGTCCATTGACGCTTCGTACGCAAGCGCCCTCCATCCGAGACCGAGACAAGCGACACATAGCGCCATGGTGAGAGCCACGATGAAAGCACTTTCCAATCTCACCGGGCGGTGCTCCTTCGCCTGCTCCAACGAACTTCCGTCGACTTCTTCAATTTGTGTTGTTGCATTTCCTTTCTCATCAGCATCGTCATCATCCGCGTCGTTGTTGGTGCCCCAAATGGACTCAATGAGCTTCTTCTCGAGGTTTTCAGCCCAGGAGAGAATCTTCTCGGGCTCATCAGCCCACACTACCAGGATTTTGGCGTCCTCAATGAAGGCAGCAAACTGATGGAGTTGGCCCTTGGGCAAATCCGACATGGTGCGCAAGATCTGAACGCGCAACCCGTCAGGCAACGGCACAAAGTTGACATCATTCCTCCTGCCAATGCCGTCCAGAATTGTCCGAACGACGTGTGTGTTGATTGTCATGGCACATCGGACATTCATCTGTGTGATCATGACGTAGAGAGAATCGGGGATAGCAGCCATTTGCGGTGGGCAGCAGGTGAAGTTGCCCCGTGACTTCTTCAACACGACGCCTTCGTATGGATCGAAGCCCGTGCTGTACTGTTTTCGACACATCTGCTCGAATAGCGAGTTGACCATCATGTCGCTTCTGATCTCAGTCATCGCATCGGAATCGCCGTTTCGGGCATCTCCAACCGGAAAGATAGAATTACGGAATGAGTAGGTTGAACCGGCAGCAGAAGCTGTCAACTGCCCAATCTGTCTTCGTGGGCCATAGTGAGCCGCACCTGGTACCGTGAGCATATCCCCAGGCATTGGAGACGGGGTAATCGAACGGGGTGTAACAGCACTGCCATCATATGTTGCAGGACTTGATGATGGCCCTGTTGTTGTCTGCCCAGACAGTTTCTCGCGTCGCTGCTCGGGGAGCCTGTTGTCTTCGTCACTCTTACGAGTCGCCCGTCCATTGTCCCGCGCGGCCGCCGTCGAGGAAGGCGTGAAGTATGATCGGAAGGCCTTCATTGTCGTCTCTGTTTTTTCCCGATCAATAGCTAGAAGGGAAATAATTGAGGTTGGCGACCTTACCGAAAGGCCAACCCAGATACCCAAAGTCCGCTCAGTCAAGGGGCAAGAGTATTGTTCAGATCTGTGTGAGGTCAACACTCTGCAGTGTTTAGTGGTGAAAGGGGGGAATATGTATGACGCCAGTGAACATTCGTGAAAAGCTTGCCCGTGAAGTGGCAGACCCCAAGACGCACGACGAACAAGCAGAGGAATTCCTCTTTGCAACTGATAGAAATATGTGACTGATAAATCCCTGACAATCTGCAGTCGCTTCAGACGTCGCCGCCTTTGTTTTGCCAAGCAGCTTAGCTGGTGATGCGTGGCACCGCACTCTTCGATCTCGACCGCCACAGTATTCCTCAACCGTCACTCTCATCACATTTGTGCGTCTTCCCCCTGCCACTGAGTGATAAGCCATTCAGGCAGGCTGCGACTTACACAGATAGACCTCATGTTAGGATACAGCTGAGCTCGTAAAGCGTGACTCGCAGGAAGTCCAAACTTCTGGACCCTAGAGTACATGGTATGCAATGTCACCCTTTGCGAAGTACTCAGCCGTGTCTTCTCACACCATTCGTCGATATATCGAAACGGGCAGTTGAGAGGCATGATAACGGCGACAAGATAGCGAGACGACTGACTGGAACGTCTACCATCGCTCTTACACACAAGCCCGATTGTTGGGCCTTGAGGTGTTCCCGTACCACTCGACGTCCGAGCCAACCAAGCTCACAGTGAAGTGTATCAGGAATCATAACAGGATCCATGCTTCGTATACCGTATGTACTGGAGATCTCCTGGGTTTCTTCAATCTTTGCATCTTAATTCGACGGTTCCGTCTCCTGCAAGTGAACAAGAGCTCAGTGAGCGGAAAGAAAGCTATCAAAGCCAGGGGTAAGCACTCGATAGCTACTTAGCCTAATCTTCATGTATGGTGTAACATGGCCTACATAACAACACCTCGTCTGTCGTGTAACATACAGAACCTGTTCGGCCTAGCTTTGATGGATGTGGCTGACTGACAGCTGGCCATCTGATATAATAGGAAGCCGGAGTAACTCGCACAGCAGTAGCGGCCGCCTGGGATCTGCACGGTGCATTGGTCAATGCTATGTTGCCGCCAATGTTGAATCCTTCAAGCCGACATGTCACAGCTGAGGTAGAGGGTGGTGGAGTCCTCACATGTCGTTTTAAAAAAGATGCAGTGCAAAAGGTCGTTATCTCCTGCCTCGGACTGGTCGGCGTAGATCATCCATTTAAGATTGAGATCCCAGAACCCCCGTAACTCGGGGCCAGCCAGTTGCCGTGGATTGCTCCAAACGTGATTGCGGTTGCACGATCCGTTCCCACCGTGAAACCGTAGCCATGGGGGTTGTTGCAATGTTCTTGATTTTCCCCTCAATTAATACGAGCTTGGTATCTGAACACCTTTGAGGTGCCTTCGACTCCCAAGACGCCCTCAAGTCCTCAATTACGAGGGCTGAGATGCCCTCATGTAGATCATCGGGAAGACAAATTGGCTCTTGGTGTGATGGGCTATACGACAGAGACGCGGCGCACGCCATGAAGCAAGCCTTCGGAAGCCGTAAAGAATAAGGTGAGTTGTGGAGTCTCGACTGGCTGATGTCGTCTGAAGGGGGAGCCCATTTTTTGATAAGAATCAATAGCGAAGGCTCGAATGACACTGTAACACGCAGCAAGGGTCTTCAGCTCACTGCGGTCGAGCGAATCTGGGCATTGACCATCCAGCTGGCGCCAATGTTCACTACTTCTCCACGAAAAGCGTAGCGCCATGTAGGTGCGATGCATACGCAGGCAATGTTACTTTTTGGGGTTGAGAGTGACGGTGGAGGAGACCGAAGCGCCCCGTAAGGTTGTACCGTTTCTGCTAACGTCAAACGTCAGCCAGCCAGTCCAGCTCCAGCAACACTGGAGGTTATCGTCACAAACCTTGTTCACTGATGCTTCATGATAAGCTGGGCGTATCAGGCCGCAAAATGGCATTCTGGGTACCTGCGGCTGACCGTGGATGTAGATAGATGCAGGCGCAAGATTGACCGACGCCTCTGGCCACGCAGCGCTTTCGCCCCACGAGCGGCAAGCAAAGAGGGGACATAAACATTGATGATAGCTAGAGCTTTGGAGGCATGTTCGCTCGTAGAAACATACCGAGCTCTGGCAAGGGCACTTTTCATGTTGAGATTTGGGGGTTCCCGTATGCAGTTGTCAGTCTTCAATCTACATTCGCGAGACCCTGGTGCGAGGAGAATGATGGTATCAAACAACCTTTATCGTTGCTTGGGTAAGGGATTTAAAGTGAAAAGGCGGACCAGCCACCTGGGCGGGTAAGCCTGACTGCCCTGTCTAGATTAAATGCATCCCGACCAATCCAATGCATTAAGATGTCGGAAGCAGATGTGCGGGTGTTGTTCGGAACTGGATTCGTGACAAGGAACACGATAGGTCGTAGCGGGCGTGACTGGGCTGTTTATGGTCTCTGGAGCTCGTTTCTATTTTTGAGACCAGTCTCGCAGGACGGAACGATGAAATCGAAGCTGTCTTTAAATGATCAAGGGTCGCTCGACTGATCTGTGGTACTGACGAAAATCTCCTTGAATCCCCAACCTCACACTTTGAACCAGGCAATGTCCCAAGCGATGGAGTGCCTAGAGAGCAGTGGCTGATCGAGTCTCGACGCCACGCACATGGTTCCGAAAGGCTTACCGCTGGCCAGATACGTGGTCGAAAACAGCACAGCATCTGCCAACATGAGGTACTTTGGATGCCAGCGTTAGCTCTTGACCTTGCGCTGTGTTCGTACATGATATACGGCGGGCGACACGAGGCCACAGTGGCACACAACAATGCCGAGTCGGCACTTGGAAGTTGGACGACATAGATATCGCACAGGCACCGCCAAAATGGTAGGCAGTTTGCTATGCCGACGCCGTAGTCAAAGCTGTTCTCTTTTCGGCTTCCGAGATTCCGGACTGAGTGACGGATTGGCGTTGAGCCTCAGCACTAGTCGGCTCCAAACGTCAAGGGGCAGGGTAACGCTGGCGACACTGGATGTCTCGGGCCGTGGGATGGTATGTCCAAGGATCCGGACAGGATCCAACGTTGGCTCGCCGATGCGAGCATTTGGCGGCGCTGGCTGTGTTGAGCTCAAGTGTTCACTTTTCGAGAAAAAAGACGTTAAGAATTGCGCGTCATGGTCGAGTTTGAGCGAAGTTGCCACAAAGGAAATATGCCATCGCCAGGGCACGCCAAGCAAACCACGAAAAGCTGGAGGACGGAGGTAATTGGTTCTCAAGTTCCGTGTGCGGTGAGTGTAGTGTAATATTCTGGTGAAAAGAGGGGATCACCCATTGCTAACCGAAGGTCCAGTTGGTGCAAGGGGAAGAAAATGCAAAAGGTCACATGTTCCCGTCATTTTCCTCAACTCGGTGAAGAATGGAAAGGCACAGCTAACAGAGACACGAGAACGAAGCGTTGCCTGCCCCACCTTCCAGAAGCGTGGATGAAGTTATGAACTGATCGCTAACAATATCCCCTGCAGGACCGCCCGGCACAAGCCCGGCTTAGTGCTCTATTTAGAGGTTTCAGTGGTTACAGTGTGGAGCCATTGTGCTGTCAATGCACTCCCACTGGCAGCCTTTGATTGGACACGGCTTACAAGATCGCGGAGCACAAGGAAAGCGGTCTTCTTCCATTCCTTCCATGAATCGTCATCCTCCATCAAGACGACGTCGGTCCAAGCTGGCGTCAAAACTAACATCCCTTCCTCTCTTCTTTGTGATTTGTGATGGTCGACTTGGCTTCTTCAATGTTCCGATAATACTTGGTTTCTTCATTGCCTTTTTTATTCATCTTGTTTTATCTTTGTGATACAGTGAACCCGGCGTTTTTGCTCATCTGGTTCATCGCTACCACCGATACGCTACTCTATCAAACACCGACGACACTCGATCCCTTGATCCCCCCCGAATCATCCCCGACATTTGAAAATGGCCGTCTTTGTAGATCTCGAAGACGAAGATGTCGACCCTGGCCAGGTCCAGCCTTCTCATCATGGCCTCAACCTGCCAGCTAGGAATGGTCCTGGAACGGGGATCGTCACCGACATCGGCCGGATCAAGATCGAGGGTGTGGGCAGCATGAACACTGAGAAACATCGCGAGGAGGCTCACGAGCCCGCTGTCAGGGAGAATCCAAACCAGAACTCCATGACGCTGGCTTTGGGATGCTATCCGTAGGCGACCACCACCACTTTCTACCCCGTTTTCTTCCCATTTTTGACGTGTCTTCGGATTCTCCCCTCTCCTTCTCTTCACGCGAACGGGAGGGGTGAATTACTGACTCGAATTTTCCCTTAACCAGTATCGTCATGTCTCTGGCTGCATCCATTGACTTAAACACGCTCGATAACCTGTCGCGAACCTGCCGGCAAATAAGGGGGAATCTACTACAGTACCGCAAGATGCTTCTTGTTTCCACCTTGCATTGCTCCAACGAACACCTTCCTATCGATCCCGATGCAGTTTTGCGGTATCGCGCTCGTACAATCAACTGGTTTTACATGCAAGAGCTAGGAAGGTCCAATAAGCCTTGCAAGGTCGGTCAATGCGCTCGCGATCTGGTTGGAGCGTGTCGCCGTTGCGCTACTGTCGTTTGTCGGGTAAGTATATGATGCTACCATGGTCACTTAGAGCTACCTGGAGAGCTGACAAGTCCGAAATTGGTTTCCAGAATTGTGCCATTAAACCTCCGGCACCAATTGTGCTCCGCGACCGACACCGCCGGCTGTGCGTAACATGCGCAAAGACGCCCATAGGGAATCTCACAAAACCTCCCCTTGGCCGTAGGTTTTCCGTCGAGTCAGATGATGTGCAAAGAGCCATCTGTAGATGTGATACAGACGGAGTCTGGCTTTGCCAGCCATGTGGGAAAACAATACGCAACGATGATTACGAGTACAAGAGGTAAAGTTGTTGTGCCAAGTCCACTACGCTGACATTCAGTTCTGACACGTCACCTATCATCAGCATCTGGAAATGGCGTAACCAATACACCGATGTCCTAGGTGGTCTCGGCACGGGCATCGGCGAAGGTGATCGCGGCGTTATTTGCGGACGCGGGAGTGACTGCTGTGCTGCCCGGAAGCGGGAACAGGAGATCGACTGTGATGCCGAAGATGCTCAAGAAGCCGACGGCTCCTATGTGTACACTCCGTCTCCCTCTACCACCACTGTCTTGAATGATTCCAACATTTCCATGGCTCTGTGGGGCACCGATACTGCCAGCACCACAAGTAGTAACGGAAGTGTGAACGGTAGCAACGCTCCCTCGTCATCGCAGACGGGCGGTCTTGGCTCTGCCTTGGCCGGGCCCAGCCTTGAGCGCAGGACCCCTAGTCCTATGCTGAAGCCTGGCTATAATAGGCATGAAATTGAGGGAATTGGCGGTGTGGTCAAGAAAAAGCTAGTCCGGATGGTCAAGGTTGGGGCTTGCGTCCCCGAGTGGCCTGACGAGCGGGATCGAGGCGATGTCCTTGGACGGGAGATGCAGGCCAAAGTGAGGAGTTGGTGTGGCTGGTGTTGGAGGGTGATTCCCGGAAAGCTGGACTACGAATTCGCCAGACAGGAAATCAGGAGTAAGGCACTTGAGGAAAAATAGGAAGAGGGGGTAATAAGGGCATAGGCGTCATGATGTTTTGGATGGCAGCCGTAATCGCCGCTTGCTGAGGTTCTATCTTGCTTTTCACCAAAAAGAGTGCAACGGTTTTTGGGAGTAATTAGAGGAAGGGATATCGAGATTGTAACTTACGGGGATTTCATGGATTTTGGATAGCGTTACTGGCTTCTGACCACCCAGAAGCACATGGGGAGAGACGAGTCTCCCAGTCACATCGTACCGTTTGTGTTGAAATGCAGATGTAGAGCGGAAGTAATGAACTCTGTTATATCTAACAGCTTAGTTTGACTCTTGATCTTCCTCGCTGCTCTTTTGCGTATCTTTTCCCTTCTCTCTTCATTTCCCCATGTGAGACGAGGCAATAGCTCACAAATCCGAGATTGGTTGTGCGTAGTCGTTGTTGACTTATTAAAAGCACAGTTATGAGTGTAGTGAACGCCGCGCGAGTGGTATTTGAACAAAGACATGAGAATGACATGGACGTATGTACAAAGGTGTTGTTGTTGCTGTTGTTGATATTGCCGGCTCAAGTAAGGCACAACACTTCACCAACCAGCCCCTATTTCGGCTGCCGACCAACCGACCCATTTTCCGTTTTCCCCTACCCAGCCTCAACCCCATTCCTGATCGTACAAGGCGCGCAAATAGTCGTGACCAAACTGCGTCTCTATCTCCCCGTTTTATGCGCTGTGCTGTGACTAGTAATACAAAGTGGGTATGGCAACAATCTCCTTCCTGGCTTCCCGTCTCTTCCTCCTCCTCATGTCATCGCTGGCAGGCCTTGGATGAGGGCAGATCGAAGAAAATAATGGCCGGTCGGTCGATGGTGGCCTGGGGTGGTTGTTGGCTGCTGGTGGTATGCCTACCACAGCCTCTTTGTGCGCGTATGTCGACAACCAGCTCACTCACTCGCCCCGTTGCGCATAATGATGGGCTGAACTGAGCTGAACTGAGCTGAGCAAGGAAATTTACCTTGCCGCTTTTGGCGCTGTCTCAAACCGGCAAGATGAACAGGCTTTTCCCCCCAACCCGCGTGCCAGCTAGACCAGAACAACAGCGAGGTTACCAAGAAACAGTGTATATGCCGCGCGCAGGGAAGCAAAGTCGCCAAACTCGGACCAGGCCACACCTTACCAAACCCTACCACCCCCTCCATCTCCTCTCTCCATCATCCGCAGCCTCCTCTGTCCTGAATAGAATTGCCTCCTCTTCCTCATCTATCTTTCTCTTTAACGCTTCCCCAACAATCCCAACCCCAGTCCATCCGCATTTATATCTATATCTCGCCGCGATGCAACATCTCCTTTCTCCTCCTGGCATCCAGCTTGGCCGCCGCTCTCCGGGGACCCCAGCTCTCGGCGATCCTGGCACGCGCGAGCTTGTGCTGCTCTTGATGCTCGCGAGGCGCCTGGGTGCACATCATGATGAACACCTTTGTGCAGTTGTACTTGTTGCTGAGGTAGGTGACGCTGTACTTCTTGGGGTCCTTGGCGCGAAGCTGGCGGATCTCCTCGACCTGCTCGGGCGTGACGTTGTACGACTTTGTGGGGTTGTAGAGCACGGGCGGTAGCTCCCCGTGCTGCTCGGCGGCGGCTTCGGTGCTGGACTCTGGCGTGATGGGGGCTTGGGGGGGCTTGAAGAGCTTGTAAATGTTTGCGCGGCGGCGCGGGTCGGAGCGCGGGAGGAACTTGAAGGGCGTGTGGTAGACCGAGGCCTCGGACGAGGGAGGGTTGAAGATGATGCGGTCGCCTTCGACGGGCACGTTGAGGAAGGACTCGTGCGGAGGAATGTTGAGCATGCGTTTCGTCCGGTTCGCGGTCGACTGGTAACGGACGGAAATGCCGGCGGCGGCGGCGGGGCGGGCAGCAGTGGCCTTTTGGGAGGAGGAGGAGGAGGAGAGCGCGACGCGGCGGCAGCAGGTGGCCGCGGGCCGGAACAAAGAAAGAGAAGCCTCCATTTTGTTGGTTGTCTATGTTGGTTTGTCTACACTCTGACCGTCGTGCTGACTTCAGTGAAGAAGTTGTGCGGACGGAGACGACGGGATTGGTCGGAGAGCCGAGGTGGGTGGGATCGTCAAAGGAGGGGACGAGGTTTCGGGTTGCAGGCGATTTGCGGAGAAAAAAAAAGAGGCGACGGCTTGACAAAGTTCAGCAAGAAGATGATGAGGTCTCTCTCTGTTAATTTTTCAGGATCAAGGTTTCCGTCGCAAACTGCAATTTAGACGCCTGTTAATTCTCGAATATCGCGAATGGGGGGAAACTGGTCATCCAATTGTTCACCCGTCCACCTCAATCGGCCTGGTTCACGTTCAGCGTCTCTGTCTCTCAACGAGCTCCGCGTGCTCGCCATCCCACATTGGACGTGAACTTTTTCTCGGGAAACCGCTTAATCACGGTCACGTGCTAGTGCACGGTCCTGGTAGGCCGTGGGGGAAGTAAATAACGCTCGGGCCACTAATCGGGAGCTGCGGGCTATCTGCTCCTCTCCTCCGCTCCAATCCCCCGATTTTCTGTGGACTTTGACGGCCGGATATAGTGGGTCTGTTCGGTTCATCCCATGTTGCTGTTTGAGCACCTACCGGGCCCCGCCCGGCTTGTCGGATTGATTCGGATCGTTGATAGATTCCTCTTCTTCACCAAAGCCCAGCGACCTTCCACGTGTCTCAAATACTACTTGTCAGTCGTTACCTGGCAAGACTGTCCATCAATGGTCGGAGACTACGGGTACCGCATGAACAGTGAGATGCGTGTGGAACAATAATCATGCTTTCTGTACACAAGATACAATCACGATGTTGTTCAGTCGGCCCATCTGGCTTTCGTCGGAGTGTCCGGACACCTTTGAGGCGAATTGTGAACGCGTGACGAGTATGCAGGGGGTTCTTTGAGGTAAGCTAACGAAGCTCTTCACATCTTCGTCACCCCGAGTTGGTAAAGACCCCCAAAAATATCTCCAACATCAGCATCGAGGTGTGTTAGCTAAAATAGAGATACGCCTTAGTTCCCTTAAAGTGCCACTCACCTGACTCACCGTGCGAAAGAAGACAAGAAAAAGACACTGGAAATCACAAGCGAGCTCGGTTCATTTGGCAACCCCGCATTTGCTCCAGATTCCTGGGCTGTCGTTATGGCCCAGGGGAGGCAGCGCAATGGTCTCGATAGTACTGTTTGTTGCGCCAGGCTGTGCAGCGGTCCTGGAAACAACCACAGATCCAACGGCCTGTATACCCTTGAGCAACAGATGCTGGCATTGTCGGGTCCGAGTCTAGAATCATGAATGCCAGAAGCTTAAACAGGTTCCAGGATGATGGGTGCATGGCCATGGCATGGCATTGGTAGTGTGCACAAGCGACACTGGTGTGAAGTTGGAGAAGTTTCGTTGTCGGACGCTGTGTGACGTAGATACTAGCATTCCCCACCTGATTCTGTCTCAATTTCAGGGTCGAAATGCCAGGCACATCCAACACCCCACGGCATCAGGTGCCATGCCTGTGATCGACAAGTGGGCTGAGAGAGCAAGACGACACCCGGAACTTGGTCCGACAGAAGTCTTCTTTTGTGAGTAGGGCGCGACCCTATTGCCAAGTTGTGAATGGGAGGGGCTTGAATGGGGTCAGTTTCATGACCCGGTGATGGAAATTGATAGAAGTGTTGTTGATATCGTCTGCTATCATGTGTCGGGACCGGTCAATCCGTCTCAGGAGAGTATCAGGTCGCGGCCCAAAAAGGGAAATAATTTTGATTGGATTGGTTTTATGCGACACGGTGGTCGGCCCAATCAAGCACTCTGTCCCGATTTCTTCGACATCCAGGTCGGTACGACTCCGTATCACCAGACTCGTATCACCTCCCGCATCCGGCCGACACTCTCTTGTCCAAAAATCCCCTCCCTTGGTCCAACGCTTCTCAGGGCTGAGTTTGAGGTCTGCGGAGTGACTACGCTGTCGGCTTGTTCCTTGTCTTTCGCAAAAATCTTCGTTGCGGAGTTTCCGGACCTTGGCGGCTAGTGAGCATTGAAGCTGGACGTGGAACTCTCCAGAAGATTGAAAACAAGGCCTTCGGCGTGTCATCAACCGTGTGTGATTCAGACCAACCTACCTAGACAGTACATACCTGATATCGTGGTGGTGATACCTTCACACTAAAAGCCCATTTCATGTTTTGCCAATGGTGATCTTTCGGCCGAAACACCACTTTACGCTCATTGCATGGCTCTCAGGCGGCCACGGCGATCCAACTTACGGTATCTTACAACGATACTAGCTCTGCAGAGTTCCTAGAGTGGGAGAGTGGGGCGGTTGGACCGTCGTCATCGGGCTGTCGGTTAGTGATCTTGATTTGTTTAGTCGACACAGCTCGATTAAAGACTTGTTGGGCTCGACAAACAGGTCGACGACAAACACGGGGGCAAAACGTGTTTATTTGTTTCGTTCCCGCCGTAAAAATCTCTTTCCACTGTCTGCCACTTGATTTGCATTTGTCCGACTTCATTCTTGAACTCCGGTACAACACGGCTCAATCTGCAAATACTTTCAGCAACCCTCAACGCGTAAAGAGCTGAAAAGGCCAATAGCTCTAACAAACACTGACCCCCAAAGCGGATTTTGCGGCTTGCTTAAGATCGCATTTGCGCCCGAGACTGCAGCGGGCAGATCCAGGGGGCACCCAGCACTTTTGTCGGCAACGGCCCCATCACAGCCCGCCAAGGGTGACCTGGAGCATCCACTATCCAGGTCCAGAGAAGAGACCGTCCTAGCTTCCACTTTGACTTCTGCATCGGGGCATCACATCACACGCTGCCTATGCCAGTGGTGACTGCGACTGGACGGACCTGACACACACCAACACGAACATTCACCCTTCCGTCGCTCCCTCCTCCTCCTCTTCGTCCTCATCCCGCGATCCTTCTCTCTCACCAAACCCGGGCGTGCGCAATTTTTCCTTCCTTACCACCCATAGCACTAAAAGCCGACCTGGGCAAAGTTTTTGTTTTTTTCGTTTCTCTTCTGGTCTTTCAACATCTCGTCATCGCCAGGGACACAATCTACATTACCGACCAGAAAGCCTCAAAGCTGGTTATTGGACAACTATTTGGTAAGGGCGCACCTTTCCTTACCCTTCCCTGTCCACCTCACAGTCCCAATCTCAATCGCAGTCACGGAATGGGAGTCGCGGATTGCCGTAATCATTCATCCCACTTGAGCTTAGCGATGCGTAATGGGCATGCGACAGCCTCGCGAATTGCTCTTGTCCATCCTGGGCTAAGACAGAAGAGCTTGTCCCTGTTCGCTGTTGTCACGACAACAATAGCTACTATCACTCCCCACTGTCGCCGCCAGCCGAAATTGGGGAATTTCAAAACTGAACCCGCTCCATCTTAGATCACCATGTCTACTCCGCGCTCTGATTTCCTAGTTGTGTTCCCAAAATAACTTGTGCTGACCAGATCCCGGTGTTGATTCAAGACTCCCCACCCGTCCTGACTTTGAGAAGCAAGCTTTAGCTGGAGCTTGAAACCTGCTCTTAATAGTCCTCCATCTTCGTCCCAAACACTAAACGCCATCCGCGTTCAGCACTTCAGATACGACTACCTGCACATCTGCATTTTTCCCCAGAATCCGAGATAACCGAGGACGAATCAGTACTTTCGCCGCACCAAATTCATCAACATGAGTCTCGCCAGCACATCGCTGCCCCAGGGCGGCCAGAGTATCCCCAGGTTAGCAGGCCCGTTCGAGTCCGATTCGGGCTCCGGAAACGCGACCCCACGAGCAGTAGCAGGAGAAGAGGGAGGGGCATCGGAGGAGAAGAAGGCCAAGAAGCGCAGCCTTTTTGGCTTCGGAAAGAAGAAGGAAGACGCATCGTCCGCGTCGAAATCGCCTGCCCCATCCACCAGTAGCCAAGAAAAGGCTACCTCTTGGGTTAAGAGGTCAACCGGTGCCTCGCCTGTTCAGTCCGACGTCTACATCACACCACAATCGCCCGGCCGTGGTTTTACCTCATCTCCACGCCTTTCATCGCCAACTGGTAGCCAAATCTTCGAGCGCGACGTACAAGAAAGCACTTCTATGGTCCCAAATTCACCTGCCATCCCGTCTCACATTCAGACCGAGAACTACATCCCACCCGTGCTTGATGCCTCCTCGCAGGCCATTACCGACAAGCGCCTAGACCCCGATACCGTCGAGATTATCACTCATACCTCACACCAGCCCGCCGCCGTGACGGTGACAGGAGCTGCCCCCTCTACTGTCCCTCTCTCCCTCGAGGCAAGCTGGGCAGACGAGCTGGCCGCCTTCGCTGCTGCCCGGGGGACAATAACTGGCAACGAGACAGCTTCCAACTACGGTAGCTTTGATAACACGGATGTCCGCCGTCTGAGCTTCATCTCGTTTGCCGATGTCGTCCAGGCCGAGCAGCAACAGGTTGCAGGCTCGCGCGATAGCATGCACTTTGCTGGTTTGACCAGCCTTACCCCCACGGGGGTCAACCGCTCACCGAGCCCAGTTCGCTCTCCAGTCTCCTCCTTTGGTGGTCATAACACAAGCCCCCCAACGAGCAAATCTGGATCGGTAAAGGGATTGGATTTTGGCGCTATTCCGGGATCTCCAAGCAGAAAACCCCTTGGAAGCCCAACAAGTCTTTTGCACCCTAGCCCGGTTGTCAATGGCGAAATTGCTATCGAGACAATGTCACAAGCGCTGCGGAGGACAGGGAGCGGCGATTTGAGTGGTGGTGTGAGGAGCTTTCCTGTAAGCCCAGTTTGAGTTGGGAGGGCAGCATGGGCGAAATCAACGAGCTGGAACGACACAAGACGGTTGCGACACTTGGTCAACTGTTTACTTCTTCATTGAGAAAGTGCGAAAACATGGTTTAGGAAGAGTTGAGATGGAGCGGGAATTCATTTCTTTCGATATTGCGACTTTTGGTCTGGTGCTGCTGGAGGGTGACAGCGGGGATATATCCACCCTTAAAACTAAGGAATGGGCGATTGTTGTTGCTGTTTCTCTGCCACGGGGATGCTGACGTGTGGTTGACGGCTGTTGTTTCTACCTCCGCTTCTTTGCTGGATCTTCAGGGGGGAGGGCTGGATGGCAAGATATGGGCCGTCGGGTTCTGGTTCTATGTGGTTTTCTCTCTCTTTTCTATATTGCCCCTACTTGCTATCCTGTTACCTTGTTATCTCTTTTTGACTATCTTCAATTCTCGTCACCCGTTCGCGACCTATTCCCCATTTAACTTTTTCCCTTCTCTTCTTTCTTTTCAAAACATCTTGATGTTATACCCAATACCACCAAGCACACGTCCTGGAATGACTGCAATCGACAAAGAGAAAGTTCGAGCTAGGAACCACAACAAAGAAGAGAAACAGCGGCCTGATTTGTTGATCTTTCAATGACTTTTACGAGACGAGTGAATTCAGAATGGCGTGTCAATATCAAAAAAAAGGTCTAAACTGTCAGCTGGGGTTAGGTGATCGTCCGCCAAGCATGGTCTCAAGGCTGAAAGTAATATCCAGGGAAATTATATACGAATTCCAGCAACTTGGTAAGCCAGGATCATGCAAATAGCGGTGGAGATTAAGCTTTGGTGATCAGGCACCCGATGATTTGGGTGTTCTAGTGTTTCGGAACTCGGTTGACATTCATGTTTTTGACTATCCATTGTGCAGTGATCGTGAACGGTTTAGCTCGGAGTCACCAAGTCTCGACTCAAATGCCCCCTCCATGAAAACTCACTCGGGACGGATACAGCTAAAGCAACGCTTGATAGCATATGTCTAGATTCGTGGTGACCATTTAAGTCTGTTTACACTCATCTTCGTCCTCATGCACACTGGCCAATGCCTAAGCATATAACCTCGTGAATCCCTCCTGCGGCGGCTGTAGCCAATTCCTCTCATCATACTCCCTCCCTTGCTCACCCTCAATAACATGAAACGTATAGATGATCCTCCCCTTTTGGCTCAAATTCCTCTCACTCCTATGCAGAATATTGCCATGAATGAGCACCAAATCGCCCGCCTTGACCTCTCCGGGGACATAGGCCTCCTCCTCCCTGCCCTTCACCTCTTCCGGCTTCTTATCCTCACCATATTGTTCTCCAGACGGAAACCTCGGCCCATCATTATCCACCATCTCCGTGCCCTCCTTCGCACCTTCCTTTCTGACCAACCTCTTCTCAATCGGCGCCCACAAATGCGACCCCGGCAAAAAGCTCAAACACCCATTCTCCAGCGTCGCGTCCTCCAGCGCGTACCAGAACCCCACGGCCGAAGGAGGATTGGTATACAAAAACGTGCTGTCCTGATGCGGAGGCACTGCTCCGCCAATCTCGGGCTGTTTGCAGATGACCATGCTCTGCAGACACCGCGGGTCTTTGAAGCCCAGATCCCTCGCCACGGCCGCCGGGCGCGCTTTTAGGTCTTCTACCCACCCCCTCTCATCGTCTCGGCTCGTAGCCAGCAAACTCGCAAACGCAGGGTTGAGTCCGTGCAGGTAATGCCCGATCTTGTTGATGGCCTTGTCCTTGGGCTTGATCAAGTTTCCCGAGTCGTCGAAGGCGTCTTCCTCAAAGAAGAAGCGGATCTTGTCCCCCGAGGATAGAAAGTAGTCGTCGCCGACGTGGTCGTGACCGGAGGAGCCGCCGGTGCGGAAGCGGGTCAGCGGATGCGTGGTTAGGTCGAAGTCCGAGAGGAGCTTGTGGGTTTCGGAGAGGAGGCGTGAGACGGTGGTGGGGGGCAGGGCGCGAGGGATTATCAGGTAGCCGTTTTGGTGGAAGAAGGAGAGTTGGGTGGGGGTGAGGCCGTCGGAGGTTTGAGGTTCGGAGGCCATTGTGATGGTGGTGGTGGTGAGGGGGGTTGAATGGTGGGGTTTTGGGGTGGAAGGAGAAGATGGGTTGGTTGCTAAATTCTCACTCGAAATGAGACGTTGAGACTCTTAGTTCTCGCTTCGTGTAGAAAGTTGGGGTATGTTGGTAGTCAAGATGGTAGAAGTATGATGAAGTGAGGTTAAGTCGGGATGAACCCTACCTTGATATAGGCGGCTGCAACAAAACCTAGGTACCTGGGCTCTTCTAACTTACAGGACCCTCCCGATAAGAGAGCTGTTGAGGACCTCCACCGCTAACAGTACCCCTTGTAAGCAACCGCGTCTAAGTCGGAAGAGGAAGCTCAAGAAGATCGCCCAGCCCGCTATTACGACCCCAGAAGGAGCCCAAGACGGTTTGATGCGCACGGCTATGTAAGACAGACCGACGGTACAAACTTTATTCCCACGTTTTTTACATTGCGATGATAATGATGATCTGGTGGATCGATGTTAGTTGATGCAACGTGGGATGTTAGTGTTAGTAAGGTATCGGCATTCGGCAAGCTCCGAGTTCCACTGAGCTGTCAGTGTGCGTGGGCGTAGTGACTGTAACGGCGAGAGAAGTCTTGATAAAGCCATGGCGAGAATAGCCTCTATGTCTCTGTAGAAGATGAAGATCACAGGGTGAATATTAATTTCGAGAAAAGCCATCTGGCCTGGCGTAGAACAACTGTTGTCAAGACAAATTGACAGACAGAGAGACCTCTCGTCTCTCAGAACCGCTTCCGGGTTAGGGTTTACATACTGCCTCAGCCCGCACGTGCTCACGCTCTCTAGGCGCGATTTGGCCGCTGCATGTTGCCCCTCCGTCGCCAACTTCCCACCTCTCAACGCGTCGCGATCACCAACCATCACCAACCGATGTCATGCCTGCGCAATGGCCGAGAATGCGATAGTCCTGTCGGACGACGACCCTACCTTATCCTTCGATGAAGATGTTCGCCCTCAAAGTAGCGCTAGTGCCACTACTACCGCCTTAGGCAAACGCAAGTTGAGCGTCAGTTTCGAGGAAAAGGTTGATTGGTCAGACGATTCGGACGATGGCGTGAAGCTCAAGGCACGGCGCAGTGCCAAGCGACGTGCTAATTCAAGGAGCGGTAGAGGTAGAGGAGGAAAGGGGAAAGGGAGGGGAGGAAAACAGGCTGCTGCGGCGACAGATAGGGCGAGAGACGACGAGATTATCGAGCTGAACCAGCCTACTGTCAAGAGGGAAGAAGAAACCGACTACGCCGAAGCATTCATACCCAAGTATTTGTTGGATCGTCGCAAGAAGTTTGACAAGGACAGAGAGCTGCTGCGCAACGCTGGCTTGAAGCTGCCACCAGACTACCACGACATCTACTTTTCCGACGACGAGATAGGAACTAGATACGAACAACGGCCAAAGTTCGAGGAGAGCTCTGGTATCAAGCCATGTCGACCCTACAAGGATATTGAGCTCGAATATTCTGCCGGTACCATCCCCGCTTGTATTGCGCAATATCTCCGCGACTACCAAGTGGAAGGCGTCAAGTTTCTGCACCAAAAGTTCGTCTACCAGCGGGGCTGTATTCTCGGCGATGATATGGGTTTGGGAAAGACTGTTCAAGTGGCTGCATTCCTTACGGCAGCATTCGGCAAGACGGGAGACGAGCGTGATGCGAAGAGGATGAGAAAGATGCGACGAGCTGGTGACTTCTGGTATCCGAGGGTCATGATTGTCTGTCCTGGCTCTCTTATCCAGAATTGGAAGAACGAACTGGACCGATGGGGCTGGTGGCATGTCGATGTCTACCATGGGTCCAACAGGGAAGATGTGCTGCAGGCAGCCAAAGCAGGACGTATTGAGGTCATGATCACTACCTACGACACCTACAGGAACTGGCACGAAGCAATTAACACGGTTGAGTGGGATTGTGTTGTGGCTGACGAATGCCACATCTTGAAGAACACAGTGTCCGAGACGACTCGCGCAATGGATAAAGTCAACGCCATGTGCCGCATTGGGTTAACCGGTACCGCGATCCAGAACAGATATGAGGAGCTTTGGACACTCCTGAACTGGACAAACCCGGGTTATTTTGGGACAAGAGCCGAATGGAATGAGTCTATAACCAAGCCTCTGACCGCAGGCCAATCCCATGATGCAACGCTCAAGCAGCTCAGCATTGCCCGTACGACCGCAAAGAAGCTGGTGCAGAACCTCCTTCCAGAGTTCTTCCTCCGGCGCATGAAGAGCTTAATCGCCCATCAACTTCCGAAGAAGAGCGACAAGGTGGTGTTCTGTCCCTTGACAGACGTTCAGCGCGACGCTTACGAGAATTTTCTGGAAGGAGAACATGTTACTTTTATCCTCAATGCCTACCAACCATGCAACTGTCACTCTGGGCGAGCTGGAGGGTTTTGCTGCTACAAGACCCTGAGTGACGGTCGTACGTGGAAATCCTATGTCTTCCCCAGCATTTTAACTCTCCAAAAGATCGCAAATCATCTAACGTTGCTCATCCCTGCTTCTTCCGATCCAAAGGAAAAGCAGCGTTCAGAGCTTAATGTGCTCCAGACCTGCGCCCCAGACACGTGGAAAGAGCTTTACAATAACCGGGAATCTATGCTCAGCCTCGCGAATCCGGAGTTCTGCGGAAAATGGAAGATTTTGAGAAAGCTCCTGCGCTTTTGGCACGAGAGCGGAGACAAGGTGCTTGTTTTCTCCCACAGTGTACGTCTGCTGCGCATCCTGCAGCATCTCTTTCATAACACCAGCTACAATGTCAGTTTTCTCGACGGTGCGCTCAGCTACGAAGAGCGACAACGGGTCGTCGACGAGTTCAACACGGATCCCCGACAGTTTGTTTTCCTCATCTCCACCAAAGCGGGAGGGGTCGGCTTGAACATTACGTCGGCGAACAAAGTGGTCATTTTTGACCCGCACTGGAACCCATCTTACGATTTGCAGGCCCAGGATCGTGCATACCGAATCGGCCAAATCCGAGACGTGGATGTCTTCCGGCTGGTCTCCGCCGGCACCATCGAAGAGATTGTCTACGCTCGACAGATCTATAAGCAGCAGCAGGCCAACATTGGTTATAACGCCTCCAACGAACGCCGCTACTTTAAGGGCGTACAGAGGGACAAGAACAGGAAGGGTGAACTCTTTGGGCTGGAAAACTTGTTTACTTTCCACGCCGACCAGGTCGTGCTCAGGGACATTGTCAACAAGACCAACATTGCCGAGGCCAAGGCTGGAGTCAACCTCACCGATATCGACTTGGAAAAGGCCGTCAAGGACGAAGACGAAGAATTAGACTTCATCAAGAAGGAAAGCGAGGACAAAGATGATGACACGGGTATGAGCTCGCTTGCAAAGCTCATCACTGCAGAGGATCCGGACAAACTGCTTGAAGCTGGCAAGTCCAAAAAGCCGAAAAGCGATGCCATTGCTGCCATCCTCGCCTCCGCCGGCGTTGAATATACCCATGAGAACTCCGAGGTCATCGGCACAAGCAAGGTCGAGGCGCAACTATCACGGCGCGCCGAACTGGCAGCAAACGCTGCGGACAGTCAGCTCTTCCCAGGCGTCAACAACGCGCTGTTCGCAGACAGTACAGAATCCAGCGATGATAATGATGAGGATGATGATGACGATGACGACGAGGAAAAAGACGGCCTAAACGGACCGGCGCCGAAAAAGATGCTTAGGATGCATTACAAATTCAACCCACCCGAGGATGTCAGGAGACGACAGTTCTGTTCCATGGCGAAGGAGTTTGGCTTTCAGAACGCGACCGATTTTGCGCTGGTTGTGGAAAGCTGGACGCAAGAGCAGCGGCGCAATTGCTTGGATACTTTTTACAGGCGGCGAGAGGTCAAATTACTGGAGCAGGAGATGGCGAAAATGGAAGCTAACAGAGAGACGGAGGATGACGAGGATGAGACTGTGGATGAGACTGAGACTGTTGATCTCGAAAAAGTGGTCGCGATTGGGGAGATGCTAGGTGAGTCAAAGCCAAATGCTGGAGTTGAAGTGACGAGAAGCGAGATCGCCGAGAAAAGAGCGGTCGCCGGCGCAGCGGAGAGAGGCGAGGAGGGGGACCCACTCCGCGGAACCGGAGCTCTCGGATACGGGGTTGGTTCCCTGCCGAACCCTCGCGCTGGTGCTTCAACTTCAGCAGTGCCGAGGGCTGAGGTTGAGGAACGGCGAACTAATGAGACCGCCACAACCGTTTCTGAAGATGCTCAACCGGTTGGTTCGGGTGCATTATCCGTGGCTGTCAAGACAGAGGGAGGGGACGAAGCACGGGCGGTTACCATTGGCGCCAGAACGCCGTTCGACAAGACGGCTGGGGCGGGGCAGAAAAAGGTCACGACAATATTCCTGTATGATGAAGATGATGAGGATGACGAACTCTGATTTTGTTGAAGAGTTTCTCCCGTGGCTCGGCGTTTCTGACATGTTTCAACATTGGCGCTATACCCCTGCAGTTACAACAGTTTTTTGGGTATTGAGGACGAAGGTGGATTTACGGCGTATATACGAGACGCGGAGCTGGTTGGAACGGTGTGTGGTAAACCCTTTCCCTCAAACGGGTGATTGATTTCATCATTCCTTGTACGCCGTCATCAACCAGTAGGATTTGGCGATAATGTCAATCAGCTCTGGTCAGTTTGTCAACTCGATACATACTCCTGATACAAGACGTGCTCGCTTCCGACTTTTCCCAAACCTTAGCAGGACCAGATGAAAGGCATGAATAAGATTCAATACAGTGTATTTTTGACAGCATGAAAACGCCCAGGGAAGTTGACCCGAGGTCGACACCGACATGGAGTTGTCGATTTTCAATCACATGGCTTGACCTTTGCACCTTGTTATCTGGTTTCCAGGGCTACGAGCGGTAACGGTGCTGCTACTCAAAAACAACAGCATCAGTCAACAAACGCACAAGCACATGGGACAATGCTTATCTGTGCATGTGATGCATGTGTAGCAGTCAGCCGTTCCGGACTGGAGTTACTTCTTTCCACCTTTTTCTCGTTTCCACGAAAGGGTACTTCGCGGGTTCTCCCTATTGTCGAAATCCAACAGTCCATATCAAAAAAAAAAACAACCTTCAACGACAAACACGCAAAATTCATGTGTTATTTGGCCAGGGTTCCCGGGTATACCCTGAACTGTGTGGGCTGAGTGGCAGCTGACTTGGACACCGGAAAGTTGACCGAGGTTGAAAGGGCGATCCAATCAGGGGGGGGGGCTGGCATTCCCAACCACTAGCTATTCCCAGAGTTCGGAATTGGGTACCGCTATGGCTACTGTACCTATGACGCATCTTTCACATGCCAGTAGTGGATATTCTTCCCCAGGCTCGGGTTTTGAGGCTTTGCGCCGCTCTCCGAGCAATTTCTGGGGAAATTCAACAACAAAGGAATGGTGGCCCCGAGCAAGATGGTTCATGAGGCTATGTAGGTATCCAGTACACTAGTCATGTCACCATGAGATGACAGTGACAGATTGTATGTTTGCCCTCATGTCAATGTATTGTATACATAAGCGCATAGGCACATGGAATCGAATTGACCCTTAGGTTAGGCCCGTGTTGTCATGGAAAAATGTGGAGATTTACAGGTTGTACTACGGGGGAGGGGCTCCAACAACAGAAAGGAACAGCTCAACAACATCTATGTAACAACATTGATAAGTGATGTATATAAAAGGCGCGAAGAGACGAGCAATGGCCAAAGAAACAGTCACCCAACAGCTGGCACTTGGCACTGAAGAGTGGCTTGGATGTGCTGTACCAACGGTAGATACCTCATACGCTCGCTCGCCGACGAGGACCTGTCGTCGTTCGTTTGATGGACAACGTCCCGGCATTCGGTAATTCGGTTCACGGGGGCACTACGGTACGGGGCATGTATGACTGGCTGGGACATGGGTCGGTGGGCATGGAAGATGTGGGGTTGCAACGAGACATCGCTCGGCCAAAGGGGGGTTCTCTGCTTCCTCTTTTCGGGTGCGGCCAAGCCCAAAAGACGGCCTCTGACTGGCTCAAGGTCGACTTGGTATGCATCATCATCGGCTTGACGAAAAGTTTAGGGCCAAGGGTTGGGAGAGAAGGGTTAAGGTCCCCCGAATGCCGTCCCGCCCGCCCTTGCTTGTGCAGCTCGAATGCTCAGTGCTCCGTCCTCAGCACGCGACTAACGGCAAAATTCGCGACAAGTCGTCGGGCAGTCAGTCTCGGGATATGTACCTAGGTACGCACCTCGTCAAGGTACACTATAACGTGTGTAGAGGTAGCTCCCGAGGCGCAAAGATGGGTCACTATGTATGTAAAAGATGAGTGGACCTCCTTCGGCCTGTACGTAGTGTAGTGTAGTGTATTGTAGTGTAGTGTAGTGCTGCTCGTGGGCCCCCATATAGTGTATTCGCCCACAGTCCGTCTCGCGGAGCGGGCTCCACACGGATTTTCAAACTGATGTTCGAGTCAGACACGTCCAGAGGTCCGATCGCCAATGATATCCAGGCATCCGACTGACCGTCAAAAGTCGAAACCCCGAAGAGTAGCCCTCTCAGATTGATCGGGAGCGACCGGTCTAGCGGCTATTTCCCCATCCTCGCTTCCCCCATGTTACCATGTCCCCGACAGCCTCCATCCACCCATCCATGGGGATGACTGGGGAAGTACACAGATGAAGCCAGTCAGGGGGGGGGGGCACCCACGCTCCGGTTCCAGTCCGTGTCTCCGCCGAACCTGCTTTGCCATGACTGTGTTCCTGATTCATATGTTTGGAGTTCTGCTTCCTCGGTTCCTTTCTTAAGAAACTTGGTCCCCCTCCCAATTCCATTTCCTCTCTGAATGTCTTTGTTCTTAGTATTCTGTATTACATCACCGACTCCGAGTTTCAAGTCACCTTGAACTCTTACCCATCCACACGACATCGTCCTTCTACCGTGCTTGCTTTGAGTACTAGGTACTAGTCTAGATATCCGCGACAGCAACTACACACACTACAGCTGTGTCACCTCGTGTCTTAATTCTTATTATACCCTTTGGTCGTTTCTTTCACCCTACATTCGCCCAATATGGCTGCCAACAACATGGTTAACCCCGCCGTGGATCCCGCTCTCGAGGATGAGATCTTTGCCAAGGAGGTTGAGGAGGTCAAGAAGTGGTGGAGCGACTCACGCTGGAGGCAAACCAAGCGCCCTTTCACCGCTGAGCAGATCGTGTCCAAGCGTGGAAACCTCAAGATCGAGTATGCCAGCAATGCTCAGGCCAAGAAGCTTTGGAAGATCCTCGAGGACCGCTTCGCTGTTAGTAGCCACATGCATTGGAAAACCTGAAGGGCGAAAAACAATCTCACTGACAATCTCACTCTGCAACAGAAGCGCGATGCCTCTTACACATACGGCTGCTTGGAGCCTACCATGGTGACCCAGATGGCCAAGTACCTCGATACCGTCTACGTTTCCGGCTGGCAATCATCCTCAACCGCCTCCTCTTCTGACGAGCCCGGCCCGGATCTTGCTGACTACCCCTACGTGAGTTTTCTTTTTGTTCTCCAGTGAAAGCGAGTCCTCAAGCCCACCCATACTCATATGTGAATCTAGACTACCGTCCCCAACAAGGTTGGCCACCTCTTCATGGCCCAGCTTTTCCACGACCGCAAGCAGCGCCAGGAGCGTCTCTCCGTCCCCAAGGCCCAGCGCGAGAAGCTCGCCAACATCGACTACCTCCGCCCTATCGTTGCCGATGCTGATACCGGTCACGGTGGTCTAACCGCCGTCATGAAGCTCACCAAGCTCTTCATCGAGAAGGGTGCTGCGGGTATTCACATTGAGGACCAGGCCCCTGGTACCAAGAAGTGCGGCCACATGGCCGGCAAGGTCCTCGTCCCCATCCAGGAGCACATCAACCGCCTTGTCGCCATCCGTGCCCAGGCTGATATTATGGGCTCCGACCTCCTCTGCATTGCCCGTACCGATGCCGAGGCTGCCACCCTCATCACCACCACCATCGACCCCCGCGACCACGCCTTCATCCTCGGCTGCACCAACCCCGACCTCGAGCCCCTCGCTGACCTTATGATGAAGGCTGAGGCCGAGGGCAAGAACGGTGCCCAGCTCCAGGCCATCGAGGACGACTGGCTCGCCAAGGCCAACCTCAAGCGCTTCGACGAGGCCGTCCTTGACGTCATCGCCAAGGGCAACTTTTCCAACGGCAAGGACCTCGCCGCCAAGTACCAGGCCGCCGTCAAGGGCAAGCAGATCTCCAACCGCGAGGCGCGCGCCATTGCCCGCCAGCTCCTCGGCCAGGAGATCTTCTTTGACTGGGACTCCCCCCGCACGCGCGAGGGCTACTACCGCCTCAAGGGCGGCTGCGACTGCTCCATCAACCGCGCCATCTCCTACGCTCCCTACTGCGACGCCATCTGGATGGAGTCCAAGCTCCCCGACTACGCTCAGGCCGAGGAGTTCGCCAAGGGCGTCCACGCTGTCTGGCCCGAGCAGAAGCTCGCCTACAACCTTTCTCCTTCTTTCAACTGGAAGACTGCCATGGGCCGCGACGAGCAGGAGACGTACATCCGCCGCCTCGCCAAGCTTGGCTACTGCTGGCAGTTCATCACCCTGGCGGGCCTGCACACTACGGCGCTCATCAGCGACCAGTTCGCCAAGGCGTACAGCAAGATCGGCATGCGCGCCTACGGCGAGCTCGTCCAGGAACCCGAGATCGACACCGGCGTCGATGTCGTCAAGCACCAGAAGTGGTCGGGCGCCACGTACGTGGATGAACTACAAAAGATGGTCACCGGTGGTGTCAGCTCTACGGCGGCCATGGGCAAGGGTGTCACTGAGGATCAGTTCCACTAGATGTGTGAGTCGCAATTAGAGTGATGGAGTCATGATTTGGGAGTTTTCACATTTCTGGCGTTTTTCTTTTCTGTTTTTTCTTCTTGGTGGTCGTTTCTTTTTTTTCTTGGATATCAAACAGGACATGACAGGACATGACAGACGGATCGCATATATGGTTGTGGAGATACAAAACTTTGTGCGCTGTATCTTTTTTTTGGGGCAGGTTATGCCCCGTGTGATGACCTTGATGGCGTTACGCTGAGGCTTTGTTTATATTGGTGTGCTCCCTGCTTGGCAAAATCCAAACCACTTTGACCAAACATTGCCTCTTGATCGGCTCTTGATGTGAACTCTTTTGTCTTTCAATTTCCGTAATCTTCGGAACCTTGGTGAGACTCTTCCAAGTTTTCTGAAAGCGTCATAGAAAAGACGATCGTCAACAACACAGAACTCAATTTGACAACTTCCCCATTTCCCCAGGTTTGGCACCCTGCGTTGTCTCTTCACTTCCCCATGTTTTTCATTGGCGGAGGAAGGGGCCAGGGGTGTACGAGAGGACCATCACCAAAGGGTAACACGTTTGACGTTCATTGTTCACGAGACCTACGAACCTCGGCTGCTTTCACTAGTCTCAGACACCCCAAACTATGCACAAGCGCAAGCCACTCAAATCTTTATTGAATCACGTCGGCCTGAGCTGGCATCTAGCTCGGTCTAGCGTCATGACTTCCTCACGAATTCATCTTGGAGTTGAACAAGCTCGAGAGTTCACTCAGTCACCACTGCCAACATGGAACCCTCAAGTGCAAACACGGGCTTCATCCAGCAACAGCCCATCATCATGAACCAATTCCACGAAGATGTCAGTCTCCAGCGAATAGCCCAGCGTACGTTCATCCCCCTGACCCCCTCACCTCACTCATTTCACAAACCACACAAATCACCATCTAACATTCATTGCAGTCTACCTCCCCTCTTCCCTTCTCGAGAAAGTCTCCCCCGAGATCTCCCGCCTAGGCGATGCCGTCCTGTCCCAACGAATCTTCGACTGGATTACCGACTCGGAGCGCAACACCCCTTACCTCCGCGGTTCGGGGCGTGACGCTTTCGGCCGTCCAAAACAGGAGCTCATCGTGACCGAAGGCTGGCGCAAGCTACAAGAGTTCGGCTTCGCCAACGGTGTTGTGGCCATCAACTACGACAGTTCGCTGTCTAACGGTCCCTACTCGAGGTTGATCCAGTTCATCCGCTGCCACCTCTGGGAAGCCTCGTGCGCCAACACCATGTGTCCGGCCGCGATGCAAGATGGTGCCGCCCGTTTGTTGCAGCGACACCTGACCACTCCCCAACTGGCGGCGAACTTGTCTCCCACCGAAAAGAGGGTCTTCCAGAACGCCTACAACCACCTCACCTCCTGCGACCCGTCCTACACCTGGACTTCGGGTCAATGGATGACGGAACGCACCGGCGGGTCGGACGTTTCCCAGACGGAAACCGTCGCTGTTTACGCCCCCTTTCCGGCTAACCAGACCGTCCCATTAGCCTCCAAAGATGAAAACATACCCCTGGGTTCTTGGTCCATCTCGGGCTTCAAGTGGTTCTCCTCCGCCACCGACAGCCAGATGACCATCCTCCTCGCCAAGACGCGGCCGGGCATGGGGGTATCAGCTTTCTTCGCGCCCATGCGGCGGTGGAATCCCGAGCTTGTTTCGCCCACATGCGCCGGGGTCACGGGCGGGACGGAACTCAACGGAGTGACCATCTCCCGCCTCAAGAACAAGTTCGGCACAGTGGGTTTGCCCACCGCGGAACTGGAGCTGAAGGACATGCGCGGGTGGTTAATCGGCAAAGAAGGGGAAGGGATCAAGGAGATCTCGACAATGCTGAACATCACGCGGGTGCACACGACGGTTTCCTCCATGGGCTACCTCGGGCGCGGCATAGGTGTTGCCAAAGCGTATGCTCTCGTCCGCGAAGCTGGCGTCGGAAAGGGCCATCGACTACCCCTCTACAAACACCCACTACACATGCGCACTTTGGCCAACTTGACATGCGATTATCACGGCCTGATGCTACTGACTTTTTACACTTTGTATCTCTTGGGACTGGACGAACATCGCGCTCTCTCTTCTCCTTGTCCACTCCTCCTCCACCCATTGACACCCCCCAAGGACAAAGTGAGCCCCCTCCTCCGCACCCTCTCCTCCCTGCACAAGTCCTTCATCTGCCACACCACCGTGCCCCTCACTTTCAGCTGCATGGAATCCCTCGGCGGCGTCGGCTACCTAGTCAACTCGGAGTCCGAACACCTCAACCTCTCTCGCCTCTTTCGGGACGCCTGTGTGGGCGCCATCTGGGAAGGCACGACGGATGTGTTGGCTGGTGATACTGTTCGGGCACTCAAACATGCGGATGTAGGGAAGGAAGGGGTCGGGGCTCTGGGGTGGTTGGTTGAGACGGGACTGGCTGGGTTGGAGGGGAAGGGGGAAAAAGAGCAAGGGAAGAGAATCAGAAAGGTTTGGGAGGAATTAAAGAGAAAGTTGGAGAAGGGAAAACAGGAGGAGCTGTTACCGGAGGCCAGAGGGCTAACGCATAGACTGGCGGAGGTGTTCATCGCGGTTTTGTGGATGGTTGATGCGAGGATTAGGCCGGGGAGGGAGGTGGAGGGGATGAAGAGGAGGTGGATGGCTAAACATAGGTTTGGGCCTAGTGGTGATGGGCAGGAGGAAGCGAAGGTTGAGGGAGATGGACTGGAGTTGGATTTAGCGATTGTTTATGGGGAGGGAGGGCCGAAGGGGGTCGTTATAGGCGGGAGTGTACCAGGGATTTCGAAGCTTTGAGGGTCGTCTGGTTTCTCATCGTACTTGGTCGGGAAGAGATATTTCGAGGGGTTTCAGCACATCATCAGACATGGAGCATCAAAAGAACTTGGAGCTTAACACATGATCAATTAACTTGCCTCATTGAATAGGCACCAGTATTGAGTTGTGTACTATCCAAATTTCTCCAGACAAATTAGCTTGAAGATGATATCAAGATATTAACAACCACATGAAAACGCCTGTGAAGTCCCAAAAGAGATCGGTCTCTAGACGAGGTGATCCAGCAAGATCACCAATGAAACCATTCGTAAGCCCGATAACACAGGTTACATGAGGAATTGAAGAAGTAACAGATTTCATAACAATCGACCCAAAAGAGATAAGACAAACTAGTACGTCAAATATCAAAAGGATTGACCAACAAGCTAAACAAAACCACCATACACGCCGCTACCTATTCAGACAAATCCCTATACAAAACCTTATGCCATCCAACCAACCGACTCGTTGCGTTTTTAGCCTGTCGTGTTTACGTTGTTGTGTTATGTACCGTCCCTTCGTTCCTCAGTCCCGCTCAGGTACCAATCAGTCCCGTTTCAAATCGCGTCTTGACATCCACCCCGCAGCGTCTGTCCGCTGGCTTCTCCCTCGAACCCCGTCCATACCTCATCCTTCAATTCTCCCTCTCCTCCATACTTCCCCTTCATCGGCACTTGCTGCCACTTTCCATATTCCGACTATACCATCACTCCCCTTACTTCCTCAACACAGCATCATAGAGCCCAGAAACACCCGTCACCGCTGCACCAACCAACACGCCCTTCCACCCACTATAGAGGGCCCCATTGATCCTGAAGACGGCGTCGGGATCCAGCCAGCCACCGAGTGTCACACCCTGGGCATAGACAACATACGTGATCAACGCCTTGGCAATCGAAAACGTAACCGGATCAACCGCATATTCGGGCTCCCGCTTGCTCAACTCCCTGCTTTGTCTCCTAGTCATCGGGCCCGAGTTGGTGGAGAAGGGGTTCGAGTGCGCCACCGACAAGTTGAAGAAGTAACCAAACAGCGAAGGGAGGATCAAGCTGGTGGTAGTCCACACCAAAGCGGGGATCCAGAACCCGGCCGTGACCAATGCGAACATGTCGGGAACGTAGACGGGGTACTCATTCCAGCCGAGCATGCCGCCTAGCAGCTTCACGGCGGGGATGGTGAAGGCGTAGCGGTCGGGGATGACTTCCTTGCGAAGGAAGTAAAGCTCGAAGGCGGCGACGGTGACGGCGACGCTGTTGACGGTGGACAGGCTCTCGCGGACGGTCTCGGCCTTTTCGTGGATGCCGGAACGTCGGTAGAAGTCCGTGACGCGGTTGCGCACGGCGAGGGTGCCGGACTCGACAGCTTGTGCCAGCTCGGCCTGGGAGGCGGGTAGGCGCAAGGTGGAGGACGAGAACGTGTTGTTGAGCTGAGAGAGTGCGTGCCCGGGGTTCTGGACGTTTTGAACGGCAGATTGGGCGGTGGAGACGATAGCGTCTTGAGTCACTTGAGCGGCGGCGTGAAGGACTTCTGAGGGCGCTGGAGCTTGCTTGGAATCTGGCTCGGGGGATGGAGATGTGGTGGATGGGATGGAGTCGGACCTGGGAGCAATGTCTGTGAGTTTCCTATCTTGTCTTTTTTCTCGTAGAAACCGAAAACTTACTCTTCAATGGTGGCAGCAGGAATCTCGACCTCGACCTTGTTGGTGGCCCTCCGCCTGGGGGCTCGGTTGGGGGTCACATCGCTTTCGCGCTTGATGGGCGACTGGCGAGCGCGGCTGTTGAAGTAGGAAGTGAAGCGCGAGTCGGAGGAGAAACGGTTCGCGTTCTGGGAGAGGAAGTTGTCGAGCTGTTGTTCGATATCACTCTTCTTCAGACCATCGAGGCTGGGTGTTTTGTTAGTACAGCTCCGATGAAAAAGGCATTGTATAGCTGCCCAAATGGTTGGCGCAGTGCAGCGATTGGCAATCCCAAACGGGATGGAATGTCAACAAAGGAGTCAGGTACGCGATGCGGGATGCGGCACGCAGGCGCGGGGAGCTTCCGGCCCCTTGTCTGGTCCTGGGGAGGTACGGCAGGTCCGGTAAGGCAGGACGCCATCGACTGCTACTATTTGGTGCTGATGCCATCACCAAGACATGTCTGCTCGCTTGAGACCAGACTGAACATGCGCTTTGATGGAGTCGCATAGGAAGGAAAGCTCAGCCTCGCGCGCGGAGTGGTGGGCGCGCGCGCGAGGCGCAAAGCGAATACCAGAAAGTAAACAAAACAAGACCATTGTCATGACCCATCGCCAGGACACGAGCTATGACAGGAACAAACAACAAAAGAAGCGTATTTACCTAGTGATACCAACATCTCTCGCCAATTCAACCAAATCCGACTTGCGCTGCCTCGCGAGCCAGCTGTTCGTGGTGCCCGACATGTTTGCTGTCTGTGGTGATAGTTTGGGTCACAATGTAACCCTTGGTCAATGGTGTTTGGTATCAGAATTGTCAACCTGATGGATTCGATTGCGCGTGTATTGGTATTGATGATGCGCTTTTCGTATAGAATATGCGACAGTGGATAGAGGTATGTTTGAGTAGGTACCTACAACTAATGGTGGTGTTGTGTTGTTGGGCGAGATACCTGAGCTTGAGGCAGTGGAAGGTGAATCTGTGGGTGGGTGGGTGGTGAGCAGACGGGGAGCTGGCAGTGGAGGTCCCCGTCGGTTGTAGTGACGTGTGTTCGATGGATCCCCTGTAAATTGCGCTAAGCCGACCTGAGCTGAGAAAATGGAAGCACGGACGTTATCTATCACTAGGTACTCGGGCATGTACTCACCAACGAGATGCCAAGATGACGAGTGGGCCAACGGGCGGGCGGGAAACCTCAAGAGTGGGGAGCGGGGAAATTCAGCTTTCTGTTGGGCCACTGCTAGGGATCCTGGGCATGTGCTTTACGCATAACCCTCCACATATAACCCTGAGCGCAAACCGGTACGGGTCGAATGTTGGACAGCCGGATGTGTTATAGTCTTCTTGCCTACGCCTTGAAGATCGCAAACTAGGAACCGGCCGCGCGAGTACTCGAATATGAAGTATAAACTCGCCCAAGAAGCTTAGTTGGACGGGTCGTTAATAAAGTTGGCCTCTTTATTGATGTATCTCGCGTTACCGTTGTACTTAACAAACTTGCCGGCGAGGATAGGCTCGATGGACATGCACTTGCCCTTACTCCTACGCGTGTTATTACACTTGAGACAGGACGTAATGACAAAGCAATGCGTAGGCAGGAGAACGGTACGCCCAAAACAACTTCTTCGGTAACAACAGATGATAAAAGCCACTGGAGGGCTGTCCAGTATCGAGTAATTGATGTATAAGATTATCTTTCCTTACCTTGGGGGCCCAGCAACTCCTATGATAGTGCCTCAGGAAAAGGAAATATGCTACACAAGCTCTCCCCTTAGCAACCGTGGTGGCTTTGCTTTTTGCGATCTTGGAATAACAAGTCTTTTGAGAAGAGAGCGAGAGAGGAAAGAGAGGGAAGAAAATGCGTTCAGTTGCTTCTTCCTGATGAACAGTAACGGGCATATATGAAAGTCACAGATAAATCAAGGGTGGCGTCACTCCAGTCGGGCCTTCCCTCAATCACCTGTCCACGGCATTCTCAAGTTTTTTCACTGAGCAAAAACGAGGAGACAGCAACTTTTGGTGATTGACGATCGAGTGTGGCGATCCCTAGAGGTGGCCTACTCCTAGTCAACAACTAACCTCAAACTACCTCACCTCCCATGCGACATGGCTTCGACCACCAACCAGCATTCTAACAACCCATGATACGAACTTCCCAACCCTCAACCCTTTTCCATGTTCATCCCGCCCGATTCCATATGCAGACTCTTGAAATTACTTCACCCACGAATACACACACCAAGTTTTTGTTCTGCTCTTGTTTCGCTCCCATACAAAAACAGACTGCCACCCTCCCCATTTTATTCATGCCCCATCCAACCAAGCAATCAATTCACCCAACCTGTATTAAAATTTCTTTCGTTTGTTTTGCTTTCTCAGATCTTCACTGTTTTGCGAATCCTGTATGTTCCGCCCAATCTCCCTCCTTTTGTTTGTAATCAATATTAACCATTATGTGTCTGTTATCTTGTTTTTGTCTTTTCAAGCAAAGCTTCTTCCCCTCCCCGCGTTCAGCCAGATTATCAGGTCCACTTGGAGAAATCAACCGACTCAATCAGGGCGTCCGCTCCATGAGCCGGGAACATGACCTCCATATCAGGCGTGGTAGTCGACAACATCGACGACCGGTGCGACGCAGGGTCCGCCGTGCTGTTATTCGTAAAGAACGTGGCCACGCTAGACCTGCGCAAGCTCGTGAAGCTGTCCCTTACGGCGTTTACCGGTCTCGACGCGCCGATATCCTGCCCGAGCAATGACTGCTGCATTATGCCACCTCCTTGACCACCCGGAGCCAGAGGGGAAGTCACCACAGACGAGCCTAGTCCGCCGCCGCCTCCGCCAAGCATGTTAGGCGGCGGAGCCAGGTGTGACTGCTGCTGGGCTGACTTTGTGCCATAGCGCTCGCGCAGTCTGTTGATCTCCCGCAGTCGGTTGCGCCAAGATGAGATGTGTTCACCAACCTCCCTGGTGGCCCAGATTTGCGAAAAGACTGACGCGTTAAGTGCGAGGAGGCGAACAAATGTTGGAAGTGCTGTGAGACTGACCACCTTGGGCTCGGCGACCGGCGAGATCTCCGGGAAGCCTGGCTGGCTCATGACCTGCACCATATAGAAGGGCGTTGGGGCTTTCCTGCCCTCCTCCTCCCGTTGCTTTGCCCTGAGTCTTGCCGAGGCAAACGAGTGGCGCGGAGTGGGCGTGATCACAATGTACACGTAGTTGAACTGGGAAGGGAATGTGTCAAACTTGAACGGCAACCCGGAATCGTTGAAGACAATGTTCACAAAGTCGTTCCCTATGTGTCGCTTCTTCGCTGTGCACCGTGGGTCGCGTTCTAGGTTTGTAGGCATCTGCGTAATCACATGGAATACGATCTCCGACACTCTGTCACGCCAGCAATACGTGTATTCGCCGTCCGTGCCGTATTCCCGGTCGAGTCCCTGGGTGTTGAAGTTCGCCCCCTTGAGCCGCGTCAAGACGCCAAGGCCATCGAGGAATTCGTGATAATCAGGTCCGCCAATAGTATTAGCCAGTATTTCAACCTCGTCTGTCTGCCCTTCACCGATGTAGATCACTCCAACCTTGTGTCCATCGACGGCCGAGTTCCTGTCAAACAAACGGATAGCCCGGTCGACTGCCTCTTCGTCCGGCAAGGGAACTGGACGGGCTGCTGGATCGGACATCTGCGGCATAGGAGCCAAGAGCTGGAGGAAGACATGGCTGGGGAGCAAAGTTGTGCCCATTTGAAAATGTCCATCCCAGGCTGCGTCGTCGGAGCTCTCTGCAGTGCGCTGGGCGGTCATCGGTGTGAACTCAACTCGAACTGCATAGGACGACGTTCCTGAAGGGTATCGCCTTGTAATCTCAGCCCAGCCCGACTCCTTCGCTTGTTTGACCGTAACGATGCTGTTTCCGATAATCCATCGTTTTTGTTGAATCTCACCAAAGTTCTCCCTGTTGAACAAGGGGTCATGCGCCGAATCGCTTGCATCTGAGAATGTCACACGCTGCATGAAGTCGAGAGTAATCTGAGCTTGCTCCTCGTTACTGGCACTACCATCAACGTCGGTAAACAAGTTTTTGGCAATCCAGCTAATATGGCCAAGACGATCAGGCATCTTGACTGCCAAGAACCAGAACGTGATGACATGATACGCAAGCGCGTACACGTACTGGGGAAGGTCGTCCGTGATGGCCTGTTGAGCAAGAAAGTCCGGACTACCGGATACAACAACGTTGGGCGTTGAGGGCTCGCTCATGTGCGTCATGCTACGAGCGTGATGCTTCTTGTCTCGGACGTATTGAAGATAGCGAAAGCATATGCCAAATACGACGCGATAGTCTTCATCTCGGAAGTTTGAATAGAGAGCAGGTAAACGACTTAGACAAGCCAAAAATTCGAGCAAATGCATCGCTACGAAAGGTTGGGTGATGACTTGTGACATCCTTGTAAGGATCATGTCAAGGGATTTGCTCACGGATAAGGGTAACTCGTAACAGCAAATTGATAAACCGTGTATACAAGTCTTTGCCGTCTTGTCGGCAATGCCATGCAAGAAGGCTCTCACAATTTCATCCTCATCAAGCTTTTGGAAGTGCTGATGGTAGCTGACGAGCATGATGAGCGAGTGGAACAGGCAGTTGGCAACATCTGGGCGTCGTAGACCTGACACAAGCGGTGGCTCTTGAAAACGGTTGGTCCGGATTACATCACAGATGTGTCCTCGCAGTTCTTGTAGTTGGGGGATGGCGTCCTGGAAGATCGGGTGATCACTAAGCTGTGCCGGCAAATGCGCAAGAATGAAGCTATAAATCTCCCAATCAGATCCCTGATGGAAGGTATTGAGCACAGTATTCAACCAAGAATTCATCTTCAACACCGCGTTTGAGGCCTCCGTTGATGCCTCACCATCCGCGCCTTCGGTATACGAAAAGAGGATATGACTTGGCGTACTCCGAGGAAGCTCCGGCAAGGCCTCTGGATCGGGCAGGGACCACAATCGCTGTCCTTGATATGGTATGTGCCTAGGGTGATGCAAAGGTCTGATAGGACCAGACCTCTCCATTGTCTGTCCTGGCGTATATGATGCACCCCTTATCGGTGTTCGAGGGGACCCGGTTTGATCGAGCCTTCCAAGACGGGGAGGATGAGCTGCGTCTTCGGCTGCCTTACGCGCAAACGATGCATCGGTTCTGTAAATACTAGCAGCAATGCTGTCATTTTCGACATGCGGAGTAACGTAAACGCGATACTCAAAGTCTGCTCTAAGGCGAAACAAGAGCTTCATCGCCGTTAAGCGAGCATCTGTTGCACAGGTGGTTGAGCCTGCGATATGGACGAGCGCATTGAACGTTTTGACCGCTTTCAATGCATCAACATCCATTGATCTCATGAATATCCGAACGTAGCCTTTCGTCACAACGTTGGGTAAAGATTGACTGCCAACGCCGGAGGGTTGAATGGATATGTGTTCCGTACCGCTTAACTTTTGGACGCCTGTCGAGGGGATTGGCTCATCCACCTCTTTGCAGACTGTATTCTTGAAAGTGTCCAAAATGAAATCGAACTGCTCTGCTCCAGCAGTCTCGGCGACCCTCACCATGAACGAGACAGTTTCCTGTAGGACAACTGCATCAGTCTCCACGGACATGCCGGATAGCACTCGTTTGACAAGATCAAAGATACTCTCCTCTTCTACAAGATCCCGTACAAGGCACAGGAAATCGTAAATTTCCATGACCATCGCAAGAGCCTGTATGCGAGTAGGCGCTGAGCGACCCCGATCAAGATAGATACCTTCCAAGACAAGATCAAGGTTCTTCTTCCAGTCGACTTCGGATGGGTAGCAGCTGCGAAATTCTTTAAGGTGATCGAGCAAAAGTGCCGCAGCAGAATCCGGCAGGACCTGATGTACCTCGGCAAGGAATTTCATGCACTCCTCCCGCTGGTAGAAATCGGTTTTCTCTTCTGTCAGCAGCTTTTCAACGCGATTGATGAATGTTCTGAGTTGATAGCTGATAGTATCCCCACTCTCAGAATCGTCTTTTGGAGCGGACGATTGCGGAATCGATGGATCAATATCTTTCAAGGTTGCCGGGACGCTCTTAGCGGCACACTGAGCAACCACGGAGAAGATTGGTGACCAATGTTCTTCGGCGATCAGAGGATTGATGATGCCGTCGCCATCGTCAAACAGAGAATTGACCAGCCTCAGTATCTCAGTGGAGACCCTGGAAGAACTGCTCGTGCAGACGTTGGCCAGTCCGTCAACTAGCAGCGCCAATGGAATACCTGGATAGCCCTTTTCGGCAGATTTCCCGAGGAGCTTCTTCAACACGGTGAGCGCACCTCGAATGTCCCGAATCACGTCCCTATCCCTTTCTTTATCAGGAGCAGCCGGAGCGTTGCGTAATACGTCCAGTAGGATCCTGACGGTGGATTGACCGTGATGCGATTTGCAGATATTGGAGAGCGTATGCCAAGCATCTTTTTGCCGGTTAGGAACCAAACAATGGATGGAGCTCAGGACCTGAATGCAATCTCTCAGTTTCCCGTTGGGGACCGAGCCAAAGGTGACCATGGCATCAATGACGCTGATGCAAGCGGCCAGATCATCCTCTTGGCTTGTCCTGTTACAAATTTCTAGCAGGTTGTCCATCAACCGACCAACGGCAGCATCTGAGGCGTATTTGAAGTTAAACTTGACAACGTCTCGGATGAGGGCGAATAAGCGCGAGAAACTTTGGTCCTCGATTGTCAATGGAGTCTTTCCCTTGGTCGATTTGTTGGCCCTCCTGGCAAGTCTGGCAGCATCAAACGTATTGGCAAGCCACACAGTCAACAAGGGGAAAATGTCGTAGTAGAAGCCTGCGACGTTCCGGCCGCGGTTGGTGAGATATTCTAATGCTTCCAGCTGCAGAGGAAAGTCGTCGAGATGGGCGGTCTGTGCAGTCAGAGTCCGGAAGTATTCTCTCCGCTCGAAATCCGTGGCAGACGTGTCTTTGACACACTCGGTCAGCAGCCGCCATCCAGCAACCCGAGCGTTCTCTGGCTTGTCGCCATCAATCAGGTCCTTTGCGGCATTCCATACCTCCATAATCTGATCCTGTACATTAGTAACGGTGTTTACGCCATGGGCAAGTTGGGGCTCTGCTTACGGGACTCAGGGGGTAGTCGGCGATCGCATAGCGAAGAGCATTTGCTCCAGCAATGCGGTCGTTCAACTGCCCCGTCTTCAACCGCGCAAAATGCTCCATGTGCTCCTGGGGAAGGCCACGCAAGACGGACGTGACGGGCAAGGCATCGGCGCGATCGCGCGAGGGCTGAGACGCAACAGTCGTCATGGTGGCCATAGGCGGTTGTAGAGGGGGCGATGACTTGGTTAGCTTTCCGCCAGCCAACCCCTTAAACACACTGGCAAGCCCTCCAGACGCACTCTTGGTCGTCTCCGGGTGGGGGACATCATCTCCAGGCGAGGGGGACATGGGCTCCTGGTCGTCGGGGGTCCCGCGGCCGTTGGTGTGCCTTACAGAAGCTAATCGGCGCAACATGTCAGCAATGGGTAGGACATGGGAGGTTGTGGTGAAAGAAAAAGGAGGGCAACGAGTGATTCGGTGCAGGTCAGAGCAACAAACTAGATCTTGTCTAGAAGCTGTTGGGAGACGCGCCAAGAACGGGGGACAAGTGGCAGCGGGTTTAGTGAGCGGTAGCCCTGCAGGAACTTGCAGGAGCCGCATGCAGGTTGAGCAGGTCAGGCAGGTCCGGGAGCGACAGGGTGCGCGGCAAGGGGTGGGTGGAATTATGTACGGAGCGGTACCGACGTGAAGGTTGAAGACTGATGGAGCGGAACAAGAGAAAGTCATGGGATGGATGGATAGTGAGGTGCTGACCTGGTGACCGGTGCGGCTGTGGTAGTGTAGAAGAGGGTGGACATCCCCAATAGGAAGCAGTAAAGGGGGGAGTACGTGGGATGTTGGAGAGAGACACATGGAGATGAGGTATAGTAAATGGTATAGGATTGTGAAGGTGCGGTAGAAGGGAGATGATTGAGAGAGAAGGGAATCTTGAACAAAAAAGAAGACCCTGGCCAGTCCTGTGTTACGTGAGGTGACTTTTTTTTTTTGGCGGGATGTGGTTGCGGGAGGGGGAGGGGAGGGAAAGGATGGGGACACGAACGGGAACGTCATGAGAGTTTCCTTACCGGGCAGGTGTCGACTGCTACCTGTACATAAAGTGGTGTCAATCGCAGGATGGGACGAGACGGCAGAGCAGGCCAGGTACCTCAACGGCCAGCTACTAGGCAGCTAGGCAGATGAGAGGCCGGGGTGTGATTGATCGAGAAGTAACTTGTTGACGATGGGCAAACTCTAACCGAATCGAGCGAGTCGGGCCAGTACCGTGTACGTAGGGCAGCACGGAACGCTACAGCCCAGTCACGTAGTACCGTCGAGGGGTTCACGGTAGAGTTGCCTGTACGTAGCGGGTATGAGGGTTCGGACGATCGGGCAGTTGACGAGTCGGTTTGGGTGGTCGCGGTTGGTCGAAGCTTAGGTTCGTAGCTGCAGTTCGTACCAGAGGCCAGATATGTACATGCGCCGTACGGACGATGACCTGGAGCGCTGCTTGGCGATGATGATGAAGGGCACTTGTCGCTTGGCTGACGAGAGGTGATATGGATGACACTTGAAGCCCAACACCTGCACAAAGTCTTGGTGGGCAACAACGGAAATGACCCAACAAGTGTGCGAGCTGGAGTCCCGCCTTTTTCAACCTCTAGCTTCCACTGTGGTTGGTACCACTAGTAGGTCTTGATGGTCGTAGTGTGAGAAACTAAGAGGCAAGGTAAGGTAATGGGTATCAACCACGGCCTGATGTTGGGTCGCTGGACTGCCGACAAGATTTGCGTCTTTTTGTTCCAATCACCGGTCGGTCGTTGAGCGATCATAAATGCCGTCAAGCTGAGTATAGAATCTAAAGTGTCAATCAAATGATACTGAAGTGAGTGTGCAAGTCAAGGTCGAAACCACCCAAAAAGAAAAACCGAAAAAAAAAAAAAAAAAAAAAAAAAAAAAAAAAAGGAGAAGGGACCACAACCTACCTTAGGTACTACTAGGTAGATTAGCTGGGGCGGATTCCGGGGGTTTTGCTTGCAACGAAAGATGAAAGAAGTCTTTTTGCGCACGTTCAGTCATTGGCTGCCCCACTGATAGCGCGCATCATGGGACTTCTTAAGCTTCTGATCGGAGGCTTCCCCGTCGGGTCCCTTCCAGATCCAAGATAACGTCCCGCGCCATAGCACGGTCCGTGCTGGGTAGGTAAGTACATACTGCGTAAGGTATGTAGTGTTTTACTATAGATTGAGCTACGCAGTAAGTACATCGATGTGGAGAAGTGAGTGGTTCGGGGAGCTTCTGCTTTCTGATGTCACAGTTTGCGTTCACGGCATTTTCACGTTGCTTCGAGTACCTAGGTACTGTAGTTGATCGTAGCTTCCCGTGGTTTTGGAGAATGGCATGATAACGAAACTGTTATAATGAGCCGGACGTCAATCGAAAATGTCACTGATTCTTCAAAGCTTTAGGCCACTATCAATAACAAGGGAACCGCAGTCAAAGTAGAGGTACCTACCTACTAGCACCTTTCCTCCCAATTCCAGAAGGCGCAATGGTTGCGATGAAAGCTCTCAAGTTTCATGGAAAAAGCGACGGGAATGTCAACGCGACCCCACCACCACACGGCCATCTGATTGGCCAAAGCTTAAGCAAATCCGCTGATGTACGTAGCAAAGCGTGTCCCACCCTCCGTTCGGCGCAGGTAACCGGGACAAGGCCCCACCTGCAAGACGTCGTGGGCTTCTTTTCAGTTCCAGTCCCAGAAGGGAGGTCCAGTTCCAGCTCTTGCACGTTCAGGTTGCCCAAGTGTCGTGGTCGTCGCGCTCCACGTTTGTTTTCCATCTGTACCTAGGTAGATTTCAATACTTGTCCCAAGTCAACATTCATTCCTAGCCAGCTAGTCAATCTCCCCGAACAACGACACCAACACCACCAAGACTTCCACAGTCAAAGTCAAAAATCTTGTTGCGACCGCCACAACTGGCCCTTGCTCCAAGTCTAGAATAGGCCGCGTCCACTTTCTGCATCTGCAAGCCGTTTCCGCGTCACGGTCCCTCCTCCATCTGTGCCCCTCCTCCCTCGATACAATATCACAACAAACAACAACAATACCACAACGAACCACACATAGAGCGCTCGCCCATCATGGCAGCCAATCTCGACCACCTCGCACAACTGCTTCAGGCAACTCTCGACGCGCGACACCACCGCAAAGGTAAGCAGCCAGCGCTACACACCCCGACTCAACTACAGTCACCGCAAGGCCCCAAGGGAAGCTTTAGCTCCAGGGCTTCAAGGGCGCATCGATTGCTGACTTGAACCTCTTCGCAGCTGAGACCGCCTTGAAGGAAGAGGCAAAGAAGCCCAAATACTCGTTGTCCCTTCTTAGCATCGTGGCTACCGACGCCCAACCGAGCAACATTCGCCTTGCCGCCGCCCTCGCTTTCAAGAACTTCATCCGCCACAACTACGTCGACGAGGAGGGCAACTACAAATTACCCCAGGATGAGGTCGCCACCATCAAGCAGGAGCTGGTCGGTCTCATGATCTCCTCTCCCCCTACGATACAGACCCAGCTCGGAGAAGCCATCAGCATCATTGCCGATTCCGATTTCTGGGAGCGCTGGGACACCTTGACCCAGGACCTTGTCAGCCGCCTGTCCACCACTGACCCCAAGGTCACAAACGGTGTCTTGGAAGTAGCACATTCCATCTTCGCCCGCTGGCGTCCGCTGTTTTCCTCAAACGCCCTCAACATCGAAGTCAACCATGTCGTCAATACCTTTGGCGACTCCTTTATCCAGATGCTGGGCGTTGCCGACCAACAAATTGAAGCAAACAAGACCAACGAGAAGGCACTGAAGGGCTGGCTTGAGACCATGAGTCTCTTGACGAGGATCTTCTTCGACCTTTCATGCCAGGATTTGCCCCCCATCATCGAGACGAACCTACAGCCCATTACCATGGTCCTTCACAAATACCTGAGCTACGCAAACCCCCTGTTTGACGATGAGGAGGACGAGGCGACACCGATCGAGACCCTCAAATCGGATATATGCGACGCCCTGCACCTCTATGTCACAAAATATGACGACGACTTTGGCGGCTACGTACAGGAGTTTACAAGCAACGTGTGGAATGTCCTGTCCAGTGTTGGCCCCCAGAAGCGGTACGACGCTCTTGTCAGCAAGGCGCTCCACTTCCTTACTGCTGTCGCCTCCGTCCACCGCCATGCCCAGATTTTCAACAACGAGGAGATCCTGGGTACCATTGTTGAGAAGGTGATTCTTCCCAACGTGACACTCAGAGAGTCGGACATTGAGCTTTTTGAAGACGAGCCTATTGAGTTCATCCGTCGTGATCTTGAGGGTTCAGATACCGATTCGCGAAGGAAGGCGGCTACTGACTTCCTGAGAAAGCTCCTCGACGACTTCGAGGCCCTTGTGACACAGGTCGTGTCCAAGTACATTAGCCACTATTTGGAGATGGGCAAGACCGACTGGAAGGCCAAGGACACTGCTGTCTACCTCTTCTTGGCCATCGCCGCCAAGGGAGCTGTCACGGCGGCCCAGGGTGTCAAGACCGTCAACAGCTTTGTTAACGTTATTGATTTCTTCCAGCAACACATTGCGGCCGACTTGGTTGCCACCGGCGGCGAGCCCATCCCCAAGGTCGACGCCATCAAATTCCTGTACAACTTCAGGAGTCAGCTTAGCAAGGAGCAGTGGGGCGGCGCTATCAACCCTCTGATTCAGAACTTGGCTTCGCCTAACTACGTCGTTTACACATACGCGGCCACCACCTTGGAGAGAGTCCTCTTCCTCACCGATGATCAGGGACAGCATATCTTGTCACGGGCGGATATTCACCCGTATGCCAAGGACCTTCTACAGCATCTGTTTGCCTTGGTTGAAAAGGACACTTCGGCCGCCAAGCTCCAGGAGAATGAGTTCCTTATGAGGTGCATCATGAGAGTTTTGATTGTGATCAAGGACGGTGTTTTGGAATGCGACATCGATAACATTTTGGATCACCTCATCAACATCACCAATGTCATCAAGGAAAACCCCAGTAACCCTCGGTTCTACTACTTCCACTTTGAGGCTATTGGTGCAATTGTCAGGTATTGCAGTACCGCCCCTCAAGTCAACCTGCTTTCCCGCCTATGGGCGCCTTTTACCTACATCCTCAATGAGGATGTTACAGAATTCGTGCCCTATGTGTTCCAGATTTTCACTCAGCTTCTGGATCTCAACAAATCTGGCTCTATTCCTGGAGATTTCAAGGCACTCATCGATGCTGTCCTTGCGCCCGGTCCCTGGGAGACTAGGGGTAACATTCCACCCCTTGCTAAGTTTATCGCGGCTATTATCCCGAAGGCTACTGAGGAGATTGTCAAAGAGAACAAGCTCGAGTCCATTCTCTCCATATTCCAAAGTCTTTTGAACGGAAAGAAGACGGACCAGAATGCTTTTGATATCCTCGAATCTGTCATTTGCTCGTTCCCTGCGTAAGTCACAACGTTTCCCAAACTCTTTCAAGGTTTCACGAGTAGGCTAACCATTGGAAAAGATCGGTTCTGGAACCCTACTTCGGTACTATCCTTACTCTCATATTCACAAAGTTGCAAAAGAATCCCTCGGATTCGTACAAGACTCGTGTTGCTAGCTTCTACCATCTTGTCTCGGCTCGCTCCGGAGAGGCTGGGCTGGGAACTGACTATTTCATCAAGCATGCCGAAACCATTCAGTCCGGCGTCTTCACGCCGTTCTATCTCCAAGTCGTGATTCCCACCACTCGCGAGTTCGCTCGTCCTAGCGACCGCAAGCTTGCTGTCATCTCCTACAGCAAGACACTGGTTGAGTCCAAGGCGTTTGCCGAGCGCTACATGAAGGGCTGGGGCTTCACTTGCAACGCTCTCCTCGAGCTTCTCAAGAACCCGCCCAAGGTTTCCGCTGGTGCTGGCGACGAGATCCTGAACGAGGCCGACGTGGATGATATCGGGTTCGGTATCGGTTTCACTCCGCTCAGCACCTGCAAGCGGCCTCCGAGGGACGAGTTCCCCGAGATCACCGATGTCCAGCAATGGGTTAGGGATTTCTTGAAGGCATCAGACAAGGCACACAATGGTTTGATTACCAGGTATGCCAGTGAGAGGCTGAATGATGAGGCCAAGGCAGTTTTGGCTCCCTATTTGATGTAGGATAACCAAGAGGTTGTCAAAACCGAGCCGGGCATCAAGGTCGAGCGAGACTAGAAGTTGCAAGTCACACTTAAGAGGCAGAAATTCGTTGCCGCACCATTCCCTAGAGGATGATTGTTCCAGTTGGGGAGACAGATGGGCGCGTTGTATGCCGTTGAAGGGCTAGGTTAGGGCAATATGCGGGACCTGGATGGTATAATTGTATGAAAAAACACCTGTTAGACGGCGTTGGGGGAAGAAAGAGATTCACAAGACATATAGCATAGCACAAGTGTTGATGGTTATTACAGGGTAAAAAGGTAGGTATTCAGAGCATTGGCGAGCTAGTACATTTCGCACCATCCCCCAAAAGAAAAAGAACCAAGATATTTCAATCAGTTGGCTAGACGCTCAGCCATCGACCAGGCCCCTGCTGAGTTATTAAAAGTCGTATGAGCTGCCCGTCATTCAACTGTCGACTCTTTTCGATAAACCGATCGCGAAAGTAACACACAGACCCCCTTAAGAATACCTGCACCTGCGCTTTCTTCAGTAGGAAACAGTAGCAAGTAAAAGGTAATATAGCCAAGTGCTTTCCTGTCCAATTAGTGACCAACTCGCTGCGGACAAGTTCAGTTATTGGCAGCTTGGGGTAATAGGTAGTCACGAATCCGTCCATTCCGTCGGGGTTCCTTTCGCTGTAAGGCGACACTCTGATTAATGACTTTTAACGAAAACGGCCAACAACATGAACTGCCTAGATGGGTCCTGCAACGACAGAATGACATATAATCGCCCGTTATGGGTTCCAAGACATACACATAGGCGTGGGTCGTGAGTTAGCTTCGTCTATCACCCACGGGCAACATGTCAAAAGTTGCAATTGAAGTGAATTATTGGAGGCGAACAAGGGGAATGTAGAAGTGGTAGTGTAGTGGTGATCGTGCCGTGGTATCCGAATGGCATGTTAGGTTTGGCGTCCTGACGAACGACCGAGCGAGTTAAGGTTCCTTACCCCAAGCCTCCGCAAGCCGCAGGCTAACTGGGCAAGTTGCAACTCCTTGTCGCAAGCAAAACTACACGACATATACCAAAACTACACTCAAGGATACAGATGATATCCTGACTCAGCAACTTACATCCTTTAAGTAAGCTCTACCCGTATGCTACACAGGGTACGTACAAGTACGGTATATACGAGTTTACGCTAACCAAGGGAAGGATTACAACAGGTTCGCTTCAAACGTGCTTACACCAGATTGGACTCGCTAGTGTTTCACTTTTCAAAAGACGGTCCGGATTGTGAAGAGGAAAAGAAGAAGAAGAACCAAAAAGACGGGAAGGATCTTTTCACGGTTCGCTTATCTTACTCCTTCAGGTGCTTCTCGGGATTTCTTTTTCTCCTGTAGAAACTAAGCGAGCCCCTTAGGTCGAGGTCGCTTGGTGTTGAAAGGTTCAAGTCACCCCAGGCCTGGCCCCGGCCTGGGGTTCATATCGGCCCGGTATAAGGTAGATGATGTGATCTTGTTGACGATACGATGTGCCGATGCTCGGGGTTGAGCGTGGGATTTAACTATGTAAGGTTGTTCACTGCCGTGTCCCTCCAAGAAAAAAAAAAAAAAAAGACAAGGTGAGAAACGGAAGGAAGGGGTTGACACAATGACAGGCTATCGATCGTCCACGTCTTTCAACTGTTGTTTTTCTTGATGATACTGATGACCTTTCTCACACTGAAGTCGAGGGTGAAAGAAATGTGATAGATTTATTCTCCTAATCTTGAGGGGCTGTCCAATAAAACTCCTGAGGTAGCACAACGTTTACACACAAGCAACCAGAGCCGCCTGATGCTGTCCCATATCATCATCATTGGTTGATGCTCTCACCTTACCAGACAGGATCGGGAAACCGGTCAACCTCACCTGTCCAAATAAAATGTGTGATGTCTCCCTCATGGCTTGCATATCGCCGCCATGTGCGGTTCAACGTGTCCCAAGAGGGATGGTGGGGGGGGGGCAGGCATGTAACGCAGGTACGCGACCGCGCACGCAACCCTTCCTTGTTTCGAATGTACCTACATAGGTAGGTAGAGGCAGTTTGCGCGTCTTTCTCTCTGTGTCCTTTTCCTCCTTTTCATTCTCCATCCTCCGCTGTATCAATGCTACCTTAGCTCTCTTTACCCTGCAGTCAGCTTTGACACTCGGCGGTGCATCCTCAGAAGGCATGTGGAATTCCACCGTAGGCAGCCATTGATTTACGAAAAGAGGAATCATTGAGGATGAGGTGGAGAAGATGCAGGGTTGAATTGGGAAGAACACGAAGACGAATAAGGGAGGAAGAAGGGAAGGAAGGAAGGAAGGATGGAAGGATGGATGGATGGATGGTACGTGCATATGCATGCAACGCACCCTTACCTACGTATGGCTTCATGCCAAGATATATTGACATCTGCATTCCAGAGACGACCAAAGATGGGTATTCGGCGGGCAACTGAAGGATGATGAGAAGAGAATGGTTGGGTCAACACAATGACGGGGTCATTCCGCTCCACGAACTAGGTACATAGGTACTTTATCTGAAGACGCCAACCGATCGATAAAGTGCCTATTGGTTTAGATTAGAAATGGCTTTGCGAGCTTGATGTTTGGTTCATTGCGGACAGACATCTATCCAGAATCCAAGAAAGGAAGCTGATGCCATTGTGCGCAACCGTTCCGTCAACAAACGAGTACGCTCTTCAAGGATCCATACTTTTTGAGCAACAAGGAGAGTGTTCACGACTGGTTTTTTGAGGGCCAGGTTTCTCGTATGTGACAGGTCAGACATGTTGGATGAATAGAGATATGCAAGGTGCTTGCTGAGGTGAAGTAGATATGGTAAGCACATCGTAGAGAATAGTCCCGATAAAGCATTCCTGGATGCATCTCAAGTACCTACTGAGTTAAGAAAACTTCAAATCAAAACCAAAAGATCCAGCCATGTAAGTTCACTTACACCGATCTCAACTCTCGACTTTTATTCACTCCACGTGAGAGTCAGGAAACAAGTAACATCAGTCGTATATCCTGAACCCACCTCCGTAATACCAAACTCATTGCGACCAACTCGCTTACTGGTTTCTTGCATATCCTCCCTCGCCGTTTGTGGTCTCGCCTGTATGGCCCAAATGTTTGAGATTAAAGTTGAATAAAAAACCGAACTTTCAGGGTCCAGGTCTCTCGCTTGATTGTGCGCGACAAAATACTTCTCGCTGTGTCTTTCTAGGATAGGGATGGTCTCCGGCTCGTGCCCAAATTCTCCTCCTTATCCCGCGTTTGTGTATGTTGCTTGCTTGGATGTTGCTTGTTGCTTGTTCCCTTTCTCTTGGGGGTTCAATTTTGGAAGAGCTGGGGACAAGCTTGGCAATTCTAAAGGAGCCGTGGGGAGCGAAGGGGAGGGGGGAAACCTTTCGGATGGGAGAGCTTCCGGAGGGTATCATGAGTTCATAAACGCCGAACGGACCCTCGGCAGTTTTTGAAAGGTATCCTGCTATTTGTTGAGGGCAAACGATTCAAAGTGATGTGTATCTGTCATAGGGAGCTCTCTACAGCAAGAGCATAGGAATTAAAGTCAATGTGAACCAGACCCAAATCATTTTTCTTTGGTAGGTACGTAGAACATGGCACAGGCTGACGGGAAGTTGGGTGCGTGTCCCCGACAGCGGATGTGGCGCATCCACCGGGTAATTTTGACGAACGAGGGATATATTGAGAATGCTCGAGAATAAAGGCGGCGGAGTGAGGGTGGACATGGTGGTTTGGGTTAGGCGAGGTCGGCGATAACATGGGTATAATAAATGGCAGTTGGAACTGAAGTTGGGGGTACCATGCCTTGCCTTTACCCACACATCCACATTAACCACAGTATAGTGTAGAGGTATGACTTTTTGGAGTGAGCCTCAGAGGCCTCCGAGATCTTTGTGCTGTCTCTTCTCTTGCATGAGAGCTGGTTGAGAAAGGATTAGCACTCCCGGTTTTGCTTTCCTCTTTCAGCCTGAAGAGCTGTCTCAAGACTGCCAGATCGATCAAGTGACTGGATTGCTGTGCAGCTGACGACATATCCAAGTCAAGAGAAGGTTGTCAGCGACCTAGCCATCCGCGCTGCCGTGGCTGAACAATGAGATGCGGGGACGATGTGGGGACGGGGCTAGGCTACCATGGTAGAGGAACTCCATCAGATTCAGAAGAGTCACAAAAAGCAAGCGAGGGATGAGAGAATCACCAGCGCCATCGATCTCACCAAATTTCCTGAATTAACAAAAGTCACTGAAGAAGAATAAGCGTCACAGGGCAAATACCCTGTCATGCCTAGCTGTGGCATGGTTGTCCTGCCTATGTAGTTCGTGCACTCGAATTCTGGAGAAGGGGAAAAATAAGAACAAGAATAAAGGAGATACAAGACGAGCGCTAAGCTATTGTGGTACGCTACTGCGTACACAGTAGTCGAAATCGGAGATCGGGGGCGGGTACGAATCGTCGATCATAGCAATCGCAGGAGAGAATGGAATCGACGACTCATAACCCAATGATATGGGTTTTAACCAAGCACAGTACGTCTCAAGAACACTATAAAAGGTGTACCTGGAAAGCTAATCACCCCAAGGCTAGAGGCTAGGTCAGGCCAAGCACAGGACCCTTCTTCAACACTGCTGGCGGGAAAGTCCATGCCTTTCTCGAGAGGAGAGGCTATGAAGATGAAAGCCCTTCTTGTTGTTATTGTTGATATCGCTCGCTTTTTTGCTATTGCTGTATGGCTGTGGGTGGGTGGTCCCTCGGTCGATTTTGTCAATTGGCCATCGGTAGTGAGCGGCGGCGGAGAATAGGAGAAAAAAGAAAAGCAGAAGGGCGAATGCAACATGAAAGTCAAAACAAATGTTACGGTTACATCGTTTGGCCCCATTCATTCCCTCTCGCTTTTCCTAGGATTCCCAATTCAGTTTCACCTGCAGTAGCTTCGACTTTTAGCGGCCTATGCCATTGCGACGGTGCCTCGACAACAACTCTGTGCTGCAGACAATCGGCTTTGGGACAGACGTGGCAAACGTAGTCTCTCGAGGGACTTGACAAGTTTGGGATTGGCCTGTTGTTCTACCGCTGGGTAATGAAAAAGTGACGAAGGCCGCAGTTTGGGTCTCGCCGGTCAGTCGTGCTCGTCACAGCTGTTCGGCTCCATTTCATTGGTTGTCTTTTCGCATCTTGTGATTTTCGTTTGGACAAGTCGTGACGAGTGACGGCCGAAGATAGGCTTATCAGGAGGGGAAAATACAGTGTAATTTAGATCCCGAAATGTGGTCGCGATACATAGATTGATGGATCCGAGATCTGGCACACTTTATCAATCTGTGCAGTAACGTCGGGTTACACGACAGTAGATTCGGCCTTTTTCTCCGAGCGACACAACCCGGCAAGAACGACGCTTCGTGGTATGTATGTAAGCTGCGGCGATAGGAGAAGTTTTACAGGAGGAGAAAACAATAGTACACTAAGCATGATTCAGACCCGAGCTCTCGAAACGAAGCACGTGGTGGAAGAACAAACACATGGGCAATGAAAATAGGTAAAACACCAAAACTTGCGGCTTGTCCCGTACCCTGCCGTCTGGTCAGGGTACCCGAAGCGACGATTTTGTGTGAATGAGGGACCCTGTCATTTGGGTGCGGTCCATCTATTCGCCACAACGGCGGTGATGAGATTATCCCCCGTCCCAGAGGTCTCGCCAGTGCTCTCGCCAGTCATCAGTTGGTGCTGTTTATCCGCTGTCGTACAGCACAAAAAAAAAAAAAATAAAAATAAAGGAATCGATAGTGTGGTTTCTGTCGGACGCCCGGACATCACTCTATGGCACCATTTTCGGGTTCTCCGTATGGCGCAGAGACGATACTTTGGATGAGAGAGAGAATTTTGGCCATGCACAGGAGGGGGGGGGCGATGTGGCCGTTTCTGCTTAAATGAAATGATGATGTGTTGCTTGCTTGCGAGGGAGGTCGGCGAGGGGTAGGGAGAGAAGCGAGAGCGGTTGGGCGACCGAAGCGGCGCCGCGGCGACAGTGACTCTGGCAACCGGCTCCCCTTTACAAGAACAAAGTGTCTTATCACCAGCCGGGGACCCATCGGGGCTCATCCGCGAAGAGCCGACTGCGGAGCCTCCGGCTCCACGGCAGGTTTCCGGACCCTCCCTTTTGCGATGTGAACTGTTCCCTTGGTACGCGATGTACTTGCACATTCTAACTGCCTGATGGCCCTGATGGGGAACAGGAAGACATACCTTTCCTCAGTCTGTTTCGCGTACAACATCTTCGCACTTATCCAAAAGGGGCTCCAGTTCAGCCACAGTCTAGTTTCGTGATATTTCCGTTGTAAACCTGAATGGATTTATCTACCCCGTATCGTGACTGATCGTACGATGAAGAAAACCAAGTTGAAGTATCCGCGCGCATCTATGACTCTCGAGCTCGCGCGTTTCGAGGCCAGTATGGAGTGGAATCAAAGAGATAAAAGAACGCATTCAGAGGAGTCCCGTCAACTACGAATGATATGATATGGATAAACATTGGAGCGAAGAGACAGAGGAGTCGAGATGAACGGCATGTATGAACGACCCCTGACCCTGTCAGCAACGCCCTTCAGTGAGTACAGTGCCGTTGTGGGCTCAAGCGCGTTGTGGCACATCGCTGTGATGACGGATCACCACTGCAGCACCAGCAGTCACCACGACAAGGTCAACGGCTAATGACGCCGCATGTCGAGTCGTCATCTTGGGGCGTATGAACGGACATGCCCAGATAATAATCACGATTCGGGCCTGGTAGTGACTCGATAAGAAGCAGAAAGATTCAAGCTGTGGCTGGTGTTAGACCTTGAATGCTAGGATGGGATGTCTGCCAAGAGAGGCTTGATGGGTGTTGAGGAGAAATTGCCCGCCTGGTCTTCGTCTTTCTAGTTGCAAGATTTGTATCACAATCAATTGCAGGTCACAAGACAACGAGTACCATGCTGTCATACCGCACCACCGGGCTCACCATCCGGTATTGTGCCCCAGATTGAGAGATGAAAGTGCTTCCGTGGGAGTTCCATGGAAGTTCCATGCAAGTTCCAATGATGTTCAGGAGCTCTGGAGTAAACGGCTGGATCGGCCGTCTTGAGGAGATTACCTTTGCGCCTCACCTCGAGCTCCCTGGCTGGCCCAGCTTCGCCTGGCACCAACATTACAACGTTGGTGGATGTGACAACCATATCGCCTTCCGTGCCCTTCCGTCATGAAAGGGTTTCAGGACGGCTCGATCGGCCGCCGTTTTTTCCTCTCCCATTCACTTTTGTGTGTATCAGGGCCATAACACTCTAAGTTGATACCGCTTTTCAAGGAGGCGGTAAGCTGGCAAAGCTTGGGTCTGGAGATGCACACGCCAGCTCATCTCGGTACAGCCAAACCTGGTGGCCCGGTTTGCTAAGGACATTGCATTGATCAGCATCATGCTTCTTCTTACCCGCTTTTTTTGCTTCTAGAGGCTCCCGAGTCCTGGAGAAAGGGCTGATAGCTGCATCCGACGGTGTGGTTCTGGCCCCCTCATGTTGAAACTGAAGGAAGGAAGGCGGAAACTGCACGCGTTTCTTGCATTGCAGATGCTAGAGAACAAAGCTTCTTCCCACTAGACAGATCCGTGATGCCAATGCGGTGTCGTCAGCCACATGGCTTTGGACCAGGGGGTGGACCAGCCATTTGATGCGAACCTCCGCAACCGGGAGCGGAATAGTGTCAGACAGGGGACTTCGGGGCGCGCAAGTAGAAAGTTTTCTTTTCCCCTTTTTTGTAGCGATTAGTCTCCTGAATACCCATGGACGGGTAGACAAGAAGATGGCAAGTGAAGCGAAATGTGTGATTTAAAAGATATCCAAACAGGTCTTGATGTAGGTAGACTCCCCTTCACCCAGATCGCCTCACTTACCAACTAGAACACTGGCAGAAATGCAAGTTGGTGGAATGCTCCCCGTGATGAAACCTCCAACCGATAGAAAGTTAGTAATAGCGAAAGGCGCAATATGCGGGGGTTTGAGTTTCCAGTTCTGATTTACGTCAAATCATGGCGTTGATCCTTGTGTCCGCTCCGCTCTGCCCGGTTCTCCGTAGATTCATCGAAGGGAAATGGAAGGAAATGCTTTGCACAAGTTGCATTGGAGCATTAACATGGCATGTTATGTCCATGGATAACGGACTTGCTGACGGCATGCAGTGATCTCCCGTCCTTCCCTTGCCTCGCCTATGCTGATACTCGATGGGTGAGCACGAGGATGATGAGGAGGAGGAGGATGATGGACGTTGATTGCACAAACAGATGGCCAAATTCTAGCCAAATGTCCTCGCCGGTTCCCGGCTGGTTGTTGGTGGCGTTTGTGATGTTCATGTCTTTGGGCCCAGGGGAAACCAGGCGAGCTCTGAACCATCCCGCAAGTGTGACTTGTCCACATCTGGTTTACCGTAACGGATCCCAGGTCATGGCACGGGATCATTGGGTGCCTGCCTAGCGACCATGGGGACCAAGGGTTTTGCTCAAGGCCGGGGGCATTGCAGTTTGCACTGTTCGCGGTACCTAAAGGTCCCGAACACTAACACTTTTCTTGACGTACTGGACGTCTGTGCATCCAATAGGCGCTCAGCTGGCCTCCCCTTTGCACCACTGTTGTTGTCATGGTCGCTGTCTCTCCACTGTTCGTATTCTCCATCTGAAACCGTATCGCTGAAATGTGAAAGGTTGTGCCTCTTGGTGAAATGTTTTTCTTGTAGACTGTGTTTGCCAAATACCTTTGTGCCTCTTCCGCTCCTCTTTGACCATGAAGACGTCGGAGACGGGAGTTCTCATCTGGACTCTTTCAACACAAGGAACAGAGAGCAAAACTCTGCAAGGCACTGCAAACTCGAACAGCGGCAACTACAATACCATTGGGTGTTTATGCCTCGGCTGACAATGTCGCTAACCTTGATCACCATCCTCTCCGCAGATACTGCGCGGGACATGGGCCAGACGAGGAGACAAGGAGTCCGAGCAACAAAGCCAAGAGTGGATTGTGGTGATGCTCCCATCATGCTCCACTGGGATGACAACGATGAGGGCAGGTGGAAGTGCTTCCGAAGTTTGCCGGTAACCGAAAGATCCATAGGCTGTGAACAATGATGAAGAAAGGCTTTTGCGTTCGATATAAAACCCAGTCAATGATGGATGTTTTGCAAGACGCGAGGTTCATCAACATCAACAACAATGTCCCAAGTACATACACTATCTACCATGCCTACCTAGCCTAGAGGTAGGTACCTACCAAGTGTAGTACTCTGCACAGAAACCAAATTCAAGACCAGTGAGAGGGGTGTGTGCTGGGCAAGTGCAGTGCAGCAGACCAGCAGTGGTGTGGTGGGGTGAGAACGGAGTAGACATATGTAGAGGCAGTAATGATTTTCAACAGCTGAGTGCCCGTCACTCTCCGTCACTCTCCACCATAGTATCGTGACACTGTACCTGCAGTGCACACAAGTCGACGATCGGTCCGGCCGGACCCAATGCAGTGTTGATGGTCGACCATCCAAAAGCAAGGTTCCCCTGGGACTCCTGGGTACAGGTCCCATTTCCACTCTTTTCTTCTTTTTCGAATTCTGCGCCGCCCTGCGCTAGTCCTTGAGGAATCCCCATCCTTGGAGGATCACAGCGGTCTTGGCGCAAATCGACCAAAGAAAAAAGACGAAGCTCGTAGCTGGAAACTGGAGACTGGAGACGCATCTTTACTAGGTTGTATGTACCTACCTAGGTACCTACATATGTATGCACCTGCAGTGCCCGCCCCTGGGTGCACTACTCTACACCTGCGCAGTATATCGCCTGCCCCACACCCTCTTGCTCCTGCCTCTAAAACCCTCCCCCAGGTGGATTTCTCCTCCTTCATTAATTTCGCTCCGCTGCCCTTTTCGCTTTCCTGCCATTCACTGTGCCTGTGTGCCTTACACCTTCCCTAACTTATTTTTCTCGCTTGGTGCCCACGTCCTTCATGGCTGCACGTCCTAATACTTTCCATCCAGTTCAGACTTCCCGAATAATCCTTGGACCCTGATCCTCTCCTTGTGAGACAGCGAGAGGACCTACAAGTGGAAAGCCGGTTGTCGGGGCGCATGCACCTGTCAGGTACAAACATACCCAGGTACTTTATCTCCAGTTTCGTTGGTCGCAGCAGGCGAAAAAGGTTCCCGGGACTCTCTGTTTGTCGAGAAATCAAAAGAGCAACGAGATCGACCGTCCCGCTTCTCCCCTCGGCCCCCAGGGGCATTTCTAGCGAGACCAGTCAAAGAAAAGAGGCACCGTTGTCACCACCTTCTCCCATCCGACGGCCTTGCTTTTTTTTCTTCACTTTTGCTTCACAATGCGCGCCGTTTAATACTTAATATCACCCAATACCACTCACGTCATCACGACACAAACGCCCTCGATATCGACAACACAGGTTTCGACATCGATCTCGATTCGCTTCCGGGGTCCACGTTCAATACTCGATTCTAGTCGACACTTTTATCTGCCATGGAGGGCATTCTGTGTGTGCCTCCCGATAGGGGCCCTATCATTGGGAGGGCGGTTTGGAAGGTGCGCACATATCTTGAGAATTCCAAGTCCGAGGAGCTTTGTGTGTCTGGACAAATTCTGATCGGTTTATAGCCTCGCTATGTCGTTCTGGGAAATGGGCTACGGGAACCGCAACTACAGTCTGGCCTGGGCCGATCACAGAGCAACCGAAGCTCTACGCCAGCCCGAATGCAGATCAAGGTGTCTCCGGACACCATGTACCTTTCCATCTACAAGTCCAAGGTAAGCTCTGGTGCCCTCTCGGTTTCGCCCGTGTGGTAGCTCGAGGTCGGTCTGTCAAACTGCTCAGCGTTTCTAACATTCACTTAACCGTGTAGGAAGATTGGGAACCGGCATTGCAAGTCGCCGTGTCCTTGATAACCGACTGCCAGGTACAGATGCTGGCCCACCGCAAGCAAGGGCCCATACTCCCAACGTTGGTTGTCAATGTCGCCCCTGATCCCGCTGCTGAGAAGATGCGCAAACGTCGTTCGAGCAGGACCGCCGGCCTAACCACCGGGAAGGACTCGATTCCTTCGACATTGCTGTTCCGCGCAGGTGAGGATAGCCACTCGCACCTTTCGCTCCACGAATGGGCTCGCTTCATCCAACAGCTTATCCGCCCAAGTGTCGTCCGAGAGGGGCAGGCTACCCAGCCCCCTTTGAGTCCCATTACTCCGGCCTCGCCAAGTTTCGTCAACCCGTTTTCACCCCGATCCAGCGATCAACAACATAGGCCAAGCAGCGGGAGCGCAAGCTCGCGACCCAGTTTCCACCCCATGAATTTCACACCATTATTCACCAACCGCGAGCGCCCTGTCACTTTAGTCGATACCCCGAGCTTACACTCCAAGCGCAGCGATGTGTCGTCGCAAACCAGCTCCATGAACCCGGCCTTGGGGTATCAGCACTATACGGCCATGTTCCCTGCCGATCTTCCATCACCGGCTACTACGGTTGGCGAGTACCAGGGCGAGTTTATTGAGGGTTGGACTTCCGCTCAGGGGAGGTCTTCCGCACTGAGCTCACCCGTAAGAGGACGTGACAATAGCGTGGGTTCCCAGTCACCAGCGCCGCTTCCGCACCCGGCGCTCGACCCTACTTCACCCCCAGGCCCTCGGGAGACCATCCTGGATAGAGCCTTCCAAATGCGCTGCATTCCAGGCTCGGAGCGCGATGTCCCAGGAGAAGAGAAACTTAGCTCGCTGGCCCGGTTCGATGCATTGATGCGAGAATTGGATGACAAGAGGAAGAAGCGCGAGGCGGATGAAGCTAGGAGCAGATCCGCCACGCTTGCAACCTCAGATCCTGCAACAGAACGACCCGGACTTAAAAGTGCATGGGATGTGGCCGAGCCCTCGAGCACAGAGGAGGATATCGACGAAGAGGACGAGGACAGTGATTTGCCCGAGGTCGAGCGTGACTCGGAGGATGGCTTCACGATTCCATCCTCTACTCGAAGAGCACTGGAGTTCATCACGGGGAGGAACGAACTGGCTTCGCCACAAAAGCAGTCCTCTCGTCAACCGATCCGGGCTCCGTTGATGTATAACGCGGACGCCTTGAACGCTCTGTCATCAGGTGGTGGCAGTTCCTCTCGACCACAGACTGGTTATTCTCACAGGTCTCGTCCGTCCATTGGCGCAAGAACACAGTCACAACCACAGATGACAGAAATGCTTGCTGCCTATGGAAGCCCACTAATGGGCGTTCTTGAAGGACACTCCGAGACGTCGTTTGAACAAGGTAGTTCAGCTACTGCGATGAACTCGGCCACGTCGACGCCGCTTCAGCATAGCCACCATCGCTCGACGTCGAGCGGCAAGCGCCTGAGCTTCAGCGAATTCACCAAACGTCTCAGCAGCAGCACCAGTAGCTTGCTCCTGGTCCAGACCAATAACAGCCCCGGTAGCAGTCGTGGCGGCAGCAACAGTGAGGCCGACAGCACACAGGTTCAACCTCAGCAGCGACCACCGTCACCGTTGCAGGGCGACAAGATGATCCCTCGGAGCGCTGGCTCGCCGCCGCAACGTTCGATTGACCGAGATGTTTTGGACAAGAGATGCGGCTGGCGCGGCAGCGTTGGGGTGTTTGGCGGTCCGGAGGGCGGTTTCCTTTAGAAGAGGGCTCAACGGCGCCGTATTGTACCAAGCGCCAACTCCTCGACCGCTGAGATCTCACTTGCGACAAGCAAGAAGGAGAGAAAGCTGTTTAAACCAAGTTCTTGGCTCGGACTGGCTGGCTGAACTTTGGCCCCACTCCTGGATCTACACCTACGTGCATCACTTGTTGCTGGAGTCTTTCATCACAATCCGCCCAACTCTCATTTCACACATACGGCTCTTATCAGTTCTCTCCCATCGTCAAATAGTTCGTCTTGGCATCTGCATCAACTCGTATTTAACGACTTATCACGATCGAGCGAAACCCATTATTACCATATCATTTTGCACAAAACGGAGTTGGGAGGGAGGGCCACACGGGCATCTGGCGTTAGACATTATCATTATTATTCTTATGAGCAGTTTATCTTTTTCCTGCTTTCATCCTTTGGTTATTCCACATCACATACATTCTCAAGGCGTCCTCATGGGACAACATGACTTACGTTCTTTAGGAAGAAGTAGGAGAGAAAGAAGATGGGCGCAAATGAAGCCAATGAAGTTGGGTACGGGAGTTTTAGGGAGGATGAAGTGGGGAAAAGTTTGAGGCTGGCTCGTCGTAGGAGAGCAGAAGGGCTCATGTATTATGAGCAACTGGCAAAATATACCGCAATGTGTATATATCCAAACGAACGAGTGCAATATTGACATTACTGGACGTACTTTAGATTACACGCTGTTGCAATGTGCCGCGGTGATATCCGTGGCTTGTCTTTGTCGAGGCCACAGCTAGTCTGTAGCCATTCATTGATGCCGCAACACAAAATGGCACACACGACATTGGTACTCCGTACGCTCCGACAGATACGCTAGCTACATCGTCACTAAGTACTGTGTTCATATTCTCTCTTAAACTCTCATAGAACCCGACTCTTTTTTTCTCAAGTTCATCTGCGATGATAAATCAACATTTCGAGTGCATATACCTCAACAGATATAGGTTGAGCAAGAGCAATCCGCCGAGTTCGAGTCTCAGTCAGTTTGCGAGTCGAAGCATCAGCTCTGTCTACTGTTTAGTGGTACATACATCCAAAAGACCCTTCCCCCACTTACCGCAGGGGTATCATCTAGTGGTCCCACTCCCATCCCCGTGGGGCCCGGGGACCAAATGGATGACGGGCGGAGCTCCGAGCTTCAGTGCTCTTCCTTGAAGAAACAGCACCTCACTTCAGCCCTAAGCTGCAATGGACTGTTTTGTTTCACAAATATCCAATGTTCCGAGCCGTTTGGTCGGGCAGCGATAATATCCCAATTTTCAGGCAGGCGGCTTCACACAACCATCCATCCATCCATGTCTCGCACTCAGGTCCTGGCTGCTACCTCTCAAATCGTCCAGTGAATGAGCGTAGCATAGCATGGAAGGCTAGCAGCTGCCTGAGAGGGGCCGATAGGAACGCCCGTGAATGACGAAGGATCACCGAGGCTTTGCGCATTCACGCCCTGAGAACTGGACAAGATTGGGTGATGTATACGTACCTAGCTACTCATTCATGGTTAGTAAGTGTACAATGTATTTGACACTTTCAACACTCATGTCTAATCCGTGATATCGTTTGAACCTTGATACGTCAACTCCAGCCCTTAACGTTTGCCATCGACTTGGGTACCTAGGTTGCTTTTCGCTCTGGCTACGTCAAACAGTTGCTGCACAGCCGACCAAGTGGAAACTCACGAGAAGCCTGGAGCAGAAGCCACCTACCTACTGTAGTTGTAGTAGTCAGCACCTCAATGCCCTCGCGAACGCAGTAAGCAATCTTTCTCCATCCGACCGAACTTCCTGACTACCTCTAGAGGTAGGTAGAAGCAGGTAGAGGTAGCTTGGACTTACCCTCCTCGTCATCATCTACTTGTAAGTCATGGACGTGCTTGGTTCCTTCAATGTTCGTTCTCTCTTTCAGACTCAAACATCGAGATTGGACCTCAGGGCATCCATTGCCAAGTAAGCAACAATGCACACACGCAAACTAAAGGCCATGATTGCACACGGTTCTCCCCGCGGTCGGCGAGCTTCTCTTTAGTGTTATAACTGCAGAACTAACTAGTGTAAGGTGGATGACGGTGCTCTTTGCTGGACCCCCTCTTCGGTGATGCTTGTTGGTTCTACCTACGTACAGGTAATGACCATTCGCGCTCTTCCTCGCACTGTCGCAGCGTCGTAGCAAAGACTCAGCAGTCGCTGTTACATCCGCCAGATGCCGGCTCCGGGCTGCCTACAAGTCCCTACCAACAACCTTATCTGAGCGGCACCGGGAAGCCCACCCTAAACTAGCTTTACAGACCTACGTCGATATACATACAACCACCGGACAACAACTCAAACCTGCATCCTCCTCCACGACCACCTTGCTGCTGTGCTGTCGCCTCCGCTCTCCAGTGTCAGTGTTTCACCCAACACGCGACCGCCAAGCATTCCGTCTCGCTTCCATCCGACCGTCATCGCTTCTCACCACTCAACAGCGCTGCGGGAACGAACATCGGTCCCGCGCCAGATACGATTTCACCGTGGCAGACCAAACCCCCAACCCACAAGTTCCCATATATCCCCTAAACTCCGACCGACGCTCAAACACCCCGCAACCTACTACGACTTCCTCTTCCAACACTATCGAACCTGCTCCAATCTCTGCTCCACCGTTCCCAGCTGCTGCTCCCCCGCAGCCACCGTCCGTGACGCCATCGGTTCCCACCAGTCTTCCACACGACCGCCCGTACGCCTACACTCCATCCCAAGTCCTCGGCCGCCGCCAACTAAGTGACTTGGATGAAAACGGACAAGACGAATACCGTCTCGCTTCGAACGACGTCTCAGTCAGCGCCACCTCTTCGGACGCTACTACGACCACATATACGTCCCTGCGGCCACTCAAGCGTAGACGCGGCATCATGTCGGCTGACATCGATGGCCACAACTCGTCGAATGGAGTTGGGCAGTCACTCTCTAATGGATCTCGGGCAGAGATCACAATGGCGGTATCTAATGGAAATGGGGCGCTCAAGGCAGCATCTGGGCCATCAAATGGGCCAACTTGGGAGGCCAACCGCACAAGGTTACTATCAGGGAGTTACCACGGCCACAACCGGGAACAAATTACACGTCTCCTGATACAGGCTATGACGGAGATGGGATACAACGACGCAGCAGACAAACTCAGTCAGGACAGCGGCTATCGACTCGAAAACCCTACGGTGGCTGCCTTTCGAGCGGCTGTCTTGGACGGTGACTGGGGAAAGGCAGAGGAGCTTCTTAAGGTTGCGCAAGTTGCTGGAATCGCAGATCCTGGTTTGAGGGATGGCCTGATACTTGCCTCCGGAGCGGATCGCAACATGATGAAGTTTTGGCTTAGACAGCAGAAGTACCTAGAGCTATTGGAAAGACGCGAAACACCACGGGCTTTGGTGGTGCTGCGGACGGAGCTTACACCGTTGTGCGGGGACCAGCACCAGAAGCTGGAGTTTCTGTCAAGCCTTCTCATGTGTGCGAGTGCTGAGGACCTGAGAGACAAGGCCGAATGGGACGGTGCTCGCGGAGAGAGTCGGCACACCTTGCTTTCTGAGCTATCTAGTATGTTGTGGAGTGTCAATCTCAGGGTCTTCAAAACCTGCTAATACGTTTTGCGCAGAATTCGTTTCGCCTTCGGTTATGCTCCCTGAGCATAGGTTGGCGGCACTTCTTAGTCAGGCGCAAGAAATTCAAATTAGCAACTGCCTATATCACTCGACCACTCAAACACCCTCTCTTTACAAGGACCACGTGTGCGACAGGAAGGCTTTTCCCGCAATTGCCAAGTATAAACTGGATGAACACAACGGCAATGAAGTGTGGCAAGTCAGGTTTTCACATGACGGGACACGGTTGGCAAGTTGCGGCATGGAGCGTCTTGTCGTCATCTACAGCGTACCCGAGTTCAAAGTGCTACACAAGTTAGACACGGGCGATGAGCAACACGATAACCGGGGTGTAGGTAATATCGCATGGAGCCCGGACGACAAGATGCTTGTCACTTGCGCAATGAACGCCAAAGTGTGGGACACCGAGGTAAGTGCAAGAAGGGACAACCTCGACCCTAAGTCTCTGTCCGTCTCGCACTCGCTAACAAGGGGTGATATTGTAGACTGGAGCGCTGATCAGGACTATCGACCAATTCAACGAGCCAGTTAGTAGTTGCGCCTGGGCCAGCAACTACGTTCTTATCACCGGGTCCTTCGATAAGGAAAGGTCAATCTGTTCCTGGAACCTCGGCATAGCCGACGTGTTTAAGACCGTGTGGACGAAGGACCATCGAACGGAAGACCTGGCACTGTCCCCCGATAGAAACTGGGTTGTTGCCCTGGACGACCAAAAGCGGTTTCATGTCTACAACTACCACACGCGCGAGCAGGTTTATTCACATGAGCTGAAGGATAGAGGAACATCACTCTGTATAAGCCAGGACTCGACGTCTTTGTTGGTAAATACACAGGTGGGAACAGCGACTCTGTATGATATTCTCACCAAGGAAATCATTCACCAGTACAATGAGCACAAGGGTGGGGACTTCCTTATCCGAACTTACCTTGGTGGCGCCAATGAGGGGTTCGTCCTGTCTGGAAGCGAGGGTAAGTGACTTGAGGAAGCTTGTTGACGATATTTGAAGAGCGAATGACGGGGCTAACAGGCGCATTCATAGACGGGTCAATATATATCTACCACAAGTCCACGGGTATCTTGGTGGCGCGGCTCAAGGGAGCCCATGCGCCGCGTTGCAACTCTGTCACGTGGAATCCTTCAGATCCGCGCATGATTGCCAGCTGCGGAGATGATGGGTTGGTCAAGATGTAAGTTTGATAACCCGTTTAAATCAGGATACCCGTCAGTTTCGCTGACCATGATGGACAGTTGGTACCCCGAATGGCCCGACTGGGATGAGAATATGGAACACAGCGGTACAAACAACAACGGACGCGTCCACGACACAGCAAGGCCGCGATAGAATGGGGAGCTGAGGTGGAACAGCGGACGTCTGTCCTTGCCGCTTACAGCACGTGTACTCAATACATTTGCGTGGCCGAAGATATTTTGAGGGACGACGATCAGCCATGCAATGCACGAAAGAATAAGTATGATCGTTGTTGCGGAATGTCATGGAAGGAAAGGATAAAGATAGTACACCACCAACTACCAGCGCTGTATTAACAAACCGGGCTCGCTTCAAAGCGATGATTGAGTAATCGATGGATGGACGGACAGACAGAGAGGAGAGCATTGCAATTTTGTTTTTGTTTCCTTTTTCGACCTGGAAACCTGTTCTCTTATACAGAGTCAACATGTTGTCTCACACATCAACAAAGGTAGAATTGAACAAAGGTACAGATCAGTACAGCGTAGCATAGGATATCGGGGCGGGTTAGCTGGGGTATGTAAAGATAACACAGATAGTTTTCACACTTCACTTTCCCGCAGTGGGTTCAAGAGCAATTGAGCAACTCCTCGTCGCTTTTAGAGATATTCTTTTCAGCACGTGCCTGGTTTGCGGTCACACGCCTTGTTTTGTCAATGACTTTTTCGTCTTATACCGCCCAATCCGCGAGACCATGACGCGGCCTCGATTAGGTAGAAGAATGAAGCCATGTTGGCAAGCATGACGCTTTGAGACATGCGTAACCGGCCGCGCACGACGGGCGGGGTTTCATGGGGCACTTGTTTACAAGAAAAGTGACTTCGAAGATTTGAAAGAAGTGTTCATAAAGTTTGGATATTTTGTTCAAAAAGACGTTGCAGCATCTGTCTCCACTTTCCAGGGCAGTTAGAGAGAGACAGGCAACGACAGAACTCTGCTGGAAATCAAGTACCGTCACGTCGCACGGTGACCCTCCCCCCTTCAGCGCCCCCCCCTGCTTGTGCGTGCGTACGTCGCCTCAGCTTCGTGTCAGAAAGATTCCCATCTCCAGAACATTAACCAACGTCTAGTTCTACCTAGTGATAATAAGCCGGCTTGTTCTACCCATCGTCCGCCCCCCGTCAAAGCGCCGCTCGCACGTACCGCGATACCTTGGAAACGTTTGCGCCTGGCTCCAGCTGGTAGTCGCCGCCTTAGACTATTCTAGACGTTAGTTCAGGCTCCCGTCCTTATCTACCTACCGAAACCCAAGCGAAGCGGGAGGAGGCACCAGATTCCGCCGACACCGCCTGCCACACGACATCCCTCAACTCCAAACAAACACATCACCATCGTCCACCTCTGCATTAGCCAGCAATTATGACGGTAGACGTGAATACCGGGTCGCTCAGCACCCCCGGAGGTATCTCTGACCCCGGCCTCATCAAGTACGTCCCAAGTCCTGCTTCCACTCCTTCCAGTCTGCTGGGCTGGTCTTGAGCCTATCGTATATCGGGCATCATCGCCGTCGTCTTTAGTTCGCTAACATGGTCACCATCCGCACAGGCTCGTCAACAAGCTCCAGGATGTCTTCACAACCGTCGGCGTCAACAACCCCATCGATCTCCCCCAAATAGTAGTCGTCGGCAGTCAGTCCAGCGGAAAGAGTTCAGTACTAGAAAACATTGTTGGTCGCGACTTGTGCGCATCCCCCCTCCCCCGCCCCCTTTCCCCGCCCCTAGTCTCTCTTCGCTTTCCAAACTAGTCTCCCCTCCCCTCCCAAAAAAAAAAAAAAAAAAAAAATAATCACTAACGCGAGACCCTTGTTTCTCTTCTCCAGTCTTCCTCGCGGCTCCGGTATTGTAACCCGCCGTCCCCTCGTCCTCCAGCTTATCAACCGGACGGCCACCCAGAACGGCTTCGGCAATGAGCTCGACGACAATACCGACAAGGCCGCCAACACGGACGAGTGGGGCGAGTTCCTTCACATTCCCGGCCAAAAGTTCTACGACTTCAACAAGATCCGCGATGAGATCAGCAGAGAGACCGAGGCCAAGGTCGGCCGCAATGCCGGCATCTCGCCCGCTCCCATCAACCTGAGAATCTACTCGCCCAACGTCCTCAACCTCACCCTCGTCGATCTTCCCGGTCTGACAAGAGTGCCCGTTGGCGACCAGCCGCGCGATATCGAGAAGCAGATCAGGGATATGATCCTCAAGTATATCCAGAAGTCCAACGCCATCATCCTCGCCGTTACCGCTGCCAACGTGGATTTGGCTAACTCGGATGGTCTGAAGCTGGCCCGTGAGGTGGATCCCGAAGGTCAGCGCACCATTGGTGTGCTCACAAAGGTCGACTTGATGGACGAAGGTACCGATGTCGTTGATATTCTCGCCGGTCGCATCATTCCCCTCAGGCTGGGGTACGTGCCCGTGGTGAACCGTGGCCAGAGGGATATTGACAACAAGAAGCCCATCAACGCTTCGCTCGAGGCCGAGAAGAACTTCTTTGAGAACCACAAGGCGTATCGTAACAAGAGCTCATACTGCGGCACGCCCTACCTTGCTCGGAAGCTCAACTTGATCCTGATGATGCACATCAAGCAGACCCTGCCCGACATCAAGGCTCGCATTTCCAGCTCGCTACAAAAGTATACCCAGGAGCTCGAGTCCCTGGGCCCTTCAATCCTCGGCAACAGCGCGAACATTGTCCTCAACATCATCACCGAGTTCACCAACGAGTGGCGCACTGTCCTTGACGGTAAGAGCACCGAGCTCTCCAGCCAGGAGCTGTCGGGTGGCGCTAGAATCAGCTTCGTCTTCCACGAGCTGTACTCGAACGGTGTCAAGGCAGTGGACCCCTTCGATCAGGTCAAGGACTCCGATATTCGCGTTATCCTCTACAACTCCTCCGGTCCTTCGCCCGCTCTCTTCGTCGGAACTGCGGCTTTTGAGCTCATCGTCAAGCAGCAGATCAAGCGCCTCGAGGAGCCCAGTCTCAAATGCGCATCGCTCGTGTATGACGAGCTTGTCCGCATCCTCACCACCGTGCTCAGCAAGCAACTATACAGGCGCTACCCCGGCCTAAAGGAGAAGATCCACCAAGTGGTCATCTCCTTCTTCAAGAAGGCTATGGAGCCCACCAATAAGCTGGTCAAGGACCTGGTCGCTATGGAAGCATGCTACATCAACACGGGTCACCCCGACTTCCTCAATGGCCATAGGGCCATGGCCATCGTCAACGAGCGCCACAACGGTTCCAGGCCAGTTCAGGTTGACCCCAAGACGGGCAAGCCGATCCCGCAGAGCGCTACGCCCGCGCGAGCCGCTAGCCCCACCCTGGCCGGCAGCAACCTTGACGAGGGAGGGTCTAACGGTGGCTTCTTTGGTAGCTTCTTTGCCGCCAAGAACAAGAAGAAGGCGGCGGCCATGGAGCCGCCCCCGCCATCGCTGAAGGCCTCGGGCACTCTTTCTGAGCGCGAGAACATTGAGGTGGAGGTCATCAAGCTGCTCATCCAGTCTTACTACAACATTGTCAAGAGGACCATGATCGACATGGTTCCCAAGGCCATCATGTTGAACCTTGTTCAGTATGTTTTTCTCTTTTCTCTTTGCCGCTACTACCTACATTTCTATGACTGTGATACTAACATAAACAAACCCAGACTCACCAAGGACGAAATGCAAAAGGAGCTCCTCGAGAACATGTACCGCGCCGACGAGCTTGACGATCTCCTCAAGGAGAGCGATTACACGGTCCGCAGGAGGAAGGAGTGCCAGCAGATGGTGGAGTCGCTGTCGAAGGCTAGCGAGATCGTTAGCCAGGTACAGTAGGGCTAGTACTACATTCGAGAAGACGAAGAGAGTTGTTTATGAGACGAGACCAAGACATATTATTTTTGATGATGGGAGTGATTTCCTACAAAGAAGGGAAGAGGGGAATATGGATGAAAATCCTGAGGGATCATGGTGGTAATGATGAGTTGGTTGATTGTGGATGGATGGATGGGAATGAGGTTGGAGAATAAAGGAGTTGTTTGTGATATGACAGGTTATTTTAAGCAGCAGTTGATATACCAAAGCGATGAAAGAGAAGAAGAAGAAGTAGTAGAAGGGGAAGAGAAAGTCATTTAGTGGCATGTTTTTGTGTTTAGCTGTACAGAAAATGTTTATGACTTCTGTCTATGAAAGCTGTCTGGGTCAAATGGACGGAAGGATTCCCATCCATACCTTGCACGGTGTTATGGCATAAACATTGCACACCCTCCTGTCCCGTGACATGGTGGTCATGCTCTTCTTTTGGAAAATACACTGACCGACGCCAACCCAACATCAGGTTTTCAAGGGCCAGTCAGTAAACAGAGTTTCCGATGTTGATGGGCTTGACAAAGAGAATGATCCTTCCATCAAGCAATAATATTAGAGAGACCCAGCATCCGTTACAACTTGGACTTGAAAGCGACAGCATTCCCATTCAACACATCAAACTCCTTGCCCTTCTTCCAACCAAGCCACTGCTCCACGACGGATTCCCCGCCCTTTCCAGGCTTCAAGGGAATGCCCACATACGCTTCCCCCTCGACGCCTGGCCCTTGCCCATGGCTCGCATCCTTCGCATCGTTCCTCAGCGCCAAACAGGGCGTCTCCCTAAGCGTGACCACCGGTCTCTGATCGCCCTCCAACCGCTCCCTCTCTCTCTCCATCTCGCCATACTCAAAAACCGCCGTGCAGCACGCATCAGTCCCATCAAAGACATCTTCCCACTCCCTCCTCGTTTTGGTTTTGAACTTGTGCTCCAACACCCTCCTCAGGTCGGGCCAATTCTCCTTCTCCCCCCTCCTCTCCTCCCATTTTTGTCCCTCTAACCCCAACCCTTTAACCAACTCCCCGAAAAACTGCGGCTCCAGCGCCCCAACAGCCATGTATTTCCCATCCGCAGTCTCGTACGTATCATAGTAAGGGCAGCCCGTATCCAGCAGGTTCTCCCCCCTCGGCGCGTTCCCCACGGCGGTCTTCAGGGCAAAGCGATTGAAAGTAGCCAAGTAACTGGCTCCGTCGACGATGTTCGCCTCCACCACCTGTCCCTTTCCCGTCCTCTCCCTCGCGGCCAGCGCAAGCAGGATACCCTGGAACAAAACTGCCCCGCCGCCGGCAAAGTCTCCCAGAATGTTGATTGGCGGCGTCGGCTTCTCACCTTTTCTTCCCAGCAGACTCAACGCCCCGCTCACAGCCAGGTAGTTGATATCGTGCCCCGCCATGTTGGCGAACCGACCGTCGCGCCGGAAGCCCGTCAGGCGGCCGTAGATCAGGCGGGGGTTGCATTCGTCGCTGCACAAGACAGAGGGTCCCAGCCCGAGCTTCTCCAGGACGCCGGGGCGGTACGGGTCAATGAGGACGTCCGAAACGACAGCGAGGGATTTGATCAGGGCGATTCCAGAGGGGGACTTGAGGTCGACCACCAAGGAGGATTTGTGACGGGTTAGCTGGTCAGGAACTTGGCGGGCGACGGGGCCGGAGACGGCGCGGTCGATGCGCAGGACGGAGGCGCCGGCGTCGGCGAGGAGGAGACCGGCGAAGGGACCTGTCCCAGGGAGGGGGGGGTTTAGTTTCGTGACACCTTTGAAGTGGGAGTGAAGCGTGTATAAGTGGTGGTATAAGTGAAGTGTAAGTGAGACATGAGGAGCGGTAGGGGTCTCGGCCAAAAGCCTCTGTGTAAGTTGTATTGAAGGGGAGAGAAGGAGGAGGGCTTACCTGGAGCTAGACCAGCAAACTCCAGGACCTTGAGGCCGGTCAGAGGCGGTTGGCCAACCATAATCAATCCTTTCTTGGGTTTTACAATGTTTCAAGATTCTCGAAGGTACCTCTCGAGTAACCTTGCCCAGCAGAATGGTGCCTTGAAAATATGAAACGGTTACACAGCAACGGACCGATCCACACACAACACCCTATTTATTTAGCCGGTTCACGTGTCCAATTCCACGTTGTTTTTCTTGAATGGCGTGGGTCACTGTTTGGGTGGAAAAAAGAAGACACCCAGTGAATGGTGTATGGTGTCAAGGGTGTATGCGACTACTGGTGGTGGTGGTAGTGGTTGTTGGCCTTGGTGTTTTCTGCTGCTGCTGCTGCTGCTGCTGCTGCTGCAACAGCAAGGTCGTCTAGAAAGGATGAAACGAGAAGGAGAGATATCCAACCACTTATGAGACCGGTATTCGGGACTTTGGGATATGGGGAACTTGAAGAATGCTACGTTGGCGGTGTGGGTTAATAGGATGAACGGGGATGGAGATGGTTCAGTATTGTTTTGGGCTCATTCTGGTTTGATTTTGATAGTTTGCAGGACAAGATGCAATTGGGATATCCGAAATAGATACTGAGGAGTGAAGCTTCCAATCTGAACTGAGCGTCCTTAGAATGACATGGCTCTTTAGGGTTATTCGACAGCTGAAACCATCTTCTATGTGCGATAAACATCATCAAACATCCTTTTCCGTTTCTAATTCCAGAACATCTCAGTCTTTCTCTTGGGAAATTGAGCATAAGAGCTGAACAGCAATCGAGATTCGAAAAAAAAACATCATTCGACCGCAGCATTATCGCAGCGGTACGAATGTGGTGACTACCGAGGCTCCGTTCCTTCTCCCGCTCACGTTGCCCCAGGCCTGTGAAGGGTGTGTGTGTGAGGCTGTGCTGTCACTATGTAATTTACACCGTGGACGCACTCCCGTTTAGCGGCTGATCGCGGCCCGCTTTGTGGGGGAGTTGGGGAGCTGGGCAGGTGGAGAAAAAGGGCTTGGTATGCGGGGTAAAGACAAGAGGAGGATATGGACTGGTCAACTTTTGTACACTTGTACCTAATGCGCCAAAGTGACAAATCCCAAGGCATTGGATGACAGGAGCAGATCTGGGAAAGCTATGATTGCGGTAGTTGTAGATGCAATGAGTAGGTAGTGTACCAAGCAAACAATGTATAATGCAAGACCTTCAGTGCAAGGCAGTACCGAACCCACAATGTCGATGCGCAAGACAGCCTCAAACAACCGAAGATAGCCACGTCAACACCAGAAGATCTGACGAACAATCAACTTGAATATTATGCATCGAAAAGGTCACGGGAAGTGTATCAATTACCATGGGTCTGGGTGGTTCGACTGCGGGCGGATGGTTGGATGAGCCAGACAGCCCGAGTGTTCCAAATCCCAGGCCTTCAACCGTCAAAGACTTGAGAGCGTATTATGACAACAGTACCGTTATGGAATGAATAGTGCACGGGGGAAATATCAAAGTTGGATGCTGAGTGGAAAATGTAGGTTGCCTCCTCTACCTTGAAGCTGACAAATGTTCCGAAAAACCCAAGATGCAAAACAAATCGCGGGAATAACCCTAACCCTCTCCTAGGGAGCTATCGGAAAGCGCTTTACATCATCAAGGTCGGGTACATGGGGCAGCTCCAATTAGTCGCCGCTAAAAAGTCGTGATAACGCTTTCCACTGCCGCTGCCGCCGACACTCGCCATCCGTCCGCATTGCTGTGATTTTTTGTCTGTCTTTGCGCCGAACATCCTGTCACTCTCTAGCCGCCAGTCCCGCGCCTAACCTTTCCAAATGCTCACCCGGTCGCTTTTCTCGAGGGTACGCGCTGAAAGTCCCCGCACCCCGCAAAGTTCGTAATCGACACTAACATCCTCCTCCTGACAACAGCAACTCTTCGCCGCCGCCGCCCGGCCGGCCATTGCGCCCAAGGCCGTCTCCTCCGCCTTCCGCCCCGTCCTCTTCTACCAGAACCGTTTCCTGTCCGACGCGACCCGCCAGGCCATCGACAAGGCCGTCGCCTCCGCGCCCGTTGTTCTCTTCATGAAGGGCACCCCCGAGACTCCCCAATGCGGCTTCTCGCGCGCCAGCATCCAGGTTCTGGGTTTGCAGGGCGTTGATCCCAACAAGTTTGCTGCTTTCAACGTTTTGGAGGATGCCGAGTTGAGGCAGGGTATGTTACACAACGAGTGGGGACAGAAAAGAAAAAGAAAAAGGGAAAAGTAAAGAAGGAACAGAAATACTGACAAGTGGGCGTGCACCGCGCATCATCGTGCATATATAGGCATCAAGGAATACAGCGACTGGCCCACCATTCCCCAGCTTTACATCGACAAGGAGTTCGTCGGCGGTTGCGACATCATTGTTTCGATGCACCAGAATGGCGAGCTTGCCAAGCTTCTCGAAGAGAAGGATGTTTTGGTCAAGGGCGAGGAGGGTGCTGCTGAGGAGCAGACTGAGAAAAAGGAGTAAAAGGAATGAAGCGGCGGATGCGGATGCAGCTGTTGGCTGTGCGTGGAGGAGATGAGTGATTCATGAAGCCTATTGTACTTGTACTGATACCATTTGACACACGATTTGGATCGCATGCGTAGACTGTACGATATTGTGTTTACTCTTTGGCAGTTTCGAAAAGAGCCGTGGAAGTGTTTCCTTAAAAGTTCATCAGGGCGTTGGAAAACCTGATAACAGCAGATGAACGCCGGTCCATGTCATATATGACATGTCGAGTACAAGTGAGACGGATTCCGTCCAAAGTACCAAGATTTATGCTCGCCATCTACGCTATGTTGTGTTGAAAAGGCCATGTTAAATGCTGCCTGGGTATCATGTTAAAGCCCCCTTGTGTCATGCGCACCAAGAAAACTGAGAAGTCAGGACGAATTGTTCCCCTCAGCCATGTTGAAACCCTCTCATCTCTCCTCCCACCTTCTTTCTGTCACTGCCCTCATTTCAGTTGCAGCCAGGCCCATCTGTAGCCTCCTTATTTGTCTTGGCCTCCAAGCCATAACCGCCCAAGCCCGGGTTATTATAACTCAACCCCTCCGGCCCCCTCCTGTGCTGACTTCTCGGCCCTCTCTCCCTCAAATCATCCCTCAGCCACCTCAACACCAGCTCGCCCAACCTACTATTCCCTGTCACGCCTTCAACCACATTCTTCCCATCCTCGACCTCCTTCAACATCTCCTCCGCCTTCCCCCACCCCTTCACAGTGCCCAAGTGCATGTGCACCAGGTGCGTCGGCCAACTGGCCAGATTGTCCAGGATATGGGTCGCGTACACAACCGTGCACTCCCTCGTCTCCGTCTCCCGTCTCAGCCACCCCAGAAACTGCGCCCGGGACCAGACGTCCAAGTCGACAGTGATTTCGTCGAGCAACAGCACCGTCCAGGGCCGGATCAATCCCATCGCCAGCTGCACTCTGCGGCGTTCTCCGTCCGACACAGCGTGCATTCTCCAGTTGGTGTCGATATCCAGCACCGACACCAGTTCATCCCTTCTCTCGGGATAATGATCGCCGCCCACTGACCGCAGCAGTTCAACGACACCAATGTCCGTGCGCACAATCGCGTTGAGGACCCATTCCAACCCCAAGTAGGTGACGCCCTCCAAACCGTCCTTGAACGGGTCAACGCCCGACACTCTGATGGTATCGGCGGGCGCGAGACGCTTGCCGGCTAGCAGGCGAAGCAAGGTGGTTTTGCCGGCACCATTGGCGCCGATCAGCAGTGTGCGCGAGCGAGGCGGGAGGGAAAGGGTGATGTCCGAGACGCCATTGGAGCCGTCGGGGAAGCTGTAGGTGAGATGGTAGGTTTCCACTGTTGGGGCTGCTTCTTGGGATGCCATTGTTTTTTTTTTTTTTTCTCTTTTTGGTCCTTTTTTTTTGTGGATGCTTCGATGATTGGGTCGATGGTGGAAGGTTTGTTATGTTGGCTACCTCGAGTGAGAGTAGTAGTTGTTGGCTGGTGTTTCCACTATGTTTACCCTTGAGTTCGTGTTGTTGACAATGTGAAAAGATGTATGGTGTTGGTGGGGAAAAACTGATTTGGGCAAGTGAGGGGAAAAAAAAATAAAGAATGAGGGGATGATACCGGCAAGCGCCAAGCGGCAAATGTAATGCAAAACGGAACAATATTCCACTTGCACCTGACAGCTTGGAGAGCTCGGCGATGATGGGCCAGAAGTCTGTTGTTTCAAACCGCCCCCCTCCCCCTGGAAATTTTGCGGGGTGATAATGACGCAAGTACGCAACGAGGGCTGTTTTGAGTCCACATGGCGATTCAGTTCTCCAACTCCAATAATGTGCGAAGAGAGAAAACAGAACGTTCACGATCAAAACACCTCCACAGGGGTGTCTTGAATATGCTTATGTACTACGTCATCTCCAAACATTGTTTTCCTCTTCATGTCTCACTATTGCCTACCGGAACAAACATCGTTTAGCTTCAGCATCTGTCGCGAACTGATGCCTGTGTGTACAGGAATTCATGCAAGGAACCAGGTGCTAGCTGCATGTACTGCTGCTACTGTAGCTGTAGCTGTAGCTCTACATTAGGCACAGCTGCATACAGTTTACACAGAAGCTGTATGTGATGCATAGTGCAAAAGTTCCACTATGCCTCCAGAACTAATTCGGCTAGATGAGTTCTGTGCGATGTCGGAGATCGGGTGGCACCCATCGAAGCCAGGCCGTATTGTGTCTTTCAGACAATCTGCATCATTTGCAGTGTTGGAAGGAGGGTGAGTTGAGGTAAGTCAGCACTAACACCATGAATTCGGTTTCCAATTTGAGAAGGTGTTGGTGGCTTCACATTCTTCCGATTTGTAGATTTTGTGAATTCCAATCACCGACCAAACCCCCCTGCTCCCATTTCCGGGAACCACAAATGTAGCTGTTGCATCGATCACCATGGCAACACATTGGCGAAATCTGTTGTTCCAAGACACGACCTCGTAAGACAGACAGAACTCCCACTACTGCTGTTTACAAGTATGCTGTTGTTTGCCACTTGGCAGAGGGTGAACATACTCAACCCCCTTGCCCAAAAAAAAAACTAAAAAAAAAAAAAAAAAAAAAAAAAAAAAAAAAAAAAAAAAACGTATCAATACGGCTTGGCTCTACACAATGTGTATTGACCCATCGACTAGACGGAACCCAGTCTTGACTTAAACCACTGCTATGAAAGTGAAAGATGCAACGATAAATGAATTTACATTGGGCAATGCCTTTTGTTGATTTGTATCCTTTTACTATTTGTTCCCCTGATTCACCAATCGGGGCGGCGCATAGTAGCAATTTAGATTGGTGATAAGTCACCCAACTCAAATTGCTCATCCAGCCTACCGTCCCCACCAACCGCCCCCTATATGACCTAACCCGCCGCCGCAGCCACCATCCTCAGGTTCCAAGTTCCAGAACCAGTTTCCTCTCTCCCCATCCTTCCCTTATAACCCCTGAATGATGTAAACGATAATTGGTATCCCTCGAACAAAACAGAAAATCAAGCTCCAGCCAGTTGCGTAATAAGAGAACTTAAAAAGGGAATATGCTGTGCCGCAAGAGGAACATATGATGACCGAAAAGAAAAGAAGAAAGTCTCTTCCCTTTCCTCTCCCTCTCTGTTCCTTTTATGCTTGGCCACCGACCAATGCTGTGGAAAGAAAACATACATGATAAAATGCTGAATGACGCTCGCAATCCATCCGTCCGCCACAACCGAGGGGGAAAAAAAAAAGAAAAAAAAAAGAAAAAAATAAAAAAAAATAAAAAAGGGTTTCAGACACTAATAATAAGACATAAACAAGAAGGTAATGGTATCTCTTCTCCTCTTCTTGAGCCATGTGTTTGGCTTTTTGCACTCCTGGTGGTCATTTGGCTCGCCCTCTTCACCTCCTCTTCACTTCCTAACTCAGACATCTTCACCGCCTCGTTAAGATCCTGCAACAGGCCCCCACCGATGCTGCAATCCATCCGTCCACCTCGCATACAGCAAATCCGACAGTGCCTTGCAGTGCTCCATGCCCGCCGCCGCCGGCTGACCCGGGTACTTTGCCTCCAGCGCCGCCCGTTCGCGCAGCTCCCTGCTGCTGCCCTCCCTTACGCGCTCCTGCTTCTCGGGGGATCGGCTGCTGGCATGGGACGACTGCGACGACTCTCTTCGCTGATGGTGCTGGGGTGGTGGAAGTTGATGAGAGGACGAGTTTGAAGACTCCTTTCGTCTATGGGCGGCTTGCTGTAACTGGGCCTGCTGTTGTTGTTGTTGTTGTAGCTGCTGGGCAAACTGTTGCGAGCTGGCCTCTCTTCGCTGCTTCTCTTGCTGGAGGACCGGGTGCGAGAGTTGTTGTTGAAGTGGTGGCGGGTTTTCCTTTTTCTGAAGTAACGGAGCGGAATGTTGCTGCAAGAGCTGGGGCTCTTTCTTATGAGGTGAAGGGGTTGTTTGTATTAGTGGAGGCTGCTGGATTTGATGAATAGGGGTTCCTGGTGCTGTGGCAATTACGGAAGATGGCCTGCTGTTGGTGCTGCTGCTCGTCCTCTCCGCAGTGGGCTTCGGCGTGGACATGGGCGCTGCTACGACACTCTCCCGCCTTGGTCTAGGGCTGGCCAAGGGCGTATTTAGCTGGCTGATTACCAGTTTTGTCGGACTAGCGGAAAGGACCGGCTTCTGTGGTGAGCGCGATGGAGTCTGTGGGATATTGTGGTTGTGAGTGACACCGGCCGGTGTCGATGGTCGTTGGTTCAGGTCGCGATTTTTGCTCTGCGGTGTGCCGTCTACAGATTTTCTGTGAAGGTGCTGACCGGGCGAGATCTTGCTGGCGTTCAGTAGTGCTGCACTGAGCTTGTTATCCTGTGATATTGAGCAAAGAAGGTTTCTGAGAAGGTGATAGGCTCCTTCAGGGTCCACTGAGTCGAGGTGGGCAAAGGCATCGGACAAATTAGCCAGGGCCTCACGCTTGGTTGGAGGACCGGTTTGCGCATGAAGCTCGTCGAGGGCAGGCTCAATGGCCTTATGATAAAGACGACGACCGAGAAGCGCTTCCTTGCTAGTTGGCTCGATAGGCGCCTGCATCGCGGAGGGAGGTCGGTTCTCGTCATTGACTACCTCCTGAGGCCGTTCCTGGTGGATTTTTGAACCCTCGTGTTCGAAAGGCACCCGACGAAAGAGTCGCATAGTAGAACCCGAGTTGCCAAAAGACATATCCGTCTGAAGGGGCCTCTTCGCTGCTGCGACAGGTGGGCATGGTGAGCCAGTCGAGGTGGAAAGTCGCCGTTGCTGGTGAGCGGCCGCGGCCGATGGCTGTCGCCGTACTGTTGCTTTCCTTACCGTCTGAGGGGTAGAAGGCTGCAGTGGCCCATCTCTGACATCCACTCTTCGCATGCCTTCTTCAGTCTCTCGAACCCTTGATGGATCCCTGGATTTTGTGGGAGTAGTGTCAACGTTCAGAAGGTTCTTGGGTAGCGCAACCGACTTGATAGTCTCGAACACCCACTCGTCGTCATCGTCTTTGGGGCTCATGCTGTGAAGGGTTTCCTGGTAAAAGACCGGGAGCTTGACGCGGTCCTGCTTGGCGTCCCACATCTGCTTGCGCTCGATCAGTTCCTGCAGCGCCTCGACCTTTCCAGCCGTGCGGATAAATCGATGCCTGAGCAGGTCTCTAGCTGTCGGGCGCTGGGCAGGGTCTTTGATCAAACAATGAGCGATAAAGTCCTTGAACTCCCTGCTGAACTTGCCCTCCAGTCGTGGTGGTGGGTTTTTGGGGATCTGAAAAAGGACCTTCATCGGGTGAATATTCGCATACGGAGGCTCGCCAACAGCCAGTTCGATGGCAGTAATGCCGAGGGACCAGATGTCGGCCTTGAAGTCGTAGCCAGCCTGTTGAATGACCTCGGGGGCCATCCAGAACGGGGTGCCAACAAAGGTATTGCGTTGAGACTTCATATGTGTCAACTGCGCTGCAACGCCAAAATCAGCGAGCTTGACCTTTCCGGCTTCCGAGAGCAGGACATTGGCGGCTTTGATGTCGCGATGGATCTTTCCTTCCGAGTGTAGGTAGTCGAGGCCGAGGAGGAGTTCGCGGCAGACGACGGCAATGTGTACCTCGCTAAAGTTTCCCGGTTTGAGCTGGTGCACACGAGTCTTATTTAGCAATCAGGGAAGCCGAGAAAAGGATGCGACAGCGATAGCAGAACTTACGAGGTCCAAACAGGAACCTCCCCCGAGAAATTCCATCACGATCCATAGCTTGTGGCCACGCAAGAAGCTCGCCTTGTATTGAGTGACGTAAGAGCTGGCGCATGTGCTGAGCACCGAGATTTCTTGTTGAATTTCCTGGATGTCATCTTCGCTGGATTCGAGGTCAATCTGAAGGGGGCGCAAAAGTTAGTTGTCTCCTTGGTTCTTCCTTGTCATGGAATGCGATGCGATGCGATGCGATGCGATGCAGCCCAATGCGACAACAACGTACATGCTTGATGGCCACTGTTTCGCCCGTAGTTTTGTCAATCCCCTTGTAAACGACGCCAAAACTGCCTCCTGTGGGTGTTGGAGCACCAAAAAGTCAGCCTCTCATTTTTTTTTTTTTTTTTTTTAAGTTTTTTCGATCTTGTCCCCTCCACAGCTCTTCCGGTGGCTGGTTGTGAAAGTGGGATGCGACTTACGGCCAAGTTCTTCCAGCACTTGGTAGTGGTTGGCGACTCCTTCGTCGGCCATCTTTTTTCAGTTATAGGAGGGTGATTGTCGCGAGTCGCGATGGAGGGCAGGTCAAGTGCGCGCGACAACGCACCAGTCGCTGGCGACCACTGGTGGTGGAGTAAGTAGGCAAGTAGCAGGTAGTTGGAGGTGACCTCTTTTGGTGGTGCCCAGTCCGTGTCCAGCGATGTTCCAGGGCGAGGCGTGGTGGAGTGCTTTTTTTCGCTTAGGAACTGCCGCTGACCGCAAATCGACTGCAGATTAAGGATAGTGGGGTGGACGAAAAGGGGGGCAACCCGGCCGGCTGGGGTCCGTCCAAATAAATAAAGGGACAACAAGAAAGGGAAGAAAAAAAAGACGGTGTCTAATGTTTCTTCACAATCGGGCGGCTCGAGATTCGAGGTTGAGCCAGGTGAGGGAGAGCGAAGGGCCAGCTACCTTAAGTATCTATAAATTCAATATCAACTCCCTACCTCCTAGTAAGGTGCTAGGTTTAGTTGTTTGAGGAGCTGCAAGTCAACATCCAACTCGTGTGTGCGCTGCTGCAGGCGGGCTCAGCACAGGACCTTGAACTGGGTTGAATGGCCAGCGGAAGCGGGCGCCCAATGTTTTAATCTAAACCTTGGCTCTGGACTAACCAAGACCGGCTGCCGAATGGGAGGGGCACGGGCCATTTTCCGTAGCAGGTCGGGCACCGCAGGGCTGAAGTAACCTGGCACTTGTCACAGATCTCGGAGATTACTGCTGGTCGATAGTCGCGGATGGTCGTCGACCCCGTTCGGTTCTCGTATTGCGGCTATCACAATAACTGTATCTGGCGGTGGAACTGAAGTGAGAATTCTGCCTCGTCTCCATCCTGCGTGCTCCCTTTTGGTTCGACAATGGGCAATTGCGCAAAGCGGCTGAGCGAGGGATGTGGGTGCGAGGTATACATATCTTTTTGAATTACCTCTATGGCTATGTATGAGAAAAGGCTATGCCCTGCATTCCGTGTGTCTCTGGATCATTGGGTGTGCCTGCTGGTAGCGCAAGTCTTCAAAGTCTTGGAAAGGCCTGTTCGAGGGCAGTGCGAAGCACTCAGCCAATCGCAGTACACGGTTGCGGGGGGCCATGCGTAATTTCTCCTTGGAATCCAGATGGTAGTCGCCCTAGCAAGGAATGCGGTGCCAATGCGACAAACGTCACATCGCCAACTATTCCTGTGTCCAACAACTTGGCCAAGTCTTCTCGATTGGGTAGGTGGGGCTTCATGCTTCCGTTCAATTCAAGCTGAGTGATGAGCTGAGCGATACACTGACCGAACACTGGCCTCACAGCCCTCACACGCCTGCAACGCTGGGAATGCTGCGACGAATGCTGGCCATTTCTGTGGTTTCCCATGGCAACACTCTCAAAGGTCCCGCGCTTACGGCCAGTCAGCATCGAGCTGGGGGGCTACCGAAGCGCGTCTCGATCTTCCCAAGCAACGGGCGCGCACTGCAGCAGATGAGGTGAGACAAGACCACACTAACGACGGGACTGGGCAATGCATCAAGCCCCTACAGGCATCTGAGGCATAATCGAACATGGACGCCCCGAGCAGGCGGCTCTGTTTGTTGTGCATTGTGCGATGTGCAGCGGCAAGCGAACAAGGGCAGGGCGTGAGCATGGGCATGAGACTTTGCAGTCGGCTTTTTTCTTCAGGTGGCTTTTGCAGCAGCCCGCCCTAGTCTGCAAGTTACGACTAGTCTTCCAACCCGCTCCGCATCTGCGACTCTGCGCCGTCTGCTGCGCAAGTGCGCCGTTGCTGACCATCTTTTTTTTTTTTTTTTTTTTTTTTTTTTTTTTTTTTTTCGAGCGCGCATGATAGCTCGGACGAGTTCGGGCCTAAGCTCCAATTCGAAACACAAACTGCAACCTAATCGGATCCCGTGTGCGAAGTGCAGCGCAATGTGCACGCGGAGCCTGTCTCCCGTGATGCAGAATTTCTGGGTACCTGTAGTGTTTTTCCGGGTGTTTAAAGTTTTGGCATTGAACACATGGACAGACAGCCTACCTCTACGGATAGACACTTGACCGATATCGATTGTTAGGGCTATATAAAGGTACGTAACCTCTTTAGCAGTACTTCGCCCTGTTCTGGTGGCCAAGCAGTGTCTCTTGGCGCCAAGCTTCTGACTATCCTGAAACCACTTCTTCTCAACGCTTTCGTCATCACTCCACGAAAAGTCTCTGCATGGTTACACTGACAGTGCCAGTAAATCCAGCGCGCCTCGGAAGGAGGCCTTTTTGCTCAGCTTTGTTATATTCTGGGTTGTGTTGAGAGAGTTGTAGCGGTTGCCAAGAAAAATCGCAGGTACTGCGGTTCGGTTGGCTTGCAAGATGCACGTGGAAAAGGTACGTAGTTTTTGATAGTCCCAATGGCCATATTCATTTCCGCTTGCACGGATAGAAGAAGAATAAGGGAAGGCTAAAGACTGGTTTTATCCCATCATAACTCGTTCGAGTTTCGATTTTGTGGGGAGGTATTCCCTGTTTACGTTGCGCGCTAGTACTTATCAGCGGGCGTGGCGGGATGGCTGGACGGATGTACGTATGTTGCATGTACCTACACTCGCATAGAACTGATTACCACGGCGATTACTTGCAGCGACCTGGCTGTACCTGCTTGAGTTTGGGGAAGCATCAAAGTACATCTACGGAGCAGGCCGAATCGTCTCGGAGGATCACTCCAGAGAGCATATCAGCGACAGGCACGGGCGGAATCGGTTTCTTGTTTGTCTATTGAGAAAACTGGTTGTGTATAGACGGTTGATCGACCTCCACGCGGGCGGAACCCACACGTTCGGGAGACCTGTTTGACAGTCGAAGAAGATTCTCCCGACCTACCCAGTTAACCTTAACACCAGTCTCCCTAGGAAGGTGACCCTTGCTTAGCATTTGATCCTGGTCTGTGTTAGTGCCTCTGGTCTCCAACTTCTCCAACCCGACAAGGGCAACCTACACTAACTACACTACCACATCGACTTGGCTGTTGCGTCAATCCTTTTGTTCCGAAAAAGATTAGCACCTTGCACCTTGCACTTCCCGATGCCATGGTCTCCATGTATAGGCAGCTCACAGCAAGTGGTGCGCATTGTTCCTTGATTGACCGGAAGCTTAACGGGAGGAAATGTACCTTTCCCTGGAAGTACCTTTACACCCGGTGTTTTGCGGGGAATATCCAAAAACTCCCCTGTCAATCCCTTCAACCCTCTGGCCGATTCTTGCTGCTTTGTTTCCTTAGTTGGAATTGGGTGGTTGGGGAGATGCCGCCCGCATCCTGCGTCTCACAGACTTTTTTAACAAAGAGCTGAGAGGTGACGGAAAGGAGCCACTGAACAACTAACGAAGCCACGCACAAGGGACGGGAACACTATACAGTACACTGCAACCTCAAGCCTCCCTGAGTCGTCGTTCAGCAAGAGCCCGCCGCCCATAAGCTCACCAACTCGCCTCGAACCAAACCTACCTCCTCTACCTACCTATCACAACCCTTGACATAGGAAAGACGGCAAACAGGTCAGACAGGCACGTCGACACGGCTGCTGCTGCTTGTGCAACAGACAATCATAGTCTGTGTGTGAGAGAATCGAGACAGTCTTTGTCGTTGTCGGTCTCTCTCTGCCCGACTCGACTCCAACTCTACTCTCTCTCTCCCGTCCTTCTGCACCCGAAGCGGATTCCCCATTTTTGCAGCTCCACCTCGGATGCCTCATACAGGCTTATAGCTCCAATTCGGTGTGGTCTGGATCCATCCCATCTTCAGCTGCGCCAGGTCTGTCCGTCCAAAGGTTTTGCCTGGGTCCTGGTCCTGGGGCTGTAAGCGTTTGCTTTGCTTTGCTGTTTTCCGTCCGAACGCCTTGCTCCCAGGTTTTGTTGCTTTTGCAAGTGGTGTGGGCCGGCCGACCGACATTTGTTGTTGTTGACATAGCAACCAACCTGCACGGCAACCACCACAAGTCCAAGCCGCCGCCGTGTGTACGTGCGGGCTTGAGTGCAGACGCCTTGGAGTTCCACCGCCCCTGACCTGCAACCCGACACCTGCCCGCCGCGACTCGACCAAGATATGGTTCCCGCACCACCACCAGTCCCGACACGGTTCCCTTGTTGGGTTCGGGCTGTCTACTCGTGGGGAGGAGAGGTGCGTGCCTAGACATCTAGATGATACTATACTGCAACTACTGTACCTTCCTGCGGTCCGTCCTGCCCAGCAATCGCGAGTGCCAATGCTGCTTCCCATCCGATTCCAACATCAAGAGCTGTGGCAAGCCTGACTGACCGATCCTCGTGTGCTTGCAGAACAAACGTGACCTCGGTTTCATCGAAGGCGACCTAATAGAATGTCTCAACGCTGGCGACGGCTCCTGGTGGACGGGGAGGCTATGGCGCGATAGGAGGGCCATTGGCGTCTTCCCCTCCAACTTCGTTGAGCTGATGCCCGAAACCTTCAGGCCGACAAGCAGATCCACGAGCCCCATGGCTTCCAGCAACTCGCCCAGTCCCAGCGACACCCCGCAAAAATCGAGGAGCTTTCGAAAACCCTTCGAGGCCTACTCAAAGGCTCCCCACTATACGACAGCAAAAGTTCCCGAGACCTACAAGGATGGCTCTGTAAGCCGGCCCCCGCGCGCCGGCTCGATTCGACCACGATCACGAGGGCCCATAGGGCACCCAGGAGGAAGAGAAGGCGGGCATGGCTACGGATATTCCCACGGCGGTCCTCATCCACCTAGCCATGGAGGGAGGGCTCCGTCACCGGCACCATTCAGAGCTGCGTCGCCAAATCCCTACCGAGCACCCTCTCCGGCTCCGTATCCGGTACCGATACCGCCGCCTCTAGCCGGGTCACCAGCACCAGCCGGACCCTTCCGAGCAGCATCACCGTCGCCTTACAGGGAAGCATCGCCAGCACCATACCGCCCCCGAGCTTCGTCGCCTGCCCCATACGTGCCCTCCCCCGCGCCATACCACTCCCATTCTCACTCACCGTCACCGGCACCGCTCCGAAACACATCGCCATCCAGGTCACGATCTCCTTACAAGCATCAGCTGGATTACAGGGGAACGCCACCAATTAGAGATGCGTCCCCAGCCAGAGCGTATTCGCCAATGAGAGCTCACTCCCCCGCGCCGCCATCGCCAGCACCATCGTACAGGCCCTACCGACCTCCCCAGCTCCAGGATGGCCAATATCAGGAAGCAGGTCCCGGGGGAGGGGATTCACCGCCTCCACCGCCCCCTCCGCACCGCAACCCAATTTCACGACATGGATCCAAAAACTCCTACAACGGGGACCAGCATTCACATTTCCAACCACAATACTATGAGGATATACCAAGACCCAATTCCACGGCTCCATACAACCAACATTCCAATGGCTACCCAATGGCAAGGACACCTTCCCCATGCCCTCCTTCACCGGCGGCATCAGGGGCCATGACTCCATCACCGTTGAGAGAGGCCATGGATGATGTGATGGAGCAGTTGGACGTGTTGAGCGGCGGCGGTAGACTTCCTCGCGATGGATCTCCGGAGCCTCTCGACCCCTGGGCGCCTGAGGCTTTTGAAGAGATTCATCAGAAATCGAGGAAAGCTCGAGATAAACGACCCCACAGTACTCTGTTAATCGACGAGGGGTACGAAACATACAGTGGGACTGGCTCGAGCTTGGTAGGACCTACGTTCAAACCGCCTCTCCAACAAGATGAACCATCACGCCTCCCACAGTTAAGTAACTACGTCGAGAGGATGGAATCCAGGTTGAGGACCATGCACCAGCATAGCGCCAGCATGAATAACATAACTGAAGGCCCCCCTCCTCCCCCCAAAAGTCCGTTCATGAACAGGCCAAAGTCATCCATCGAGTCCCGAGTGGCGGCAGACCCAAGGCTTAGGAAAAAGAAGTCATCATATGATATGGGACGACAGACTCTTGATCGAAGTTCGACCACAAAAACCACATCGACTAATGCATCCGATGCCCCAAGCAATGTTACCTTTTCCTCGGCGACAACTGACAGTACTAATCGGAGTCTGATGAGCGGTGTTTCAGCTGGAGGCATCAGCGCCACAAGTGCGGGAAGCTTGGCAAGGAAGAACCGAATCAGGGCTCACAGTGCGCTCAGCACCCGGGAGGAATCCGACCGCCCAGAAACTCCGTTCACGGGGATCACGTACCATAGCAGCCATGCTTCGGAGAATGTGCATACGCAACCGAAGTCCCGTACCGACCTTGGCCAAGAGGACTCGATGGGTAACCTGGGAGGCCTTGTTACCCCCAAGCCGAAGAAGCAGAACTTCATCAAGCGAATTCTCGAGTCTGCAAAGACCGGGGTTGCCAACAGCAGAAACAGCATTGCTTCTGCGGGGTCATCCTCCCCGACTAAATCAGCGACAAATCCGCTTTCTGCTCTATCTGGAGGTCCGTCCATGTTACCAGCGAAGAATATTGGGAGGGAAGGCATGGGCAGTGGTGTTGACTGGGTCCAGGTTCGGCGAGACGTCAACCGTTCCAACTCTTTGAGTCAGAACGAGCGTACGGAACGAAAGGAAAGATGTCAAATGCTGGACCATCCAGCTTTGAATCCCGTGGAGGAACTGTACAACAGCATCGATGGCGATGAGGGCGCCGATGGAATGCCCGTCCAGGAGCCATTTAACTATCTAACTATTAACCTGAGCCAGGTCGACAAGAACTCCCGCTTTGTGGCCAGCCTGCCCCCTACCACGACGGCTGCATCGCTTGCGGCTACCTACGTTTGCCGACCATACCACAGCGATGTTCAGCGCCTACGTGCCATCTTCACCTGGGTTTCCGAAAAGATTTGCTGGGAGGAGGATTTTGAGGGGCCTATCGACACCCGACGAGTCATTCACTCGAAGCGTGGATGCTCCGAAGAGTTTGCGGTTCTCGTTGCGGAGATGTGCGAAGCTGTGGGCCTGCATTGTGAGGTCGTCCGGGGTTATCTCAAGTCGCTCGGCGAGATCCCTGAAGCCAATATTGTCCCCCGTCCCAACCACTGGTGGAATGCGGTAATCGTTGACAACGAGTGGAGGATAATGGATACCTGTCTGGCGAGCCCGTCCTTCCCACGCCGTGCTCTGTACTCGAGTTGGAATAGCTCTCAAGCGGACCCCTGGTGGTTCCTCGCACGCCCTACCGAGATCTGCTGGACGCATATCCCCGAACACCACGAACAACAACACATTTGCCCGCCTGTTGCTCACGAAGTCCTGCTCAATCTGCCCTGTGCCTGTCCACCATACTTCAAAAACGGTCTGGACATGTTTGACTACAACACCTCCCTAACCAGGATTGAGGATCTCGAAATGGTGCACATCAAGTTCAACGTGCCAGCTGATGTCGAAATTGCCGCAGAGGTCGAGACTCGCGCCCTCACCAAGGATAACGACGGTGATGTCTTTGAGTCTGGCGAAGTGGTCAAGAAACGTGCCCTCGCACAGGCAGAGTGGTTCGGAGGCGTCAAGCGCTACACCGTCAAGGCCCTCCTGCCCGGCGACGAAGGCACCGGCACGCTCAAGATCTACGCCGGCAAGCGTGGCCTAATGCACAGCATCAAGGACATCCCGCACCCTCTCGCCTTCGCTCTTCCCATCATCCACACGGGCGAAAATCCGCCCTACGAGTTCGTCACCCGCCATCCGACCCCTCACGCCCAGCGCCATGATCTCTACATCGTCCAACCGCAATGTCAACGCCTCGCGCTCAACAACACCTTTGTCTTCATCATTCGCCAACACCCGAGCTCGAGCACAACCTCCGACGGCCCCGTGTCCTCATCCATCACCTCCGGGAGCGCCTCTCCGATCCCCTTCCTCCGCCCTTCCAGCGCCATGAGCATGTCCTCGAGCGCAGCCGGTGGTTCCCAACCCAGCACCACCGCCGGTGGTTCCAGCAGTAGCAGCAGCAGCAGCAGCAAGAAACCCGCCAAGTTGGCCATCCAAACCCCCGGCGGCAAGATCCTCCGGCTGATGAGAAAAGAGGACCGTGGAAACGGCAGAGGAACAGGCATTGGGTTCGGGAGCAGGGCGGCTGCGCAAGCAGCGGCCGAGCCGGGCGAGGAAGGGGATGGAGGCACGTGGGAGACCATCATCAAGTGCAGCGAGCGCGGCACATGGAGGGGACTGGTGTTAGCCGATAGGACGGCCAGGTGGTGCGTTTTCGCCGAGTGGGTTTGTCAGTAAGAATGGCTTAAGCCTGCCACTAGACGGTCCATGAAGGAAAGTTCCATCTGAAAAAGGCACTACCTGCAGGTTGGTTTGTGGTGGGCTAAGGGGACATCCGAAATGAATGGGTGTCTTGAAAAAAGAAAGGAGATCTCGAAGCACAAGAAGAAGACAGCACGAGAGGTGATTTTTTTTTATTAGTTGGCCTTTGTACACATGAGGTCCTCATGTTGGACTCCAATGTATGGCTATGATGTTGTATGGTTTCATGGTTGGGTTTGGATGAGCACCGAATTTCTTGAAATTTTTATTTATTCAATTCTGGTTTTTTTTTTTCTTCATATAGGAGTCATGTCGCATTGTTCGATCGTTGGCGAGGCGTTCAAGGGAAGAGGAACGCGCATAGCAAGCGAAGTGAAAGCAGATGCATGTTCTGGTTTTTGTGCTTGGGAACTTCACTCCAGATGTACGCAGTATACACTGCTTGTTAGCTTCGGTTCTATGTTGAGCAGGTGGGACTCACAGAAAGGGGGAGCTTGCGGAGGTCGTCATGTAAGCCTAGCTGGTATAGCATTAGTTGAACGGGCATGAGAAGGGACGAGGAGAGAACAGGAAATCTATGACAATACCCCCATCATTCTGATTTAAGCTGTAAACAATGACCTCTGACCCTGCGCTGTAAAGTCTATTCAGTATCTAGTACACAAGCTCGGTGAAGATGGATGAGAATGGTTCAGTGGTTGCCCCTGAGTAACTTCCTGACTTGACCATATTCTGCGCTTTGTTGGATACGTGGTATGAATTTCTATGGGTTCGAACTTGAGCCTAATCGTGCTCACCTGTCTCTTCGGGCATCTCGGTGACTGATCGGTTAGACTTTTTTCTCATAACGATTGCACACCACTTGTATCTACGGTAGCAAAATCCGTCAAAAACAAAAAGTAAAGAAGGCGGTGTGTGTCTGGCTCTTACAGTTTCTTGTATCTATGGTAATTTCATTTCCTGTAAAGAATGAAGATTCAATACCAACACGGACGACACCACCGGTTTTACATACCCTCGGTTCCGCTTAGAGCGGCCTCTCCAGGCTCATGTATACAAGGCTCCCGCGGTGGTGTACGGCTGTGCATGAAGCACGGTGTCCGGCTTTGTTCCTATTGGAAAGAACCACATAACATGATCTGCCCCGGCCGAGAATGGAGCTCAAAGTCCGACGCGCGGGATGGGAGATAAGAAGCTGCGGTTAATTTGGACGGCAATATCACCGTAATAACTTGGGGTACTGTTGAGTAGGTACATCTACGCCATGCTCATCGGCCAGAAGATCCCCGTCGATGGCTGGGGGTGCTGGAAGGAGCATCGGTGAGTGCTTGCTCTGTATACAAAAGTTATGTGCCAAAAGTATGTGTGCACACCCCACTTTTACATACAAACATCGTCAAAACACTGCCACTACACCAATCTGAAAACCAATACTACAAAGCAATAATGAGGGTTATTGAAATTGATTATAGGAAATAAGAACTTGGGCTTGCCCATGTTTGTCTTAGCATTTTATAAACTTCAATTGGAGTAGTTGAGAGCGGTCCGAATCGGTGAGAAACCAAGCTACTTAGACACTCCAGCGCCATATCCCCGCGAAAAGGATATTGGGTTGAATAGAAGGATAGTAGATAAGATAAATCGCTGAAATATCGACTTAGAGAGTAGTAAATCATTTAATGAAGTGGTTATTGTTTTGTTGCTATTTGGTTTCAGAGGCCTCCTTTTTTTATATGCACACAGAGTTTGGGCAACCCCACTTGTATATGTAGTGCAAGATGGGATTTCCACCACAAAGCTTCCATGTGCGGGGCAATACCTACCTACAGTTGGGCCAGGTACGCCTTTTCCTTATCGATCAAACAAGCCGCTCCCGTCATTACTTTAAGCATCTTCCTTTTATCCTTGTTCCATCTCCAAGTAAGATTCCACAAAGAAAAAAGCACGTCTGGTGCAAGTTACCTGATCCTAATCGTGGTTCGAAGTATCAAGTGATGAGTGGAAATACACCGGTGCGAGATCTGAAGGTTTGTTTGTGTTGCTCGATGAAGCGTCAATGACGTATAAATCAAACAATCCCTCTAATGTTCGTTTCTGCTGCAGACAAGCTGGTTAACATCCCCGTCCGGGATCGCCTCATGCGCAAAATACCTCTCAGCGTAGCATTGAAAGAGTACTAAAGCCTGTACACGACCCTCTGCTATCTCTTTCTTTCGAGTTCAAATCACGATAAACGAGTGTCTGCAGGGCTGACAGTCCTCCACACATTCAAACCTGACATCCACTTGGCACGTTATGCGTTGGCCTCCGGAGAGACCGCAACTCGAAAGCCGGACCGGCATCTAAAACAGAATGATCTGCCAAAGCTAGACACCAATTTGTTCTCGCCCATGTGGGTTTGCAGTGAGACCTGCATCACCGGTGATGTGGGTTCGGGAGCAGAAGAACTGCACTATACCTCGACACAGCTCGACTATCTCTTGCGCGATTGCTCGAAGGGGTGACATGGACCGCGACGTTTTCCGTTGATCGATGGCTGAGTGAATGGTCGCCGAAGTGTCTTAGTGACGTCAAACTATTCCACTTACCTTTTCCCCGAACATGTTGGTTGGGGCCACTGAGGAGCTTGCGGGGTGCTGATACCGGAGAATCAGAGATGGACTTTAAAGACGACGGACCCCAGGTTCCTGGAGGGCAGATCACTTCACACTTCTTCAATGTTATCTCATCCACCCAAGTCACTCAGTCTGAACGTGATCGTTCCATGGCAGGAAACGGTACAAAACCGCTGGTTTTCACCTTTCGCCGCACCACCTTGACTTAACGCGCGGCCGATCCTCACTGCGCCTGTGACCCTCGGTATCAGAGCACGGGTCGCGACGAAGACCGACGCCGTCAAATCGTTCAACAGTGGTAAGTCCAAAGCCAGATGACTTGCTCTCAGCCACTCGTTGCTCAGCATCTGAATTCGAGACGATTGGCATTCTGAAACTTCTCGTGCTATGAAGGATCCTTCATTGCTTGATCATCTTTGAAAGTTCAAGCATGGCTCAAGCAAGGATGTACAAGGAATTGCACTGCCCGTCAAGCGGCGGCATGATGCAAGCTGCGCAGTGTCTTTCCAAACAAAACCATGTGCGTTTGGGTGGGAACTTTAAACTTTTCCCACCGCACTGGTCCGACATTCCTTTTTTCTTGACCCGGGATTGTTCTTGGATCTGTCTTATCTGTCTGCCGGTCAGAGCTTCCAAGTTCCTACCCCATTCTTATTTCATGGGGGTCTTGGGGGCAATCTCGTGTATCTTTGATTCACTCATTTCTTCCCACCTCATGATCGTCATACCAAGCGATATCGCATTACTTGTCAGGGGGGACACGACTTCTCGAACCTCATAACGTGGGATCAAACGCCATTTCCGTATTCACATTTGTCTTCAAGTTGGAGATTCTCAATACTTGTTCCTAAAGTCGAGCACAAGTGGCGAAGGGACAGGACGATTACGTGTTGCTCGGCAGGACCCGGCAGAACCTGGGGCCGTACATGAAGATCATAAGACGTCCTGTTTACACTACACGTGTACTAAAATCATCATGATGCGCAGTTTCACGCGCCACAGATTCTCACGCCAGCCGGTCAGCTGCTCTTCAACTACCGACGACATGTCTGGCCTCCGACCGTGTTCGAGCATATCGTCAAGGGGACGGAATACTGGGTTCCCAGAGCCCTTCAACGGAGGTGTGTAAGCATGGTATAACTATGACTGCAAATTGGGCTTGACTAACATCACTCCCAGACCGAAACACAACATTACCGCACCCAGAAGCCAATCTCAGCCCTAACGCTACCCTCGGCGAGGAGGATATCTCGACGGAAAGGGCACTAATGCGGGCCAGAAATTCGTTTCTAAAAGACCCAACTTCAAGTCCTAAAAGTGCCGAAGGGTTCATGGACAGCATCAAGAACATGGAACGTATGGCTCGCGCGGCAAGAGGTGATTTCAGCAAACGAACGTCAGACAATAGCGCGACATGTGTGACAACAACAACAACGACGACAACAACAACAACAACTAAGGACAGCGAAAGTGTCATGTCCGCATCATCAGTTGGCTCAGGCCCTCGACGGCTAGAGACCCCCTTCGTGAACCGTGCACAGCCACTGTTCTCACCGGACTCGCCGGAGTCCAAGAAGAGCACAAAGTCGACGAGGAAGAGGGCATGGTTTGCCAGGAACATACTAGGCAGGTCGCCTTGAACGCCGAGCTCTTAGCTAGCTTGACGAGACTCAACGGGCGGCTTGACGTTGCGGTTTGGCCGTGCTTGGCACCAGCCATCCAGAGGACGAGTCACTCGGCAAGGACGAGTCACTCGGCCAGGCCGAGGGGGGAGTGATTCGCCAAGACGGAAGAACAATGTTGAGTGGGGCTGGACGGGCCATTCGCTTCAAGAGTCAGTCTGCATGTTTTCCTTGTCTCTTTCGGCGCGGAGTTTTGTCCGGGGTTACATTACATTGGGATTTGGGTTGAAGGAGGGAGGGGAAAAGGTAGTATCGTACAACACATTACAACACGTTACAAAACGAACGGAGGCGAATGTGTTTGGTACTCAAGCATTTGAAAGGGCGCGATATCATTTGGGTCTATATTCTCTTTAATTAATAGGGTCTTAAATAAATAGGGTGTTGAGGAACTGTGAGAGCATCGGCATGAAGCTGGGCTTTATGGCGGACCAAGGTTGGAAGAGCAACTTCTTGAGAGTTCTCAACTCGGCCCCTCTCCAGTCCCAAACAGGGAATCATTGAGAGCAATCATTACTTGCCATTCACGGCGTATATCTAGATGATACAGTCTTTCACAGCAATGAACCTCATTGCTTTCGTACTTGACAGCTATCTAGATTTACGGAAGACATCCATCTTCTTCAATTCTTCGTAGTCACATGTCAAATCAGACAATAAAGATCACAGCCACACTACTTAGGCTTCGTCAATTAATCAGGTCTGGATTTTCTAGAGTTCGAAATTGGGCCAGGTCGATAATTGAGTGGATGTCTCTATACGATGTAATGCTAGTTTGGTACCCCGGGACTCCTGGTATACAGGACGAGATGTCTTCCGACGTGTCCCAAATCTCTTCATCACCAACTGAATGGCCAGGTACGGATTCGGAAGAAATCAGCATGATTCCATACGGTGTGGTTTTGTATTTTTATTTTATTTTCATTTATTTTTTCCTTTTTTTTGGAAAAGCATGTTCAGAGCATGCAAACGCCTAGGGAAGTTGACCCGAGGTCTGGAGCTAACAATCAAACCAGTTTTGAACTGTGAAAGGATGTCAAAACAAATCGAAACCGTGAAAACATTGATCTGTCATGCTCATTTTCCCCATCTTCGCAACCGAATCAACCGCTTCCACCCTTGCACTACAACGACGTCACCACTACTCCTCCCATGTGATTTCTGGTCTACCCCGTTACCCACCCCCTAATCCCGTTTTTCTTGTTTTTTCTTCTTCTTTGCCTTCCTCTCAACGTCTCCCATCCGAGCCTCCCCTTTAACTCCCCCGATACGTAGAATAACTATACGGCGCCAACAAAAGTGGGACATGATAAGTCTGTCCCTCCTCCACCCTAAACACTACCGTCACCTCGGGGAAGAAGGTCTTATCCTCCCCGCCGAAATACCCTGCCGTATCAAAGCGCAACATCCATCTCGATGGGCCCTTGATGTCGTTGACCAGAACGTCTTCCAAAGTGTAGACGGGGACTTCGCCCGAGGAAAGCGCGGAGGAATAGGGCAGCCAGGTCTTGATGCGGCCGTCTTCGTCGGTTATGGATTCGAAAGTTTTGCTGGGGGTTTGGGAGGTAGGTTCGGTGGATGATGATGGGCTGGAGGAGGTGGAAGAGGTGGAAGACAGAAGCTCGAGCTTGACGCGCACCGAACGGGCCGGTTGGCCGAGGGAGGTGTCGAGGACGTGGCAGGTTATGCGGTCTTTGGTTGCCATTTCTATTTTCTTCTGATGATGTGTAGTTCTTCTCTTGCTGTATTAAAGTCCCGAGACAATCTAAGTCAGAAATGGCTCCGAGAGGTGAGAAGCTGCGGTGAGTGTGAGGTGAAGTGAGGTTTGGACCGATGGGGACTTTGGAGGTGTAGTTGACGGACAGGGGTTTGAGAGACAGCTGCGCCCGTTTGGGGGGGAAGCTCCTGTTTGATGGATCATGGGTGGGGCAAGCGGGGCTTGTTCTCAGCGACAAACGCGTTTATGTGAAAGGAAGGGATAGGTATGTACCGTGATTGTTTTCGGGGTCTCTGCCAAGTCTTCAGGGACTTTGGACTTGGATGAAGAGCTTCAAGTCACGGTTTCAAAGGGAGAAGAACCCCCGAACTTTTGTATCATTCCAAGGTGAAGTCCGCCACGGCGGGACGGGGCGTCAACCGACACAGCCTCCTCCCGTTCCCGCCGTACGGCAGCAGGAGGGAACCACTGGGGCCGTCGGCGGCTGCCGTGCACCGACCGCATGCAGCTCTCGGGCGGAGCTAGCTCCAGCTCCAGCAGGGTTCCCATCATGGTTCCCAGTGGTGCTACTACTACTCTAACAGGCATTAGGTAGTAAAGCCAAAAGCCGTAAATAGAAACAGGGTGTTGAGAAACACTGGCACGGTCATGGAGATGCGGTACTTGCGTGCTTCCCTTTAGTGGCTCACGGTGGTGCTACACAACGCTGGGGAAGAGCCAATTCGACGTGGAAGAATGGAGAAGCCTAGAATGGTGGTACTACCCCGAAGGGCGCCATGTTGTCAGTGGGAGGGAAGGATCGAAATGCAAGAAAGGATCTCTCAACGACCAGAGTATGAGTTCCATGTTTGATGTTGACATGTCTCCAATGTCTGGGATGAACGTGACAAGAGACCAATTTCGAATTTGGGGGCACCCTTGCAAAGTGACCAGGGGAAGACCAGAACATGTGTGAAAACGGCCCCACGATGCGGCGCTTTCCCGAACCCTTGTAGTGCTAATATTTTGCGTGTGACTGATTAAACCTGGGGAACGGGGTGTGCAATGAGTCACGTCATTTCTCGGTTTGGACAATGAAAGCCGGCACCGGCCATCTACCACTGGCAATGGTCTCTGTTGAGAGTCATCAGCATCAGTGAATCGGGGGTTTTGTGAGTGATGATGAAGTGGGAGTCACTTTGGTGACACTTTGATTCCCGCCAGAGGCTTTAACCCTGAAAAGGACTTGAGACTCGTAACGGGAAGCCAAGGGGAAGAGTGGAGATGCCAAAACTTCTAGACTCTTCACTGTCTTCAGTTTGTACTTTAGCAACTCGCACCTAATCTTAGATATCTCAACAAATACTTTTCAGTCTCAGACACATATCAAAATGCCTTCCCGCGCGGATATCACCTACTTCGGCGCCGGGCCTGCCGCCCTTCCCACCGATGTCCTCGAGACCGCCGCCCAGGCGCTGCTCGACTACCAGGGCACCGGCCTGGGTATCGCCGAGCACTCTCATCGCTCCGAGCTTGCGGCCAAGATCATCAACGAGGCCAAGGCCGACCTGGCCACCTACCTCGACTTCTCTCCCGATCAGTATGAGGTTCTCTTCATGCAGGGTGGTGGCACCGGCGAGTTCGCTGCCTCCATGTACAACCTTGTCGGCGCCTGGGTTACGCGCCAGCACGCCGCCGTCCAGAAGGAGCTCGGCGAGGGTGCGGCCGCCGATGAGGCGCAGGTACTTGCCGCCCTCCGCCAGCGCGTGGAGTCTGACCTCAAGGTCGACTACATCGTCACCGGCTCCTGGTCGCTCAAGGCCTACCAGGAGGCCGTCCGCCTGCTCGGCCCCGAGCACGTCAACCTAGTGTGTGACGCCCGCACCATCAACGACGGCAAGTTCGGCAAGATTCCCGACGAGAGCACCTGGAAGCTTAGCAAGGACGCCGCCTACGTCTACTTCTGCGACAACGAGACCGTTGATGGCGTCGAGTTTCCCAACTTCCCCAAGATCCTCGAGCCCAAGGAGGACGGCACCGGCCCCATTGTTGTGGCTGATATGTCCTCCAACATCCTTTCTCGCCGCATACCCGTCAACAACTACTCCCTCCTCTTTTTCGGCGCCCAGAAGAACCTTGGCTGCACCGGTGTCGCTGTTGCCATCCTCAAGAGGACTTTCCTCCCACCTACCCTCAGCCAGCCTAGCCCGGCTCTGCTCAGGAAACTCGCCCTTCCTATCCCTCCTATCGTCCTGCAGTATGAGATTATTGCCAAGAACAACAGCTTGTATAACACGCTGAGCATCTTTGAGTATGATCCTCTTGAATTTCTTCAGGGGCGTGTGTATACCGGGCTAACGAAGTGACAGTGTCTATATCGCCGGCCAGGTTCTCAAGAAGCTCCTCGCCACTTTCCCCAACGGTGTTGACGGCCAGCAGGCCCTTGCTGAGAAGAAGGCTGAGCTCATCTACTCCGCCTTGGAGGCCCATCCCGAGGCTTACAAGATCGTTCCGGACAAGTCTGCCCGTTCCAAGATGAACATTTGCTTCCGCGTCATCAAGGTGGGTCAAGTTTACAGTGCCGCATGCGCTTTGTTGAGAAAGGGGCTAACATGTCTTTCCAGGGTGGTAACGTCGACGAGGCCGAGAAGGCCTTCCTCAAGGAGTCCACCGCCATCAACCTGACCGGTCTCAAGGGCCACCGCAGCGTCGGTGGAATCCGTGCTTCCAACTACAACTCCATTCCTCTGGAGGGTGCTGAGAAGCTGGCCAAGTTTATTCATGAGTTTGCCAAGGCTTGAACTACAAAGTCTACCGAAACTACAAAGGAATACAGATCTGGATATGGTTAGGGAGGTAGGAACCGGGACAAAAGTCGGCTGGAAGGCGTATCATGGGATAATATGGGATAGCGGGGAGCACAGGTGTCGGTTTGGTAAACACCCAATGTCAAACGCGATAGGGATGGATACCCCCATGATACAGACAGAAAATTATCTTCAAAAGCCATCTCATTTTTCTAGCAGCCACTCCCGCGATTTCTTTCCCTCTCATCACGTCTTCGACTGGCTCTTTCCTAATTCCCCATCCTTTTCAATAATCCCCCTCAACCAGCTCGGCACTTCGGGCCCCTTCTCCCATCCCTCCAAAAACCTCTCCTTCCCCACCCCCTCGCCCGCAGGCTTCGCATAGATCCCCGTTACATACCACCACCTCTCCCCCTTTTTCATCCTATGCTGCAACGTCGGAATCGTTGTCCTACTCTCCACTAAATTCGAGTCCGGATCTGCATTCACTAACATTGCCTGCCTGCCCCCTCGTTCCTCTTTCTCAGTCTCTAGCGCTCTGATTCCCACTGCTCCCGCCCTCGACACCGCAAACGCTCCCTTCTTGGCGGGAGCCCAGGCTTCGGGGGTGTTCAGGTCGTAATTCCCGATCAGCTTGGGGAAAGTGCCCTCGCATTTCTCTGCGTCGTACAAGTCTAGGTACCGACCGTCTGGCGTGCGCTCGTTGAGAATCGCGAACGACCCGTCGGCCGTCATCACCTCGCGCCCCTGAGCGTGGATGTGGTGCACGCGCAGATGCCAGTTGGGGGCGGCGGGCGTGGGCGGGAGGAGGTAGGTGGTTACAAAGACGTCTGGGTAAGGTGTCCAGTCGGAGATGAGCACGGGGTTGTTTTCATATGATAAGAGGCGGGAGGTGGATAGTCGGCGAGTCTTCCAGTACTCGCCCCCGTCGTCGGAGAATCCCAGTTGCGAGGCGAGGGCGTATTGCTCGAGCGTGAAGCAGCCCGGGGGAACCGAATAGCCGAAGGCGGAGGAGTAAGCGAAGGCGCCATACTTGGCGTGGGTGCCCTTCATCGGGTAGGAGCAGGCTTGGCCAGAGGAGAGAAGCATACAATGGCCGCCGAGATTGCTCATGATGTGTCCCGGCTGCGGGAGCGGTTTGATGGCAGGGATGACCGGCCACGGGTCTTCTTCGGAGGAGGTCCAGAAGGGGTGCGTTTCGGGCACGGCGAGACAGATGAAGGCTAGACAGGCCCAGTACGGGGAGCCGGGGCTGTTATAGTTCTCGGCCATGTACATGTTGGGATAGGAGTAGCCGATGGTGAGCGTGCCGGCGGGGCTGAACATGTTGTCTTGTGTTTGCCACCAGCGGAGATGGCGCAGGACGATGCCTTTGACCATGCCCCAGGTTAGAGGGGCGGGGAGCTCGACGTCGGCGTAGGCGAGGGCGCCCCAGAAGGAGACCATGGCGAAGCGGTAGCCGACACTGCGGCCGAAGGGAATGGCGCGGCCTGGGTGATGGGTTAGAAGTGTTTCTCTTGGATAGAATATGACCCGAGTGGTCAATTACTCACCTTCCTTGTCATAGTAGTATACCAGGTCCAATGCCGCAATTTGTGCCCTCCTCTTGAACTCGGCAGCCCGTTCGGGCTCGTCTTCGCCAGCTAGTTTTGCATAAAGAAGCTGAAGGAAGTGGATAGCAAAGCTCGAAGAGTAGTAATCCATTTCTTTGACTTGTTATCAGTGGTTTCTCCTCCATGGGTAGGGCCAGGTTGGTGTAACATACGATGAATGCCCTCCGGGCCATCATTGGACCACCCATCACCACGGTAAAACGTATTGAGATGCTCAATATCAGCATCCAATCTCTCCTGAGAGAACTTTCCACCATTCTTCTTCAGTCCAAGGTTGGCAAAGACTCGGAACCACAGCCAGTTAGTGTTGGGCATGCTGTGAACACCCAGGGCAGTTAGCATTCTCGATTACTTTCCTTCCTTCCTTCTTTCCTTCCTTCTTTCCTTCCTTCCTTTCGTCCCCCACTCGCCTCCTTCCCGCCTTCCATTCCCAAATCTCCCGTCCACTTGCCCCTTCCCTTTCAAACAAGGTTCCTCTGCACTGCTCCCACTTCATCCCAACCGAAGCCATGCCAAACCAAACCAAAAGGAAAGAGAGCCGACTTACTTCTTCTCATTCACACTTTCCCCAAGCCATCTCTCAACCCCCCTTTGCCCCCTCTCCCCAAGCCCCTTCCACAACCCAGGTACCACCGCCATCGCAAACCCCAACGGACACATCTCCACCATCCGCTGATCGTTATCCCTCGGCCACCCCCAAAACTCTTTTGAAGTTTCGTCAACCCCATTTCTGATCCCCTCGATCCACCAATCCTTGTATTCATATTCCCCGCCTCCCGCCAGCAGACAAGCCAGTCCCCAAAGTGGACGGGCAAGCCCCTCAATTTCAGAAGCCGTTTGGTCGAATCGGACGGCGGTGGCGCCAGGGATGCGGATGCGCGATTTGAGGGGGGAGAAGAAGGGGAGGAGGGGGTCGAGGAGGGTACGGACAAGGGACTGGACGGAGGAGCGGGTGGAGAGGGGGTTGACAAGGGAGAAGGGGTGGGGGGTTGAGTGGCCTAGGAGGAGGCCGGGGACGCCTTCCGGTGTCGTGGTGTTGGTAATGGACATGTTGGTGCGATTATTGATGGGTATGGTGTATTTGTATAGGTATGGCAAAGGTAGCCGTTGACGGTGTTGGCCTTCATCCAATTGTTGGAATACTCAAAAGTTGGGGGAGAGAGAGAGACTCTGGAGAAGACTACCAACGTGACGACGACGACGACAACAACAACAACAACAACAACAAAAACACAGAGAAAAGCAATAACGAGAGTGATGAGGTTACTTGTATGGGAAACGGGCACTTCCCGTCATATAAAGCCGAACGGTACCACATGGTCACAGTCCATCATTACCACCCACCACCCCATTCCCCTCACTTTATCTCGCGGTGAATTATCCCGAGGCGTCCGAATCTGTAACCACCACAAGTTAGATCATGTATAGTGGAGCCATTGGCGCCTGGATGTTATGGTTTAAGGTTCGGAAAAGGGGCAGGCACGGGGGTTTCGTCTCAAGGGTAATCGGGGAAAATTCGCAGATGCAACATGCTGAGGAGGGTGGAATGATGAATCAGGCTGCTCGCGGCTAAAATGCTTCTTCCCAGCCCCATGCTGCTCGCTGACTGACAAGTTGGGGAGTTGGTGGAAAATGGGGGATCGTCGTTACGACGTAACGTCTCGCCTATTTGGGAGCATCTACCCCCACGGGGCTTAAAAAAAAAAAAAAATAGAAACCAAGAGAGTTATTCCATGAATCCCTGGGAAGCTTGGGCTTTAAGTGGTGATGGGCTTGTGGATGGTATCACTTGTTTCAAAAACTTGATCACGGACATTGTAGCATTCCACTTTCATACACACAAGCAGCTAGAGTTTTGGGCTATGGAAAGCCATGGTCTCAGAAATCCCTTTGGTCTTCAACTTCTACTTCAATTCCACCCTGAAATGGCTCCTTCTCAGTAAGACGTTACGTACTCTTTATATATGAGGCTTTGTTTGTGTACTATTGGGACTACGAACTCCATTTTCGACTTTGTCAAAGCTTGCATCATGATGCTTGATGTGTACAAAGTGCAAACAGAACTTGATAAACTTTGAATGATACAGAACAAGCAACATGCGACTTCTCCTCATCATCCTGTTGTTTCTTTACTTTCTTCAGGATTCGGGTCCGTCGCCGTCGCCGTCGCCGTAGGTGTAGGTGTAGTCTCGGTCTCCTCCGGGACCTCGGCACCCGTCGCTGTGCCTGTTCGTGATGATGATGGCCCATCCGTTTTGGCCTCGGCAGCTGAAAGGTCCTCAGCGCTAGCTGAAGGCGCGGCTTCTGATCCATCTGCCGCTGTTGTCTCGTCCTTCCCTTCCTCCCCGCCCGTACTAGTCTGGGCTTTTTCTCTCCTCCGCCTTCTCATGTTCCTCTCCTCAGCTGCAGTCTGTCTCCTCGACTTCCTCAAACTTTCCCTCTTTTCTGCATCATCGTCCGCCCCGTCTCCGCCCTGGAAGCTTTGCAGCAATGCAGCGGCGCGTCGAGCGACGTCGTCTTCCTCCGCATCGGGAGCCTCCTTTGTTGGCGGTAGGGCGTCGGGGCTGACAATACCGTTGCCGGCGCCGTCGTCGTCCGTCGTCGCGGATGCAACACTCTTGCCAGTTTGAAGGGCGGTCTCCACCTCGGGGATTTCGTTGAAATCTGGTACTTGTTGGCCTGAGGCGATGCGGACTTGATGTCTGTCCTTGAGACGTGCTCTCCTCCTCCTGTCTCTTTGGTCTCTGGTTTGCGGGGCAGCCGCTCTGAGCTTTTCGAGTAGACTGTCCATCGCCCCCGTACTCGTAGGGCTTGCCGGTCCTTGTGCCTCACTAGCTTGCAAAGCCTTGAACTGGGCATTCTTGCGTTTCATCGACGCCTCGTTCCGCTTTCGCTGCTCTTCCAGTTGAATGTTCTTCTCCCGCGACCTCTTCCACTCCGTAATGAATGATGCCAGCTTGGAAAAGAAGTCGCGACGAGCATTGTCGTCTGCCGGGTCTTCGCCGTAAAAGATCATGATGTCGTTGTATGTGCGCACCATCTCTTCCAGATACAACTGCATTTGCTCTGCCTTGAACCGAGCATCCTTCATGACTCTCTGCACGATCTGCGACACGCGATCCTGGGGGTGGAACTTTTTCGGATCGGAGAGATTGCCTGAGTCAAGAGACATTTGCACGTTCTTGATGTTGTCGATATACCTCTTGGCATCAGCCTGAAGCTGTTCGATGTTGATCTTCTGCGCCGCAATAACGCCCTCGATGTCCTTGGCGAAATCTTCCCACTCTGGGTATTGCTGGCGCACGATACGCTCGACGAGATCCGCAAGGGTCGATTCGTTCTTGTCGTCCTTCACCATACCGAGTCTGGCAAGAGAAGAGAGCTTGAAACCGCGGGCTTGCTTGTTCGCATCGTTCATGTAGTTACCGATATCCAAGATGAGGCCGAGTACGTTCATAAGTGAAACGGAATCTCTCAAAGATTCGGACACAGCTACAACGGCGCGCATCTTTTCGGTAATCTCCTCGTATTCTTGTTCGAAGCTGCGAGTCAGTGCAAGGGCCCTCATCCTACTTTTCCAGTAGTGATGAAGTTCGAATGCAGTATACAGATATATCTGATCCTGTCTTGTGAGCTCGTTAGGATCCTGTTCTCGGGTATCTTTGCCGGCATCTGGTCCAGTCCAGTCCTTGCTATATGGTGCCATAACTTTGGCAGTGTTATCCGAAATGTTGCAAAGATCATCTTTCTGTAGAAAATCCATGACGACGGGGTTGTCAAGTACGTCTTTGTCGCAGTGAATGATCATCTGCACCACCTTCTCAACAGGGAACTGTGAGAATTTGGCAAGCGCGATTTCTGTAAACTGTTAGCGAGAGGCTTTCATGGAGTTGCGGCTCATTATCCGTTTCTTACCGAATGCTTTGCGCAAATCGTTGGAGATGATCTGCTTCTTGTCATCCTTCTTGGCACTTCCACCGCCAAGCTTCTTGATCTCCTTCGCCATGAACAGCTTCTCAACTTCGTCCAGAATACCCTTCTTGCTAAGCTCATGATATTTTTCTTCTCTCGCCTCAGGGGACGGTGTGTGTGCCGCCCAATGCGTTGCCAATGGTGTGTCGACCTTGTCCCAATGGAAGGCCTTGAGCTTCTTTTTTGGCCGGACGACAGGTAGCCCAACAGAGTTGGTCGCAGGAAGCCCAGCGTTCTGTGCCAAGAAGCGGCCCGAAGCAGGACCTGGCATGGGAGGAGGAGGTGGTGGTGGCATACCGGGCATACCGGGCATGGGAGGGGGCGGAGGTGGTGGTGGTGGCATACCAGCCATGCCAGGCATTGGCGGAGGAGGAGGTGGCGGCGGCGGCGGCGGTGGGCCACCAGCGCCGGGCATGGGAGGAGCAGCACCCGGAATGCCTCCTGGCGGCGGCGGAGGAGGAGGTGGTGGTGGCGGCGGTGGAGGAGGCCCACCCGCACCGGGAATCGGGGCTGGGGCGCCAGGAAGGTGGCCAGGGGGCGGCGGAGGCGGAGGCGGCGGGGGTGGTGGAGGTGGAGGGCCCGGTGCCGCGGCTGGCGCAGACGGGCCGGTAGCATCGGTAACCTGAATCTTGGGAGTCTCGGTATCGCTGGGTGTGATGGGTGTCTGGGACTCCATGCTGGGGTGCGAGGGACCGGTTGTGATACCATCTGCTTCCTCGGAGTCGCTGGCATCGTACCTTCTGACCTTCCCAGTGAGTTCGTTGAACATACCATTGGTCTGCTTGGGGTCCACGACAGGCCTCCTGATCTTGACCACGCGAGGCTTCTCGTACACGATCTCGCCGTCGTCTCCGATTTCGATATCGCTCTCCTCTAGAACGTCCTCGACATGTTCTGACCGGGAACCAACAGGCTTTCTGGGGATCTTTGTTGATCTCTTGACGCTGCCAAGCATGCTGTTGGTGAAGTCCTTGGGTGGCGCACCCTCCGGTGTGTCGTCCCCAAAGCCATCCATCTCCTCCCGAAGAGCTCGGAGCCTATCCGAAGGGCCGATCACTTCGCCCCATACTCTTCCTTCAAGCTTGAACTGCGTCTTTTGGCGCTCAATCTGCATTTGCAGGCGCTCCAGAAGCTTCTCGCGATCGAGGATGCCTTGCATGCGGGCCACGTCTTCCTCACCAAGCTTAGCATTGCCCTTGGAGGCGTTGGAAGCAGCTACATCTTGTGCGTCGCGAAGCATGAGGTACAGTTCGCGGGTTTCTAGCTCGTAGCGTTGCGCCTCCTTGGCCCGCAGGGTCTGCAAGCTGGCAAGCTCCGACTTGAGACCCTCAGCACGCCTTTTCTGGGCCTCGATGAACATGGCCTGCTCATCGATTTGCTTTTGTAACTTAGCCACCAGACCGTCTGCTCCCAAGGCCAGTCTCTCCTTCATCTCATCCCTCTCCGCCATAGCAGCATCCGCGATCTGCCGGGCTTCGAGGGCCTCATCCAGAGCTTGACGAGCTTCAGAGTCGGTATGGAGCTTATCTAACAGACTTTGAACGGTGAAGTTGAGGCTCTGCTTGAGGTCCATGTCCGGCAACCGGCGGTCCATAGCTACATAGCTGAGCATAGAGTCCACCAGCTGGAACATGCGCAGTCGCTCCTCGCCATCATTGTCCCTGATCAGAAGCAAATGCTGGAGAGCAGATACAAAGTAGTCCTGCGTCTTGGTTCCATGTAGCCGCTGCTGTATAGCATCTACAATTTGTACCGGGTCGTTGAGGTCCTTAACCTCACCTTCGATACTATCTTTGATGCTACTGTTCTCACGCTCGAGCATATCCTCATAGTCGATAGCTTCGTTGGAGCGGAACCGCTCGATTTGCTTGTCGATCAGCTCATACTGAAAGGCCTCCATCTTGTTCAGGATGCGCCTGATGCCACAGGCCGTAAACTGAGCCCGAATGTGGATGCGCAGCTGCAGGTCCTTCTCAGGGGCATCGACCAACATGTTGACCAAGATGAGGGTAGCAACGGCGTATTCCATGAGCAGATTCTCCATGCCAATGCCACCACTTCGTACCTCCTCGCTAGCACCGACCAAACTGCCCATCTTTCCGCGGCCGTCGACGGTGACCTCGACAAGACGCATCCAAGCATCGAAGCGCCCGTTCTCGCCTTGCTGGGCTTTGACGACGTCCATGGCCTCGATGACCTTGACATGGCCCTTGCCTTCGCCCCAATGGCAGAGAAATGTCAGGACTTCGCTGACAAGCTTTCGGGTGGTAAGCCTAGGTGATATCAGGGAAGTGGCCAGAGCCACAATAACCTGCTGGTGAGCTAGCGCATCGTCTGCGCCAAACTTGTTGTTCATGAGAGCCTTCAAACACTTGACAATGTCATATTCTCGGTCCAAGTTCTTATCCAATCTTCCATTATCCGGCTGAGCAGGTCCAAAGGCAGTCTTTCGGTTCATCTTCAGCAGCACATTGGTCAAGGCTATCTGTCCCTGACAGTCGATGAAGCGCTTCACCCAGCCGATCTGCTGTGTCCGAAGGTTGACTTCCAGTCCTCCGAGCCCTTTGCTGTCCAAAGCGTTTTCCATGACCTTGCGCACATACCATTCGGGGCTGCCTTCGTCATCGGAGGATTGGGTGATATCGACATTGCTGTATTGGCCAATCTTGGCCGTCTGCCTGCGCTTCTGTTCGCCCTGCCACTCGGTAAGTCGATCCTGGTAAATCAAGGTCCATTTCTTCGCGGCGGGGTATGCGATCATCTGGCGCTTGGCTTGGTCCGGGAGGTTGTGCCATCCTCGCTTTTGCATCAGGTTTATGAACATCTGTTCAATCACATTGTCATCGTCTGGCTTGGGAAAATTGAATCCTTCGGAGCCCTGGTGGCCGGCAGCGACCTTGGTTAACCGCTGGGTATCTCTGTCCTTGTGGGCATGGGGAGAAAGGTAGGATGACTGAGACGAAGTACTAGGGAGTCCTATCCTGGATGAGCGATGGCTGGTTCCTGGGGCTTCTTGATAGTGGCCGTCCCTACCTGAGTAGATGCTGGCATTGTCGCCCGAACTGCGGGTTGTCATGTACGAGTAGCCTCTGGAATTGTAGCCGGGCAAACTGCTCTCTCTTGGTGGTCCCCATTGCTGGTACTGGGCTTGGCGGCCTGTGGAGGCCATGGTGACATTAGCGGCAGCGAGAGTTGAGCGCGAACTTGATGCGCTAGGTGAATGCCCATTATAGGGGGAGTTTGGGCTTTGATCGATGGTAGGATACTGGTGAAAGTCACCGGTGCCTTTGTTTAGGTGGTGTGGTACTAGGTCTCGCCTTACGGGCATTTGGTCGGGCCTGGGGAGGTGGTCAAGGGCGACGGGGGAGCGATTGTCGGGGGAAGCAGTGTCATAGGGAATCGTCGTGACGACCCCTGCCGTCATGTTAAGGCCAGATTCGGGCGTGTCGGGACGGTCCAGCGATATTACAGACGAGTCCCGGTAATGGCGCGAGCTGCGTGCGGTATGGGTGCTGGCGGCGTCGTTGTCGGCGGCAAGGTATCGGCCACCCTCATCGCTCGTGTTCCGTTTGTCGGCCTTGTTCTTGCCAGTGGCTCTCGAGAAGAAGGAGGAGGCCTTGCCGCTCGAGGAGGTAGCCCTCCCATTTTTGTCGTAGGAGGACATGGCGCGGGGCGGGGCAGGATGTGTGAAGCGGCCGCTTCGCTACCGGCAGGGCAGTACACCAGAGTACAGTCCCAGCAGCGCAAGCTGCCAACGTGTTGTTCGGGGGTGGTTCCTCAACAATAGGCGAGCGGGTATCGTGGGTATCTGGATCGCTGTAGAGGGGGGGGGGGGGGGGCGTCGAGGGGTGTCGAGGGGCCGGGCCGGGTCGAGTCTCGTCTCGAGGCTCAAAGTGGGTTGTTGTATAGGCAATCAATGCGCGGGTGGGTCAATCGGTAAATGAGTGCGTTGGAATGGATACGGAGCAAATGCCGTCAATGGACTCGGTGTCTGAGGCCCTGGGTGGATCGCATCATGTTCTTTGCGGGCAATAACGGTTGGTGAGCATGGCCTTCCTGCTGCATGAACCGGTGGTGTTTTTAGCATGAGGTCAAGTCGAGGCGTTCATAGTGGTAGCCGTGCCTGGGCAAGCTTTTGCGCAGAGGCGGGCCTTGAAGGCTAGCTGCTAGCACTGCTAGCTGGTAGGATGGGCACTCGGACAAGATGTGTATGGTGTGCTGACCCAAACTAGACTGTCTCGAGACTGTGTTGCAGACGAAGGGAATGGAACCGAAGTGAAAGTCAAAGGAGTCAGGTCGCAACCGTATGAGCGGGCGCAAAAATCCGTACCCGTGTGTGTCCGTGTAGCGTGGCCGAGGAGACCTGGAGATAGGCACCTAGTAGTGTAGGATGTCGTCGACTTCGACTTCTGGGTCTAGGGGTAATGCTGGAAGTATAGATGGAGTAGTCACTTACCTAGTATGTAGTGTAGTGTACTGGCGATCTGACTGATGGCAAGGAGGGGTGTTGAATACCTTTGCGACACTCACTCACAGCTCGCTCGCTACCAAAAGTGCTAGATAGAGTAGCAGATACGCCGAGGCCGAACTAGGAGGACGACAAAGTCCCGTTCGTTGGTCAAACCGTCAGGGCTCGTCAGGGACGGACTCTCCCGTTCGAGGGGTCTGGTGGATTTCGTCCAGGTTGTTGGCGGTAACTTTGGGGTGAAAGCGCGCGCGCGCGTGGGGCGCTGGAGGGCCTGCCTTGGACGACGGGCTTAGTTACCCACTCGCACGAAATTGAAGGTTGATTTGAGATCGGGCGGCAAATGAATGGCGGTCTTCTTTGAGCGATGATTGGGAAATAAAGGAGCGATGGCAACGACGACGGGTGGAGCGTAGTTCGTGTGGTGGCTGGCTCACCCGCGAATTATCAGCTATACATAGAGGCAGCCTCGGGAAAGGAGAGGCAGAGGCAGAGGACCATTCAGAAGTTACAGCGAGACTGAGGTGAAGAAGTGCTTGAATGAGCCGAATGAGAGATCACCTACTTGAGATGAGGTTGGGGTTGCCGTATGAACGCGAACAACGCTCGGCAATCGCAGGGGCAACTCCAGCATGATGCGGGAGGGTGCACCGTGCACTCTTAACAGCTGCACCCTTTGATGCTGGGAGACCTCAAAGTCAGCAGCAAAGGGGGGTTCCGATGCGCTGAAAGCGGTTTAGCTAGGCACATCATCACCCCTGACGGGATCCGTGTCTCGAATTATAGGCGGGGAATTTGTTAGTGGTCAAGACGCAGGGACTGTTTCTTAGGTAGGACTTGTGTTCGATGTTCTTTCATTTTCCCATCCATATCTACCTACCATCCGAAACATCCATCTGAACCTAACCGGTGGTACAGGTAAGTGACCTATGGAACAACGAACTGGTTCAAAATAGGATGAAACTGAAAACCATGGAAAGGAATTTAATGAAAGAAACATCTAAACCGGGTACTAAGAGGCTGTCTGTCAACCTGAAACGACACGCATAATGGTGATAAAAGAGTCTCCGTGGGTTCCAGTACTCTATAGGAACTTCAACTTCGTAAACACTGCCCGGTGCTGGTGGCACATTCAGCGGCGCCATGGAATGTCCGCATTACTACTTATGTACATACACCTAGCATAGCGGCTGGTACTATGACTTGGCTAACCCTCCACCTTCCCAAAGTGCCCTGGTGGGGGCAGATTGATATGATGGAATCACATCGAACTGATATTAAAATTGGCAGATGATCCCTTGCCCAATCATCACCGTACTATCCGAGTCTCATTATCCCTGCGTCTCACCATCCCTACCTACTAGAAGATGATCTGAAAAGAAAAAAACTAAAAGTCCTCAAGCTAGAGGCATGAGCGAGAAACACACGTGTGGAGGTCAAGAACTGTATAGGAACAGATGTTGTTGGTTGAATGACTTCCTCTAGCGAATACAATTGGAGAATCCTAATGAGGCCGTTGATGCCCCTGGATCATTAGGGCAGTTTGTTTTTCTGCATCTCATCAACCCTGAGGGTGTCCCCTCGTTGTGCTATTTTGGGCCCGGGCTTCGCTCAGTCGGGCCATGCCACAGAGACCCGATCCATTACCTAGATGGATACCTTAGGTAGGTATGTACAACCTGGGCCTGGTGAGCCCAGTCCCGGAACGCTACTTCACCTCAGTGCACTGTTCCACAACGCCTGGGCTGTCAAGGTGGCTACCTCCAGGGGCATCTACCTCTACTGCGCGCGCAGTTAGGTAGCGCAGTGAGGTACACCTTTCTGCACACGATTACGTACCGCTTTGGTAGGATGGATACCTAGGTATGTTTGTCCCGTCGTAAGTGGAACCTCCGTCGGCAGGTAACAGCCAGGGGCACTTTACGCCGCGGCCACCACATCTGGCTTGTATAGCCTCATAGCCTTTCATCACAACCTCGAGGCCTCTTCAGCCGAGATTATCAGCACATTCTGTATCTGGATTCGTTGATTCCTTAGACGGCAACGGGCCAGGTTGTCGTCATCATGGGCGCCCACTTTTCCGCGATCAAGGTGAGCAAGACAAAGACACAGGCATTCAAACCGATCAGGCGAACACTGTTACTAACCTCTTTGAATACCCGTAGACATTGATTGTCCCTGCGATCATAGCCCTGATTCTCTATTTCGCATTAACGTTCGCCGTCATTCCCACTTGGCAACGATACCGAAACCGCTACAGCCAATATCTTCCGCTTGAGACGATAACCGATGGAGCATCATCCCTGCGCGCACGCATCATCGATCGCATCACTACATGGTTCATAACTTCGGCGTGGAGGGCCAGACTGCAAGATCGCATCGATGTGGCCGATAGCCGCCCGAGTACTGACTTTGATTCGGATGACGGGGAGGAGCTGAACGACGTGGATGAAGCTCTCAGGAGGGCCCTGGAGCGCCGAGAACAGCCTACAATCGACGATAGCAATAGGAGGCTAAGTAGAGAGTCCGTGATCGTACCTTTCCCCCCCTCAAGCTTCCTGAGGCTAACATTGTGTACAGTCTAGAACAGGGCTTTCGAGACGACAGCGACGAGGAGATGGATGATCGCATGGGGAGGTAACATGTTAGCTTGGTCAGGGTGCCGACGGTAACGGACACGATTTCGAGTCCATGAACCACCGACAGAGAAGATACATGCAACATACTTTATATTGGAGTTATGGCATAGCAAAACATTGGAGTTACAGGGTTTGACTGGGTTTTCTTGGACATGGGATGTTAGGGGAAGCACGGCAGAGTACATGGTGATGGGAACACTTCCTCGACTTGAGCAGGACTTGGTGACGCCATGAGGCGCTCCTCTTGAGATTCGTGATCTTGGGCTTCTGTTGGCTACCGATGAATAAAACCCTTACTGCCATTTTTCGGTAAAATAATTTGACTAAGTCATTTCGGTTCACCTTTCTCAAACTGGTGATACATGATGAATCGACAGCTGGCTTCGCTCGGCGGGATCCATTGTTCAAGACGCAGCTATTCTTTCAACCATTCCCGACGAGTGGCTTATATCAGGCCCCGACCTCTCATCAGCACGGCACATTCCGGATTCCCATATCAGCTCCGGCATGACGATCCCGCCTTGTCTACCCACGTGGTGCCCCGGAACAGCGGGTCCGGCATCGTGGGGTTGGTTCCCGCCCCACACGGTCTCGGAGGCTCCACTAAAGCTCTACGATGTACCCCGTCCACAACAAAGTTACCGCTCGGTATGAACCGTTCGCGACTGCCGTTATCCATGATAACGACCAACAGATTTGCCGAAGATCAACGCGGGCCGGGACTTGGAGCCGGACGGAGCCTTCGAACCCACCGGCGCGACGAACTCTATGATCTTATTTTACGATGGCCACAGTTTGTGACCGTCTTGGGCAGCAAATCCAATGGTCGTTTTACACAAACGCGAACTCACGGATGGATAACCAAAAGGCCCAATGACTGACACGCCGAGACTCTCTTATGTCCCATCGTTAGTCGCATATCGATGCGGGGCAATATTATTTTTGTAGCCCGCAATCCGCACTGAATGCCGCTTGTCAGTCTCAGTTTCCGATCTCCGATTTGCGCAAGATTGACAGAAAGTGTTGTCAAACTGGACTCGACATCTTTTCTTCTACGGCCAACTTCCTGCCCGGAACCTCGTGGCATATCAGACTACTTTTTTTCTTTTTTTCTCTTTTAACCTGGATACTTTTTGTTTACACTGTAGCATATTTTCTTTATCTAACCCCATTTCTCCTACGTTTTCGCCTTCACTGGCCCCGTGTACCTGACTTATACAAAGCGAAGAACGACCATCCTTGTCCGGTTCCAGTTGTTTCCTTGGGACTCTCTTTGTTTGGGAAATCCAAATTCTTTTTCCGCATGTCGGCGCGCCCGAGTCCAAGGTAGCACTCACAGTATCAACCCGGATACACACCCAGGACACCCACACATCGCCCACACAAACGAGAAACAATGACGACACCCCAAGAACAGGCCATCGCCTTCAAGAACGAGGGCAACAAGGCCTTCGCCGCCCACGACTGGCCCAAGGCCATCGAGTTCTACGACAAGGCCATCGAGCTCAACGATAAGGAGCCTACGTTCTGGTCCAACAGAGCCCAGGTTCGTGCCGCTGCCCCCGTCGCCTACGTCGCCTCCCCGACAATCGCGCTTTTTGAAGTGGTCGCGTGACAACTAACCGCGACTCCTTGCTCCGTCGCATAGGCCCATCTGAAGACAGAAGCATACGGTTATGCTATTCGCGATGCTACAAAAGCCATTGAGCTTAACCCGGGCTTCGTCAAGGTACGTCCAAGCCCTTCCTGGCTGACTTTGCCGCGGTCTTATCAACCTCTCTTGAGAGAAGTCGCAAATCCAAGCAGTAGCTAATTCGAACCCCTCCATTCTGTCTAGGCCTACTACCGTCGCGCTACCGCCTACGCCGCCATCCTGAACCCCAAAGAAGCCGTCAAGGATTTCAAGACCTGCGTCAAGATTGCCCCGGATAACAAGGATGCCAAGCTCAAGCTTGTCGAGTGCGAGAAGATTGTGCGCCAGCTCGCCTTCTTCGCTGCTATCGAAGTCGGGGATGAATTGTCTGCTGCCGAGGGCCTCGATGTCGATTCCATGGCCGTGGATGCTTCTTATGACGGTGTGCGCCTGGAAAAGAACGAGATGACACAGGAGTTTATTGACGACATGATCGAGCGCTTCAAGCACGGCAAACTAATCCACAAGAAATACGTTTACCAGATCATTATCGCCGTCAGGAACATTGTATACAACGAGCCCACCATGGTCGAGGTGGACATTCCCGAGGACGTGCAGTTGACAGTCTGCGGTGATACCCACGGTCGGTTCGCCCTTGCATGGCCCCCTCCGAGCTGATGGTTACTGACAAATTGTGAATAGGCCAATATTTCGATCTGATGGAGCTCTTCAGGTTGAACGGTTTCCCTACCGATAAGCACTACTACTTGTTTAATGGTGACTTCGTCGACAGAGGTTCCTGGTCGACCGAAATCGCCCTTCTCCTCTATGCTTACAAGTGGTTAAGGCCAAACGGCTTCTTCATCAACCGCGGAAACCACGAGACAGACGACATGAACAGGGTGTATGGCTTTGAGGGCGAGTGCAAGCACAAGTACAACGAGAGGTAAGCGAGCCGAACTCTTTGCGCCCATCACGCAACATCTAGAACCTTTGAAAACACAGCTGACCTTTTTTTTTCTCCCCTAGAACCTACAAGCTCTTCTCGGAAAGTTTCTCTGCCCTCCCGCTCGCCACGTTGATTGGCAAGAAGTTCCTCGTCCTCCACGGCGGTCTCTTCTCGGACGACAACGTCACGCTCGACGACATCCGCAAGCTCGACCGCCACAAGCAGAAGCAGCCCGGTCAGGCTGGTCTCATGATGGAAATGCTCTGGACAGATCCGCAGCCGTTCCCTGGTCGCGGCCCCAGCAAGCGCGGTGTCGGCATGCAGTTCGGTCCCGACGTTACCAAGCGTTTCTGCGATAAGAACGGTTTGGACGCCATCATCCGCAGTCATGAGGTTCGCATGGACGGTTACGAGGAGGAGCACGACGGAAAGTGCATCACCGTCTTCTCGGCGCCCAAGTACTGCGACATGACGGAGAACAAGGGCGCTTACATCAACATTGGCCCCGACTACAAGTTGAAGTTCTCGCAATTTGATGCCGTGCCGCATCCCAACATCAAGCCCATGGTGAGTCAAGTCCCCTTGACGTCTCTGATTATCGTCACCGTACTGAAACTAACCCTTTTTCTAGGCATATGCGCAAAGCTCCGTCATGTCGTCGCTGATGTAAAAGTTGGATGTATTTGTATAGCACAGCAGAAAATAAAACGGCGTGAACATCTCGGGTTGCTGTGTAGATTGGGCATGTTTTGCAAGGAGAATGATTCAATTTTGGCTTTTGATTGCATGTGATTAGGCGTCGCGCGCTGGAGTATCGGGGACATGGTGTTAGGGTTCTTCTTGTCTTGATGAAATTATGTTCCTTTTGATGTCATTTGGATTCTATAATGGTGACGTTTTCTAGTCTGCCAACCGACAATCTCGTTGTCTCCTCCATAACTCCGTGGGAATGGATCCGCAGCCTTTGCGTAAAAGCCAGGTCTTCTGTCCTCTTTTAGGGAGCCATCACAACTATGTACCTCAAACAGGGATGGAAGCAAGTAGTCCGTATGACGCTCTTGAACTTCGTGTACAGTTGCAAACCCAGATCATTCGCCGCAATGGCTGTATTCATTGAAGCCAATCCTTTTCTCCACCGAGATGGTCGTTAAACCAGTACAAGTATAAGTACCTCTCTCTACTGTACCTTGTCATCTCCCCCCATCTTCCTCACATTTCTTTTCTTCGGCTGCCGTAGGTAGCTACCCAAGGTAGGTACAGTTCCCAGCCTCGACTTCCTCCTGCCACAGAATTTTCGTGGCCGTCCAGCCCAGGAGCTCTTGCCGTTCACTGCGATCCTCTTCTTTCCAACTCCTGGACAAAACGGCCCGCTTTCTCGAAGACGAATCCCCTCCCCCTCCCAAGTCTCACATCTCAAGCCCATCCTTGAGCCTCACCCGTCCTCTCACCACAGAATCAACCTCAACCTAATCCCAAACTCTTGCCTCCCCCTCCCTCCCCACCAACGCCCCCAACCAATCCCCACACCCCACCACCCTCATCAACATCTGTTCTTCCCCTCCTATACTATGACCCGGGTAAGCAGTGACTGCCGCCGCAAAAGCCGCCAAATCCTCCCTGGGCACGCGAACCCAGCACTCAGTGTCCTTTACTAGCATCATGTCGATGGCCAGCGAGGCGCCGGTGTCGCCGAGGAATTGGCGGAGGGCGGTGCTCAGGTAGTGCCGGGCGGTTAGGATGTCGAGGGAGGGTGTGTTTTGAGAGGAGGATGGGGAGGGGGAAACCAAAGAGAGGTGGGCGTAGGAGAAGAAGGGGGAGCGGATGGTTGTTTGAGTGAGGGTCTGGGATTTTGATGATTTGGTGGGTTTGATGGTGGTGATGGGAGGATCGACATCCATTTCTGTTGACATTCTGGTTGTTTTGGTGGTGGTGGTGGTAGTGGTGGTGGTGTCTGGAAAGGTAGATTCGGTTGGTGATTTGAGATTGTTGATGCTTCGCTTTAGCAGCTTTGTTTTTTTTAGTCTCTGTCTATATCCTTTTCCTTTTTCTTCTTTGTACGCGAATGAATATCAACGTTCCGAACGCTGATTTCGATTAAATGTGATGAAATTTGAGATTGAAGTGACTGTTTCGGGGTCTGCATAGCCAGCTGTGGTGATGATAGATTCTGTAACTTGTAAGTGCAAGATTTTCAAGTCGCGAGTGGTTTGGATTTAATGAAAGATTTGAACTTGCTGCATTTCATCTGAACTACCACATCTGATTGTTTCAGACATTACCCTTTCGTGCTACCTACAGGTCAAAATTTCAATTTCCACATCAGACATCTCACAATTGTTCCTTTTTGAAGGTCAGAAACATCATGGCCAGTTGCACCTAGGATAAAGTATTCTGCGAGGTTGATTGCATGCGTCTATCTGCTTTCACATGAAAATCTGTATATACCAATCGGGGCCTCACCTCGATCCACGCATATCACTGATATACACACAATGCCCCACACTTTAGCGTCTGAGTAGTCTGTATTGCGCTTTCCACCCCCCAATGCCTATCAAATGAGGAAGCGACAGTAATTCTTTCTGTTCGTGCATGAAACCCGGGACGGCACCTTGTATATATCCAGAAAAAAACTCATGAACTGAGAGTCCCTTGCTAAGACTTCCAAGCCGCTCCAGAGTGGTATAGGAATTTTGGGAGACGTTAGGGCGTTGCAATGACTGTCGAGCCCTACAAAGACCTAGGAAACTGGCGTTAATAAATGTATACATACATACCTACACATGTAGCAGGAAGTATAACATGCAAGTAGCAGCTTAACAATTGCCCAGGGGCATACTACTGGAGGTAGGTAAATACCTATGGAATTGCAAATGGCGGCCAGGCGTTCTGCACTTTCAGGTGCATGTACTTTAAGGGGAAATCACCATGGTATTATAGACTAGAGTAGACAGGCACGAGGGTAGGTGGCCCGTCACAGGTCTACCAAACTACATCGATCCACATGCGCTTTCATCACCGACCTTCGACGCTCGTTCATCGTGATGGCCACAACAGTGAATCCCTCAAACCCCCACCAGGCTGATGCCATCCTTGTTCAAGGCATCATCGCTATTGTTTTTTGCGATCCTTATCCCCACTACGGCTTCTCGAACGGCCTACTCTGCAACCCTCGAGGGCAGCCTGCATTCTCACTCCTTGATAGTGAGGGTCTTTGGAGTTCCACTTCCGGCAGTACGAGCGCTGTTTATCACATGTCCTCTAGGACGTATTCCGGTCGTCTCGGTGTCGTCCCATCATCTCCGCTAGGCCCATAACGGTCACCAGTGCAAGAACCCATGTCGGCATATCGCTGTCACACCCATAGAGGTGAATCGGAATAGCCTTCCTCGCTGCTAGACGTATTGTCCCGCTCACATCTATCAGGCTTATTACTGTGCTGCCCATCCCCGTTAGGCCTATCACCATTGTACCCATGCGGCGTACTGCACTCTTTTTCCTCCGAGTTGTTCCTGTGGCTCTTGGGATGGCAATTATCAGAGCCCTCCACACCAGGCGAAGAACTCTATCTTCGCGCATAGGCATCGCGGTCCCGCCCTCGATCGCGGTCACGAACTGGGGATCTGCTGCGTGTTCGGCTCCTCGTCCTGCTGTCCCGGCTCCTAACGTCATATTCTGGCCGTCTCCTATCCCGGTCCACTCCTCCTCGCCTGTCATCCCAGTCATCACGGCGGCGCCAGTCTTCGCGACGCGGCGCGGGCCCGTCGCGGTCGTAGCTGGGGATATAAGTGTCTACGTTGCTCGGGCCACCTCCCCCTCCTGGCGGTCCACCGGGACCTCGACGTGGTGGACGGTCACGGTACCCATCGGCATGGTCCATCGGCCCGTTGCCATGGTAGTCCGCGGGCATTGGAGGTCGTGGGGGCAATCCCCGTGCACTATGCCACGACGGAACTCGTTCGTCGCCTGGTGGGGGACCACGGTGGTATGGCGGGTATCTGCCGCCGTTTGCCCCATTCCGACCACCACCGCCGTAGCCATCCCTACCGCTGAATCCGGTATCTGGGCCTTGGCCATTAACAACAGCCCCGCGGCCCACGGTGCCTCCCTTAGGCGCAGGCGGCAATGCCGCTTTCCTGTCTTGAAACTTGCGCCTGTCGAATTCGTGACTGTCCTCAAACGTTGGTAAATCGCCAGGTAGAGCTGGTAGTGGCGCAGTCCGGAAATATGGGTGGTTAAGAGCATCAATCGCGTTGATGCGTGACCTCCAGTCAAGCTTGAACAGCTCCTTAAGCAGCGAAATAACCACGGGCCCGTGCTTCTCGAATCTGCGTGTCAAATTTCCTGGCCTGGGCTTTGACGCGAATGCCTGGCCACCGGGTAACGTCCTCCATCCGGGCATTGTCTCCTCAGATGGTGTTCCGCAAAGGTCCCAAACAAGCTCTAATTGGTGAAGATCGCTTTCGCCCTGCAGGACTGGCTTTCCTTCCAACATCTCTGCGAATACGCATCTGTGATGGTTATTAGCACGAAAGAAAGCGCATGGAAGGAACATGTCTGGTCTTACCCAACACCCCACATATCTATCGCGGTGGTATACCTCTTGAGATGCATCAGAAGCTCGGGGGGGCGGTACCATCTGGTTACCACCAGGCTAGTGTAGTCACGCTTCCCCTCGCCGCTTCCCTTTCCGGGTTGAGGAATGTCGCCCTCGTAATGCCTCGCTAGACCAAAGTCGGCAATCTGCAGTACACCCTTATTGTTGATGAGAAGATTGGCCGCCTTCATATCTCTGTGCAAGATGTGGTTCGCGTGCAGATACTTGAGACCTTCTAGCAACTGCAACAAGTAACATTTGACTTGTGGTTCTGTGAAGCGAACTGACGGGTTGTCGAGCAAGCCGGATAAATCGTGGTCCATATAGGGTGTTACCATATATACGATAGGTCTTGTTCGCTTGTCGGCTGATGAAGGTTTGCTTTAGTAAAGGGCCGTCCCCATTGTAGCTCGTGGCAGGTCAACCTACTTCTGGGTGGATGCTCGATCGCCATCTCCTCTAGGCGCAGGACGTTTTTGTGTGAGAGAAGCTTGAGCAACTTGATTTCTCGGAGAGCGGTGATCGGGAACTGATGGGCAAGTCAACGTTAGAGACCGTCCAAACTAAGACTGATTCGAAGGGAAAGCGCGGTGACGAACCCCATCTCGCTCGTTGTGCATGATGATCTTTTTGAGTGCAACCAGGGCGCCCGTTTTCCTCGACCTCGCGCGGTGAACCTCACTGAGCAGGATATTGTCAATAATCGCAACAATCTCTCTGGGGAAACACACGATGGACACATACCCAAAGGTACCCTCGCCCAGTTTACCCAGAACTTCATAGTCGGCAATCCTGGAGCAGCCCACGAAGCTGGCCCTGTCCCTCTGGTGCGCAATCGCAAAAGCGCGAGGAGACATGACAGGGCCTCCGCCGCCCTCCTTTGTCTCGTCGATGCTCATCGTGTGGCAGTCCTCCGTTTTTGTTTGAAAACCTTTGGCGACAATCGTTCAGAGTTGACGGGCCAACAAGCCAATGTTGTGTTAGAAGCTGCGGGATGTCGTTTGGCTTCGTGTATAGATATCGTCGGCGTTTGGTTTTCCAGTTGGAAAAGCAGAATGGGAAACAGGAGGATGGAAGGAATCCTCTGTCGCTTTGCGCAAGCGACAGTTGCCCTATGTCTGCCGGCTGTTGGTGAGTTACCTGGCAGTTGGTGCTGTCAGGTGTAGAGGAAAGACATGCAGCGACATGCGGATGTGTCGGTTGTTGTTTGGAGGTTTACCTTTAGTTTTCATTCTTGGACTTTGTGATGTTCGGCTGGAAGGGAACAAAATGCCCCGTCGCCTTCACAAGACTGCCGGATGCGCGCTCTACCTAGTGGTAGGCGGGCCCCCGTATCACCAGTTCCATGCCTAGCGGCGGGTGTGTACAATGCATGCGCCCACAAAGTGCCCCCAAAGCCAGCCGTAACCGTAGCGGTACCCGTACCTAGCGCGCCTGCTAAGCGACGGTCCGAGAAGCGATACCTGCCTTATCTAAGCCGATGGGCGGGCACCTGCCACCTAGGTAGTGCAGGCCATGACGTCTCCAACTCATCGCTGGTACCTTCGTACCCTTTACAGTACATCATATAGGTACCTAGTATGTACGATCCCTCCCACAGCGAAAGCCGTAGCCTCATAACTCAGGCAGCGAACTATTGAGAGCCACTAAAGGTACCTCGCTACTTGCAACCCACGCATCCTCCAGTCCCCGTAGGTGGTCAGGATCCCGAAGGACGGACGACTCCATCTCCGGTCTCCCCCCATCGTCGCAAAACCCACGCCCTCAGAACCACAAGGTGAGAGCTCCACCACCACCACCAACCATCTGATTCATGTCTGTGTCAATGCGCAATTGAATAACTAACCTACACCAAACTGTCCCTGGGAAAAAGGGCTACTGCATATTCCACACAATGGCTGGCGATGGAGAATTCGAGCGAGTCCCTCGCCCCGATAACTACCCTCACGGGCCAGAGTTCCAACCGCGCACGCTGCACCAGAGGTTGCAAGGGAAATGGTGGTACCGCGTGCCTCCCAACCACAGCAAGCCCATCTACCAGTTCCTGAGTATCGGCCTTGGTGCATCGATGTGGTTCTGGGTAAATTCCCTTGTCATCACGAAACCTTGCATATCCCGGACAAGTAACTGACTTGTGCTCGCTCTATGCGTTTACCAGATCATGTACCGGGCGAAGAAGGACGGGGCCGTTCTCCTCGGCTTGAAGCACCCTTGGGATCACTGAACGAGCAATGTCGACGCGAATCTTCAACGGCGTGGAAGTGGTCATAAGGACTGCGTTTGGACTTCTACGAAGCAAGATGGTGGTTGGAACAGAACATCATCGACTAGCATGGGACCTGGACCAACAGAACAGACATCGGCCCGTATAACAGAAGGGCGTCATCATCAGTCATCATTCATCAGTTCGAGGCAAGGCCGCGAATTGCAACAGGACAATAGTCTGGCGTGTCTTGAATGAAATAACTATGTAAAGGGGGAAAATATGAAGAGTAGAACTAATTTCCATGTACGCCACGATAACCTCCACCATTCATTCATTGGAAGTTCCCACCATATTGACCTTCGCACACCCCCTCAAGTTGGGGCTTCAAAGGGCTAGCATGTGGCACGTCGCACTAACACCTGGCTTTTGGAACAAAGCGTGGGTGACCCCCCACGTGTCGCCTCCGTCGGTCTTGAACATTTCTGAGCTGGCCAGGTGGAAGATCTGCCAACGGTTATACCAAACGATAGCCTTGTCCTCGCCGTATGTCTCGGCAAGGTGCGGCATCATCCTCTCCCTTCTGGTCATGGTGTTTTCGAGCCAATGCTGTGTGAGAGTCCTATATGTTAGCCCCTGTCTCGCATCCAAATGTGCATGCTACGCTCTTCCACAGCATCGAGGGGTTTGAGTCGGTGTTCTTACCTCGAGAGACCTCGAGTAATGGTATCCGTTGATCCACCAGTGCTTCTTGATGACCAAGTCCTTTTGGAAGTACAGAAGGAGATCTGACGAGGGCATGGTCCCTCCGGTGAAGAAGGTGCGTGCCATCCATCCATCCTCGTAATGATACGGCGTCGTGCGGTGGCAGAAGTGGTGGACGAGAAGCTGGCCACCGGGACAAAGGGCTCTCGACATCTTGGCCATCAGACCTTCGTAATTCTTCATGTGCTCGAACAGCTTTAGGGCTTCCCTGTGAGTAACCCACGATTTCTCGAGAATATCTTGGTGAAAACCCCGATTGATTGCTTACCTCGACAGACAACGCCCGGTCGAAATAGTAAGGCTCAAATTCATAGTCGGTACAGTTTCCAGTGATGATCCGTACGTTCATGAGGCCCAACTCCTGTGCCTTAGCGTCGATGTACTCCTTCTGAGTGCGTGAGTTGGAGAAGCCCACGACCTCCATGCCTGGGATCTTTTCGGCGAAGTACAAGACGGCAGCTCCCCAACCGCATCTATGACTTGGTTAGATTCTTTTGTCTTCGTGTTTGCCACTCGTGCATGAAATGTTTAGTCCGATCATCATGAGTGCCAGTGAACTAACCCAAGATCCAGGAACCTCATGCCAGCCTTCAAACTCAGCCTCTCTATGTAGAGGTTAAGCATCTTCTCCTCGGCCTCTCCCAGTGACTCATTACCTGTGGGATAATATGAGCAACTATACTTGATCCTAGGACCAAGCATGTTCGCCATGATTCCTGTGGCAATCTCGTAATTTTGTCTGTTTGCAGCGTCCGTCTCGACAGCGATGGGCTGATGGCGAACTGTCTCGACGAAGTTCATCTTGTACGCCAAAGCCTCCGACCAGCGCGAGATGGGAGCGAGGACGCCCGGGAGAAGAGAAATCTGGGGCGAAGCCATATTTTCGAGTTTGGCTTTCAGGCCGGGTCTGTCCTTGGCAGACACTGTGGCGATGACCTTGTCCGGAAAGGGAGGAGTAATCTCATCGAGGCGACGGCGCAGCTCCCTGCGGATGAGCACGCGAAGGACAGCATGCGGGAGGACACCGCTGTCCAGGATACTGTCGCACCAAGTGTCATTGAGGTTGTCGAGAAGCTTGCCTACAGAAATCCACGTCAGACCGGATCTCCTTAGTCCTTATAGGTGCGGTGAGCAGAATGTCAGCTTGTACTGACTGATGAAGGGGAACATCTCGTCTAGTGTTGAACTTTGGTGATAAACAGGATGCTACAGTCGGCGGAAGCGTTGGACCGTGGACGTGGTCCTGAAGAGATATTGAAGCGTGAGAGGGAGATATTCTCTAGCTGTGGTCGACTGGGAGCAGTCGGTGTGCGATCAGCTGGACGAGTGAGTGGGCTGAAGGTTGCTGCTATGACAAAGGCATGATCATTGGATTCGTTTTGAGGGAAGTATCTATAAGATCTTGTTTTGGATTCCCGAGTGTGTTGCTGGAGGGGAACAGAAAGAACGAGGCAGGACTGCTCAAGGACTGGGTCTTTAATATCTTCCTCTCAATGGACAAGTACTGTGAGTAACGCCTTCCAGTCTTTTTGAGTTGACCACTTGTGGCTTCCTTTCAGCGGAAGGTGCGACGAAAGCACGAGGAAATACTGTACTGCCAGCAATCGCGGCCGCAAAACGCATCGTTTGGAACGGAAAGAGCACTAGTTGAGCAAGTTAATGTCGGTGTCTCATCACTCATGTTGCCCCCGGGCGGGGAGTGCCTCGTTATTAAATTAGAGGCAAGCACTCAACGCACCATACTCCTTTCTCTGAATATAGTAATGAAGAGCTGGGAAGGGGCTAGACTCGAGGTCACAAAAAGCTGGGATAAAACAAAGATGAGTACATGGCATTATGTGGAAGATCCTTCAAAGACATGGACGCTCCAAAATGGGGATAATGAGGGCCGTGATCAAAAGGTGACCGCGGATTTAGTCGAATCTTTGGCTAAGTAGATGTAGATACGCTTGCTTCGAGCCCGAAAACTCGCCAAGGGACGGAGACATTTCCATCCATGCCTAAAACGCCTCGGCGCCGTCCATGCCTACGCTCATATATACAAAGTGTCGAAAGTGAGAGAAGGACGACATCCCTCAACTAACAGATCATTCTCTCCAGAATGACTTTATACTCCTTTCTCTTCTTGGGCTCCCTGGTCAAGGACTGGCTAACCTTTCCTATCAAGCGTGCCAGCCGTTGGAACATGACGTGCTCGCCAACCCAAGCCAGAACGAAATACATGATGCCCAGGGTAAATATGAACATCTTGAAGTCCCAGCTGATAGGAGTAAGGTCCATCAGACTTACGAGCCCGGCAGCCGGACCAAGGATCATGTATCCCGTGAACGCAAGAGTGGCAGCAATCGCAGCAACGAAGGGCCCTATGAACAAAAATTAGCATATGTGAGTAGATAAGTGACAGTCGAGACTTGGATGCGGGAAACGTACAGTTGTTCCAGGGAGGTTGCCTGAAGGGCCTGCCCGCATTCAGAACCACACCTGCGAGTATATACTCAAAGCAGGACGTCAAGAAGAGAGCAGTATTTTCCGAATTCCGAATGTTGACCTTCTCGTGTTCTACCTTGGGTGGAATGAACCAAGGTTGCTTGCGTACAGCGATGAACGCCATAGTCTGGATGAAAATGCAGATAAACATTTGTCCAAGAAGTGGCACCAACACCTTGCGAGAGACCAGGTCGGCCGTCGGTCTCTTACGACAGAGCTCTGGGAATGGGCCGGCCCAGCTCATAAAGACGGCGATCGGTAGAATGAGGGCGAGATCAATGAACAAAAACTGAAAGTCGCCCAGATTCGATGCTGACGCGTACAGGAAGCTGACTGACGTGAACTGGATGGCTGAGTACAAGCTCATGTACTTGAAGCAACTAAAGCTAGTGACAAGCGCGGCTCGACCTTCGCGGATCACCTCTGGGACACAGCGGATGTCGAACACTCTGGACGTGAACGGAGCAGCCACGGATGCCTCAGCCTCGGAAAGTGAGATACCGACATCGGCAGCCTTCAAAGCGCCGCAGTCGTTGGCGCCGTCGCCACAGAAGCCACAGCAGTAATCTATGCTCTGCAATTTTTCGACAAGCTCATGCTTCTCGTCGGGAGACATGCGGGCAAAAACCTTGCCCGTGACGAGCATTCTCCGCATGACTTCTGGAGGCGCATAGTCAATCACCCATCGAAAAACATCGCCGCTGACAGCCAAAGAATAGTTCCGTAGGTTAGAGATGTCGTATGGAAGAGAGGCGTCTCCCTCTGGCGGTGGTGGTAAGGGGAGCAAGGTGCGGTCGTCCAGCTGGTAAATCGGATTGTCGATGCTCTCCCATTGCAACTTTGCGTTAGGGTCTCTCGAATGACCAGCAACGAAGCGACCAACGAAGCAGTGAGCCGTTTTGTTGACCAGGCTGCACTCCCGCGCAACGCTGATCGCAGTAAGAATGTTGTCCCCAGTCACCATGACCGATCCGATATTCGACTCGGCGAGCATTTTCAAAACTGGGGCTGTTGCAGGCTTCAGCTTGTTCTCGAAGATGATAAATCCGACGAATTCCAGATCTGATTCCACGTCATGCCGCGTCATTTTCTGAGCTTTCACCCAGCTAAGTTTGGGAATGTGCTTGGTGGCGCAGCCGATAACTCTGTATCCCTTGTGCGTATAGTAGTTGAGTTGATCATCGTAGTCCGCGGGAACTGAGAATTTGACACACATTAGTAACCTCTAGGGCCGATCACTTGAGGGACTTGACCTACATGATTCCGGCTTGCAAATGTCTCGCATGCACTCTGGCGCGCCTTTAACGAAGATGTCTCCACTCTTCTGGCCAAACGTCCTAACTATAACACTTGCTCTTCGAAGCTGAGACACAAACTCGAAAGATTTGAGAACACCCAGCTCGAATGGTATACGCCGGTTTTGTGAAGGATCTTGCCGGTCGGCATCCGTGTAGCCGTTGTCTACAGTTGGGGGCCTGGCAATGGATGGCTGCAATGTTCCTTGCTCTTCCCCATCCGTCGCGCCTCCTCCCTCGTGTCCTTCTTCGAACGACCATCTCGTGAACTCAAACATCTTGAGATCCAGGGGATCACCAACGAGCTCATCATCTATTAACCGGAGAGAGTGGCACGTTGCCATCGTGTAGAGTGCCGCCTTGAGTGTATCGCTCGAATTTCTGATTCCGGTGCCGTGATCTTGACGAGGTACAAGATTGTCTGGGTTATCAAGGATGTCGCTAAACCGATTGTTGGTTCGATCAACCACCCGAACTCCGAGGATATCAAGGCCTTCCTCAGTTAGAGTTCCTGTCTTGTCAAAACACATAATGTCTAGTTTTCCACCGACATTGACTCGTTGTGGGCTGATACAGAAGATCTTCTTTGACTTGAGACGGCCGAGTGCAAAGTTTGTACCAATGGTGAGTGTTGCTGGCAACGCAGGAGGGACCACGATGGTGATCAGATCCAAGGCCCGAACAATGATGAGATGCCATGACAGGTTAAGCCGTATGAAGTTGATGAACGAGGCTGCAAACCCAACCATTGCAACGCATGCCATGACAGAGATATACCGGAATGAATCGCGGTAAAACTTGAAGCCCGACGGCTTGGGGAAAAGCATTGACCGAACCAATGCTCCTTTGGTGGTGTTGAATCCCGTTCTTACAACGAGAGCGAGGGCAACAGCCTCCTGATTGTGGTCATCTTGAGGCCTGCGAGCACGGATGATCTTTGTCCCGCAAAACAAGAAGTGTTTCGCCACTTCTGGAAGCATGGTAGAGGCACCAAGATCCAAATTCCGAAGCGACTGATCGGTTGCCGGGGTCTTGGATACTGGCACGGATTCACCGGTGAGCATACTCTCGTTAACGATGCAGTCGCCGCCGAGTAGAAGACTGTCCGCAGGAAACTGGCTGAGACTCGGATCGCTGACCTCGTAAATGTCACCAGGTACAAGATCACTGGAAGAGACGTGGCGCCCTGTACGTATTAGCAGCTTGCAAAACCACTCGGAAGGGGTAGTCTCGAACTTACAAAAGCCATTCCTGAGCACCCTTACATCGCACACAAACCGGGAAATTTCCCGTAGCCTCTTCATTGTCGATTTGGTTTCAATAAGAGTAGCTACAATGCTGCCAACTGACATGACGAAAATAGCGATGGCATAATAGTAGTACTCATCAACTGACCATAATATCAAACTAGCAATTTGGAACACATAGAAGGGATGGAAGACCTTAAAGTCATAGTGTTAGCTCGTATGCGTCACAACAACACAAGAGAAACACCTTACCTCGTCGGCCAAGAGGCGGAAAGTGGACTTTTCCTCGATGTCAATTAGATTCCCCCCAAAGACGGCATCTCGATGGCTCTTCTCGTCGCTGTCGATACCAGAGCGGATTGTTTGGACGTCTGTCCAGAGCGGATCCTTCCAGCCATTGCAAAGAATGAACTTGTCCTTGAGCGGGTGGTAGAAAAAGCGCACGTAGCGGTAGTTGAGCATGCGGAGGTCCTGAAGAATTGGGTCATAGTCTTCATCCAACGAATAGTTGGCCAGTTTACCCGGGGTTCCGAAGACGGTCGAAAGGACACGCCCATAGGGCTTTGAGTCAACGTTGAGGATGGCCATCTCGTTCCATGAGTTTTCAATAACCACCCAGTGACAGTCCCGTAGTGAAGTTGGTCGTCCAACCAGCTTGACGTGCCATCTGGGTACCCATCGAAACAAAAGCCAGCCCACCCCAAGTGTTGATAAACATACGAGAATGTACGCAGCCAGGCCGAATGTGCTCGTGCGGAATCCAGCGATGGCGATATAGAGATCTTCGTTTACCATGTATACTTTTTGGCTGGTACGGTTTCCACCATGTCCGCTGCTTGCTGATAGACCGCTGTCTCTGCGCAGAATCCTACTATGTCCAGATCTCCTTGACTGAGTTGAGGACCGTCTGTTGAGCATGGACTCGTTGTCTGGAGCTTGGCGCTCCAAGTCTGATGAACCCATCTCTGATGCGCCAACGTCGCCTTCATAGTCATCTTCGAAGGGTAGTTCGTCAAGGTCTTCGACCGACGCCACCTCGCCTGTCTCAAAACGTTCGTTGATGTCTTCTTGGTAGAAGGAGAAGCTAGTGGTAGAATCGGCGCGAGCTCGGCGGTGGTTGAATGCGGACACGCTGGTCGGGAGCGACTCTGCCATGGGACCAGAGTAGAGCTGTTGCCGCGGATGTCAGATACAACACCAACTGCATCACGATGAGAGGGGGGGGGGAGGATACGTACCTCGTCGTGTGCCATCTCGACATCCTCAAAGATACTCGCATTGCTCTGGTTCGAGCCCAAGGTGTAGAGGCCTGGATGGTGATCGTGGCTGGCGCGCCGGCGGTCAAAAGACTGCGATGACCGCCAGCTAGCGCTGTGGGCGTCATTGCCGCCGTTCATGTTGGCGCTGTCCGTCGGTGTTGTTCCGAAGCTAATCCTGTTGAGTTCAAGACAGTTTTCAACAAGCAACTGACACGCATATCATGGGTATGCAATTGGGGAATGTCCAAGTAAGAATTTGACATTCGTGCCGTGACCCAGTCAAGTCGTCCGAACTTGTAAGCGCAGATCTGTTTGGGAAGGTGATACCGATAAGAACATGACGTCGGCTTGTTTCACTTGCTACGAAACCTCGCAAACTGCATACGATACGCATCGATTGATGATACACATTGTCGCTGGATAGGGCTTCCACATCTAGCCGTTTCAGGCCTCCAGATATTTTTACGCCAAAGCCGGCCGGCACTCTTCACAGTTTACACTTTTCTCACAATCAACCAACAATCTTGGCTTGCTGAAGACAAACCCTTTCCATGGACTACCGAGGGAAGAAGCAAAGAAGTATCCAATAACATGTGAGATACTGTTTAAGGGACAGCGGCGGACCTTTGATCTTCCTCTTCCATAGAGGAAGAGGTCTTCGCTTGACCAGCAAATGGTTACACAAAAGACATCAAGGTTCACACTAATTGTGGAAGCGAAGGACAGCCATTGCTTCTTGCGATCGCATGGATAGGTAACTTCCACGATACTTCCACCCTTACCACTTGAAGAACCAGGTGAGTGGATAAGGCTTTTCGCACGTTGACTGGAGATGGAATGATGGAGTTCAGCTACAATACTCTTGTCTGTCATTCTTCACATTTGTTGACCTGGACGCCGGAGTCACGGAGAATGGATCGGGGCCAGACCGTCCCAACGGGCAGCCAGCAAGTGGGGCAGCCAGAGGGGCAGGCATGGGATTTTTCTTTCGACACTGCCCACCAATCGACTGCCAAGCACCTCCGCTATGTAGCGCTTGCCTATGTACTTGCACTAGCCAAGAAAGGTCGATGGCGGAGATGGGGGTCGCTATCCACGATTCTTACGATAAGCACAGTGTAACAAGGGTTGTTCTGGCCAAAACCTTGTCGACTTCAGTTCGCAATGGAGATTCGTGGGCGTCGTGATGATCACTTGGCAGATGCCGCGAAACGGTCTCACTACACTAGTACCGCGTGAGAGAACGTGCTACATACGTGCCCGTACGTGGTGTACTGGGGTCACTGCAGCATCTCACCTGGACTTGAACGCCCACGACGGTCTACGGCCATGATGCCGGGCTCAGATCGTTCCGATCATTGTCGCTGAATCCAGCGTGCCAGCGTCGACTCATAAGTCATACCGAAGCAGAAAAGTGTGCGACAAGTTTCCTATGCGGAGGAGGTTTCGACGTGCCCAGGGCAGAGTAAATCAGCAGAAATTTCAAGTTCGCCGTCCAAAACCTGGCTCTAACAGCCTTAGGTATCTATCAAGTCGAGAGTATTCACACGTTACATACTAGTAAATCACCACAGCCCGACGCCGGTGAGAAGGCGAGATGTAAACACCCGCCCAATATTAAACAGCACGCAGTTCAGACGAAAAGCAACTTTTTAAACTATCTTGCACTAAAGAGGTACATTGTAATTGGTATACATATATGAAGCCGGCATGTCACCGGTAGCATTTAGTGTACATCATGTCTCCAGCCGGGATCCCTGGAGAGAACGCTAGCACGCAAGACACGCCAGCCAAATGCTGAAGCATGTGGTGCCAGGAAGCGACGCGCGACAACCTGGAAATAAGTACACCACCTGAATGCAATGTACATGAACGGGCTTTGTACGATAGGAACGACGACGGCATGTTCACGTTTATCTGCCTAGAGGTGTCTGAGGGGATTTGCACTTTAGACTGGACGAGCAGACCAGGCATGCAATGGTCGAGTGTAGAGTGTCAAGCCAGTGACAGGAGCTTGACCCAAAAGACGACATGAACCCGTCGTCTCTCTCACGCGCGGACATTCGACACTGATCACCTTGCCTTTGCTGGGATCGAAGGTCAAATGCCATTTCATCCCTTCCCTAGGGCAAGCGACAAGACTCGTGGGTAGCAAATGGAAGTAGCGGACTGGGCTGGGGGGTGGTCGCCGGCGCAGTGCAGGCATCATGGAGTGGTCCAACGGGGCGCCTCCCGCTGCAGTGCCCTCGACCCGACCGTCCTGCCCGCACTGGCCAGTGCCCCGCAAATTTTCATAGCAACCCCATTGATAGCTTTTCTCCCCTCCCGGTCCCCTCCAGACCCGACCCTCGCTCAACATTTCCTGCACTGCACAACAAGCCTTTAGTTCTCTGCCTGGACCGACCGGCAACCACAGAACTTTTTGCCTTTCCCACCAGCACCGGGGCCCCTTCACTAATTTCAACACCCGACCGCTTCTTCAATCCAAATTTGCCCTTCCTTCTCCCATTTCTCCCTCCGACATCCATTGTACGTCGGTCATAGGTTCTACCACCGCTTCCTTCTCTGTATCCCAACTCACTTCTTTCTCTTGACCAGAACCAGACACAATGGCCGAGCCCATCAGAAACAAGCGGGCTGATCCCCCCATCGCTCCGTAAGTTCCTCATCCCAAGAGATGATGGGATGCCCATCCGATTATCGCATACCGTTACTGACCAGCCCTCGCCTCAGCACCCCCCAGAACACTCCTCTTAATACTGCCCCCATCTCTTCGCACGCTCAGCAGCCCGGTGTTGCCAGCATCAAGGAGGGTGAGTGAAGACTTTTGCTGCTGCCGAGACTTCGGTTGTCTTCTGGGCTTGTTGCTAAACTTATTGCTTGTTGCAGAGGACCTTGACCGTGCCGCCGCCGCTTCCATCTTCGCCAAGGACCCTAGACTTGTGTCCCTTATCCAGGGCCGTCTTGGCTCTCTTGTCGGTCGTTCGTCTGGCTACATCGAGTCCCTTCCTACCGATGTCAAGCGTCGTGTCGCTGGCCTGAAGGGCATTCAGAAGGAGCACTCCAAGCTCGAGGCCGAGTTCCAGGAGGAGGTTCTCCAGCTCGAGAAGAAGTACTTTGCCAAGTTCACCCCTCTTTATCAACAGCGTGCCGCCATTGTCAACGGCCAGACTGAGCCCACTGAGGACCAGGTCCAGGCCGGTGAGGAGGATGAGGAGGATGATGACGAGGAGACCGAGGCCGCCCCCAAGGAGGAGAAGGCTACCGAGTCTGCCGAGAAGGTTTCTGGTATTCCCGAGTTCTGGCTCTCTGCCATGAAGAACCAGATCTCCCTCGCTGAGATGATCACCGACCGCGATGAGGAGGCCCTCAAGTCCCTCACCGATATCCGCATGGAGTACCTCGACAAGCCTGGCTTCCGCCTCATCTTCGAGTTTGCTGAGAACGAGTACTTCACCAACAAGACTATCACCAAGACCTACTACTACCAGAACGAGAGCGGCTATGGTGGCGACTTCATCTACGATCACGCCGAGGGTGACAAGATCAACTGGAAGGAGGACAAGGACCTTACTGTTCGCGTTGAGCAGAAGAAGCAACGCAACAAGAGTGAGTTGCAGTTCCCGCCCCAATTTTCCCAAACTTGTTGACTAACAAATTGCACAGCCACCAAGCAGACCCGCATCGTCAAGAAGACCGTTCCTACCGAGTCTTTCTTCAACTTCTTCTCCCCCCCCAAGGCCCCTACTGATGACGACGAGTCCACCACCTCTGATATTGAGGAGCGTCTTGAGCTCGACTATCAGCTTGGTGAGGATATCAAGGAGAAGCTTATTCCCCGCGCCATCGACTGGTTCACTGGCGAGGCCCTCGCTTTCGAGGAGCTCGATGAAGAGGACTTCGAGGACGCCGAGTTCGATGATGAGGATGATGAGGATGATGAAGATGCCAGCGAGGACCAGGATGACGAGGATGAGAGCGATGAAGACGATGTAAGATCTTCTGAATTTCCCCCAACACATGCTATGCTTGCCAGGCATGCTGACAATTTTCACAGGAGGACGGCAGCAAGCCCAAGCAGGAGGCTGCTGAGTGCAAGCAGAGCTAAATGCTGATCGTTGAACGAACACGAAAATGATACCACTATACCACGCAGGCAAGGGGCAGAACGCCCAATGACCTTTGGCATCTGGGTCCCAAATCTTTCAGGGTCATGTTGACCGCACCGGGGTGGCCGTGGGCTCAGGAACAGGAAGAACAGGAGTTATGCGGATGGCCGGAGCTTGTGGTGGATTGATAGACCATTCTACGGAATTTGAATTGGTCACATGAGGAGTTGGCTTTAGCACCTGCCTTGACGCTGTGGTTGTCTTTCATAATTCTTAGCAGGATAGTTCGTCCTGACTCCTGAAGCAGTGCATGTCAGAGAGCAAGGATGGGATCAGATATGCAAACTAAGCCGGAATAAGGGTCGATTTGTGCGCAAAGGGATGATATTATACGGGACAAAAGTAGTGATTCTACGAGGATTTAGGTGTTGATTTCATAGTACAGCATTGCAGGTGTTTCTACCTCACAAACCGTCATCCCCCAGTGTGACTCGATGTTGATTGTGACTGAAAAGGTTAAGTAGGCCACGACACCGGGGGGGAGCAGATCACTTCACCAGGGGGTTCCCGGATGGATGTGAATCGTCATGATCCTTGTAAGCCTCGCGTGATGTAGTGTAAATGGACGAAATGGTAGGTAGCCGGGTTGAGGCACTGCCTTGGGATGCTTGAAGGAGCTAGGTAGGCTTCCGGGGATTTAGTAGACGATGTCTTTGCTGGCACGCAAGCCTGGCGGCTACAGATTGGATTTAGAGGTGATAAGTAGGTAAGTAGATTGGGAGGGAAGTGAACGTAATGGTACCGAGGAACGTGTTACATTATTTGACAGTTTCTCACGCATTTTCTCAGTCAGCTCGATTCTTGCAAGGCCTTCCTCTGCTGAGGTGGAAAAGCAGGAGGGCCCAAGAAGAGGTACGGATAGCACGGAAGAACACCACGGGCATCTCATATTTTCATTTTTACCTCGACGTAACTAACATTGGAAAGCAATACGAATTCTATGTTGTTCAAAGGGCCAACATACCTACGCTGAGTGCTCGCCTTCCCAGCAGATCTCTTATTAATCCTACGACTTCAGTGGCGCAATGCGTCATTGTCAAGATTTTCTTTTGGTTGCCTGAGCTACCCACCGGATCCAGCCAGTAGGTGAGTGTTGTTTTGGGTTCCTGTGTTAATATGAGTCAAAGGCGACCCGCCGCCCGCGTTTTATGTACAGCGCTGTAACAGCCCACTCCAAACCCGCGCAAACCCCACTAGCTGGCAAGGGTCGCACACAGTAGATCCATCGAAACAGAAACGACCCGGTGGCTATTCGCTTTGCCCTTGCCGATTGACGGAGCCCAGAGAATCAAGAAAGACTTGGCTTCGACTCATAAAGAGTCCCTGGTTGCCGCGGTCCTGCCACTACGGGCCATTTTTCTTTTGATTCATCCTCTCAGACCATCCCGACCTTGCTCCTCTTCCTCTTTTCACCATGACAATTCCCAGAGAAATTGCCCAGCCCACCGGTGACATGACCGCCGCCCAGTTTAGCGTCTCTCCCTCAACCTTCCAGTCCCCCATCTCCAGTTCCAGCTTCATGGCGTCCGCACTCACCCACCGCTCTGCGCCCAAACAGCTCAAGCCCTTCAACACTGAGGACGTTAAAATTCTGCTCCTCGAAAATGTAAACCAGACCGGCCAGGAGATCCTCAAGGCCCAGGGCTACCAGGTTGAGTTCCTCAAGACCTCCCTACCCGAGGACCAGCTCATTGAGAAGATCAAGTAAGACTCTCTACAAACCTGTGATCAACAGACGCACATCTGACTAACGCGCTATTCAAAGGGATGTTCATGTCATTGGCATTCGATCCAAGACTAAGCTGACTGCCAAGGTCCTTCGGGAAGCCAAGAACTTGCTCGTCATCGGCTGCTTCTGCATTGGTACCAACCAGGTTGATCTGGACTATGCTGCTCAGCATGGTATTGCCGTATTCAACTCGCCTTTTGCCAACTCGCGCAGTGTCGCCGAGTTGGTGATTGCTGAGATTATCACCCTCGCCCGCCAGCTGGGCGACCGCTCCAACGAGATGCACCGCGGCACCTGGAACAAGGTGAGCTCCAAGTGCTGGGAGATCCGTGGAAAGACCCTTGGTGTTGTTGGTTACGGCCACATTGGCTCGCAGCTGTCCGTTCTGGCGGAGGCTATGGGTATGACTGTCATCTACTATGACGTCGTTACCCTGATGGCCATCGGCACGGCTCGCCAGGTGCCTACTCTCGAGGATCTCCTGGCGGAGGCTGACTTTGTCACCCTCCACGTCCCTGAGACCCCCGAGACCAAGAACATGATTTCCAACGCCCAGTTCGAGAAAATGAAGACCGGCTCCTACCTCATCAACGCCAGCCGTGGTACCGTTGTCGATATCCCCGCGTTGATCAAGGCCATGCGCAGCGGCAAGATTGCTGGTGCCGCTCTAGACGTTTTCCCCAATGAGCCGGCTGCCAACGGCGACTACTTCACCAACGACCTCAACCAGTGGGGCGAAGATCTGCGTGGGCTCAACAACATCATCCTCTCCCCCCATATTGGTGGCAGTACCGAGGAGGCTCAGCGCGCCATCGGTGTGGAGGTCGCCGATGCCCTCGTGCGCTACATCAACCAGGGTGTCACAACTGGCAGTGTCAACGTGCCCGAGGTTACCATGCGCTCTTTGACGCTGGATGAGCCCAACCACGCTCGCGTCATCTACATTCATCGCAACGTGCCTGGTGTACTGCGCAAGGTTAACGAGATTCTCGCCGAACACAATGTCGACAAGCAGATTTCAGATTCCAAGGGCGATATCGCGTATCTCATGGCTGACGTTAGTGACGTCAAGCAAGACGATATCAAGAATATTCGCGACAGCTTGGATTCCCTCAGCTCGCGCATCCTCACTCGCATCCTTTACTAAACGGGGAGGATGGGAACAGTGTACGTGGCAAGAAAAGGGGGTAAAGAGTTGCTATGGGGTGTGGTTACGAGTCATGATATCTGGAGTTGCGGAATCCGTCGGGTGGGTGCACGAACAACAATTTCAACAAGATTTTTGCTCTCTCTTACGGTATGTCCACCCGGTGTGTGTGCGTCTCGAGGAAAGGGAGAAAGGGTCGAACATGACGACGTTTCTGGCACTTGTTCAACATCTAGTCTTTTTTCATCAAGTGTTTTTTTAGGGGGGTCATTGGGAGCGCAAGTACAAAATTCGGCATGGCAGGTTCTTAAACCAGGACAAAAGGGGAAAAATGCCTTTGAAAAAGAAGGCGTCGACAAGTCGATGGTGTGCATTCTGGAAAAAGGATCGAAAAAAAAAGGTATCATCACCTGGCATCATATCCATCATGTTATCACCAACACAACGATTATACCTACTAAATAATACAGACATCTATTCCAACATCTGCCGGCTTCTTCACATGCTGTTGTTATTTCCATTGGATTTCCAATTCGAGGCTTTTGCAATTTGTCGATTGGGGCATAACGTTCACACTTCACCAAAGATTGCAGCTATTCAGCCAGGATGTCCCGGGCTCGGGACGCGGATAAGGTCGACGATGAGCTGTTGCGCACGGTCTGCTCTGTCAACTGGGTTATAGGGTAGAACATGCTGCACCCGTTTCTCCTTGTACACGTGTAGATATGAGGGTATCTCGGTGGCCTTCCGACCTGGAGGTGGAAGGAAGACATCATCATATCCAGTGTCGTCTCTGTCGCGGGCCTGATGAAAAGTGCTTCTACCTTTTCAGAGCTACAACTGATTACTGAAATCCAGAGAGATCCTAATTACCTTGATGACCAACGCATGGAATTATTAAACAGGACGGTTTGCTCACGAAGCAGAACAGCATCAGGCCAGTATCGTGTCAGTCACCGTCATGGGTTCTGAGCGAGGGATGTTGACTCTGAATAATAGCAGTAGTCAATCGTCGTCAATCCGGCCACGGAGCAGACAAAAGGCGGCGACGACGCGGAGTCGGCGGCAAACCACCAAAAGCAACGCCTCTCCCCCCCTTTTTTTTCTCCCAAGTCCCAGGCCCCGATACTCGGACTGGCGGCCGCACGGGGGACCTGGTGGGGCCCATAAGTATGTAGTCTCCAACAGTTTCCACATGGTTTTTGGGACCCTCCGAAGCCAATTGTCGACGACCCCCCATTCGCTGTATTTGAGCTTGGCGCTCCCCTCATCTGCTGTTCACCCCTGTGATTCCAGAAAGAAAAGAAGAACTGAACGCAAATGCAAATTCAAAGTCACGGTGTCAGACTCAGCCCAGTCCACCTCTCAATGCCATATTGCATTACGACGCGGGCTATAGACAGACTACCCCCATCCTCTATATCAAGACTAAACAACCGCTTAGGGCATGGTTCCGAGGAATTTGATTAATCTTCTCAATCGCTAACATCCCACCGCGAAGACATGGCTAAAGTCTGTTAGCTTATAATCCGTCATTTTCGCAAATTCCTCCAAGAAATGGTTGGTCACTCCTCTTGTTATTCTTCTTTGGGCATAGAATATACTTTCAGCAGATGTAGGCAGTCCCTCAAGGAAAAAGAAAAGGAGAAAAAAAGGAAAGGTAATGAGTCCGGTCAAAGCCAAATCTTTACCAAGCAGGAACTTCAGTGTAGATGTTACTTCGTCCAAGTGTGGCCATCTGGAGTGCGTCGAGTCTTCTTACATACCTACTCGAAGCCGGAGACTTAAGGATTCTGTAGGCCTATTGCGAAATTCTTTGTGTTTTTGTACAATGGAGAAAAGCTGAGGAGCCTTGCCTGAAGCGGTTAAGTACCTAGTCTAGATATTGGGAAGGGGGTAGTCTGTCTAATTGTCTATAGCCTGCCTCTTGCATTACACCATGCCCCATTTTGGGTGTGCCCATCTCTCTTCTTTTTGGGCGGACAGGTTAATGCATCTCAACTGTCAACAAGCAGACGGGGCAGACGGGGACCCAGTTGGAGGGCATATCCAATGAAACAACGGATAAGTGCAAACAATTGGCCGTTGGAGCCTGGGAAGAATGGGTGGTAGTTTCGAGAGTTCCTTCAGGGAGTTGTGAAAACGAAATCCTACCCTGTTGAGGGGTGCCAGTGAGCTGTTGGGGAGAAATACAGAAACCGAGGAGAGAACCAAAGACTATAAGGACGATGGAGCCAGACACATCACGAAGCCAAAGTAGGAGAAGAAACATGGTCGTCCTGACAGTGATCCACACTCAGCATCCATAGATACAATTATCATGATACATCTCAAGATCAGGTGTAAATTCGGACATTGTGACCCAACTTGTACATTGCCGTCTTCCACTGGACACCTCTCCGGACAAGACAACACTCTTGTACTCTGCTTACCAGTCACCCATTCTTCTGCATCGCCTTGTCTGTATACTATTTCCCACGTAGAGCCGCGAAGTTCCCATGCATAATCTTCTTCGCAGTGTTGGTTAGTGCCCCCTTTTAAGGAGAGCCCTGCTTCGGCCAGGTCATTTTGGAATTACAAGTACAGCTCATTGGAGGGGCTCCATGGAGTCCAGCTCGTCCATACGAAAGAGTCCGTGCTTCGGTGTTAATGCAACGAGCCCAGCGACCCACCCAATTGGGCGGTGGCCGCCAAACACCGACCACCTCAATCCACAACAACGGGGCACCTGTCAACGGAGGAACCTACCTCTAGAGGTAGTGAAAGTCGGCCTCTGGCTCTGCCTCTAGGCTAGGTGTTAGCCTGCCACCACCACAGCCCGTCAGTGCTCTATCAGACGGGTCCATCGCTGGACACTTCAGCTACAAGCGGAAGTCTACCCCTAAACTTTCAACGACATCCCGTCTCCCGTCGTCGTCCCGCCTTCTCGCCGACCCCGACTTTTGACTTGTTGACTGCAACGGCCCGACAGGCTACATCAAGTTCTCTCACCCACAGGTGCTATCACGACCCGCGCCAGCCACTTTCATACAGAGCGGCTGCCACCGTCCAGAGAAACTCGACTCGACTCCTCCGACGAACCCGTCTTCCCACCGCAAGGCAGTGGTGCGTCCCCGCTCCGCCTGTTTTACCCGCCCCGTTTATACGGAATTCCACACCTTCTTGTCCTACACACAGTGACAGGACCTGACCTATTCCCGGTCAGCCAAACACCTAGCTAGCTCCTTGGGCACGCAAAGCAAACAACAAAAGCAACAACAACATCTTTCAGCTGTTTCGTCAAGGAACAGACCGCGCTACACTCCCATCGGTCCGGCGACACGAGCCGAACCCCCTTTCGAACTCCTAGACCTACATCATCTTCAACCTTGTTTGTCGGTTTGGGCTCCGTTGCCCACACGACAGCGACATCTTTCTATACTTCTTTAATCTTCTGCTCCACGTCCAATCCCTATTTTGGTATCTAATTTCCCCCTCTCCATTCCTTTCGTGAATGTTGTCTTCGCTAGCACCACACTCCCGCCGGCCCTTTGATTTCAAGCTTCCGCAACCGAACTAGCATCCTGGACCATCTTTCACTCCGGTCGTTGCGTCCGCCATAGCAAACACGGTCCACCATTATCCCTATCCACCCACATCGCCCCTAGCCGTGCTGGCCGTTCCGCCGCTAGAACTGGCTTCTTGAAGCCATCCAAATCCGTCTACAACATCTCGTCTCCCTTGCTCCTGACTCGCAGGTTCGCGCCGATTTTGTCTCCCTCGCGAATACACCGATACAAGCGCATCCAATGTCGGAGAGCTATGATATCGGCACTCGAGCCTGGCAGCCCGATCCTACCGAGGGTTGGGTTGCCTCTGAAGTAGTCAAGAAGACGGTAGACGGCAACAAGGTCACTCTGATCTTCGAGTGCGAAAATGGCGAGGTAGGTAGCCGACGCTTTCCCAAGTTTTCCGCATCTTTCGACTTTTGTGCTTTGGTTCACATGCTTTGCGGCCTGGTGCGCTTCGAGATGCTAACATGTGTTACCCTGCCTGCAGACTAAGACCGTGGAGGTCTCCCTCGAGGCCCTCCAGTCAGGCGGCCATGATTCACTCCCGCCCTTGATGAACCCGACAATGCTCGAAGCCAGTGATGACTTGACGAACCTATCACATCTTAACGAGCCTGCTGGTAAATACATGGACTTTTGCGCTGACTCGCCCCGCCATCGGGCGCATTCAGAGAACATGAAGCTGATAGGATGTGCTCTGCTTAGTGCTTCAGGCTATCCGCCTTCGATATGCCCAGAAGGAAATCTACACATACTCGGGTATTGTTCTAATAGCTACAAACCCGTTCGCGCGGGTTGATTCTCTTTATGTCCCCGGCATGGTTCAAGTCTATGCCGGGAAGCAAAGAGCAACCCAAGCTCCCCATCTTTTCGCCATTGCTGAGGAAGCTTTCATGTACGGGCTCTCTGCCAATCTGAACATCATGTTGACTCGTCATTGCTGACATGAGAACAGGGACATGTTGCGCGATGGCAAGAATCAGACCATTGTCGTGTCTGGTGAGTCTGGTGCCGGTAAGACTGTCAGTGCCAAGTACATTATGAGATACTTCGCGACAAGAGAATCGCCCGACAGCCCCGGATCACGAGTAAAGAAGGGTGGCCACGAGTCTATGAGCCAGACCGAGGAGGCTATTTTGGCCACGAACCCGATTATGGAGGCTTTTGGTAACGCAAAGACGACAAGAAACGACAACTCCTCGCGATTCGGTAAATACATTGAAATCATGTTTGACAAGGCCACCAACATTATCGGTGCCAAGATCAGGACCTACCTTCTCGAACGATCGAGGTTGGTTTTCCAACCGTTGAAGGAAAGAAACTACCATATTTTCTATCAGCTGGTTGCTGGTGTGACGGATAAGGAGCGCCAGGAATTGGGCTTGCTTCCCGTTGAACAGTTCGAGTACCTCAATCAGGGTAACACCCCTACGATCGATGGCGTCGATGACAAGGCCGAGTTCAACGCGACCAAGGCATCTTTGAAGACCATCGGTGTCGACGAGAGCAAGCAGACGGAGATCTTCAAGCTTCTGGCTGGTCTCCTCCACTTGGGTAATGTCAAGATTGGTGCCATGCGAAATGACAGTTCCCTCGATCCATCCGAGCCATCGCTGGTCAAGGCCTGCGAAATTCTCGGCATCGATGCTCCAGAGTTCGCCAAGTGGATCGTCAAGAAGCAATTGGTCACTCGTGGCGAAAAGATCGTATCCAACCTGACCCAGGCGCAGGCTATCGTTGTCCGAGACTCCGTCGCCAAGTACATCTACTCGAGTCTGTTCGACTGGCTCGTCGAAATCATCAACCACAGTCTCGCTTCGGAGGAGGTCCTCACCCGAGTTACTTCCTTCATTGGTGTTCTGGATATTTACGGCTTCGAGCATTTCGCCAAGAACTCCTTCGAGCAATTCTGTATCAACTACGCCAACGAGAAGCTTCAGCAGGAGTTCAACCAGCATGTGTTCAAGTTGGAGCAGGAGGAATACCTTAGGGAGCAAATTGACTGGACCTTCATTGACTTTGCTGATAACCAGCCCTGCATTGACCTTATTGAGGGCAAACTTGGTATCCTGTCCCTTCTGGACGAGGAATCGAGACTGCCCATGGGTTCCGATGAGCAGTTCGTTACCAAGCTTCACCACAACTACGCTGCCGACAAGCACAAATTCTACAAGAAGCCCCGATTCGGCAAGTCATCCTTCACCGTCTGCCATTATGCCATCGACGTCACCTACGAGTCGGACGGTTTTATCGAGAAGAACCGTGATACCGTTCCGGACGAGCACATGGCGGTTTTGCGCGCATCAACCAACCACTTCCTTGTTTCGGTCCTAGACGCTGCTTCTGCGGTGCGCGAGAAGGATCTGGCCTCTGCCAGCTCAAACGCTGTGAAGCCTGCTGCCGGAAGGAGAATCGGTGTGGCTGTTAACCGCAAGCCCACACTCGGCGGTATCTTCAAGTCTTCTCTTATCGAACTAATGAATACTATCAACGGCACGGATGTTCACTACATCCGTTGTATCAAGCCCAACGAGGCGAAGGAACCCTGGAAGTTTGAAGGACCCATGGTCCTGAGTCAGCTCCGCGCCTGCGGTGTCCTAGAAACTGTCCGCATTAGTTGTGCGGGTTATCCCACAAGGTGGACGTACGAGGAATTCGCGTTGCGGTACTACATGTTGGTACCATCAACGCAGTGGACATCGGAGATTAGGGAGATGGCGAATGCCATCTTGACCAAGGCCTTTGGCGCTAGCACCGGCAAGGGTCTCGACAAGTACCAGCTCGGTCTTACCAAGATCTTCTTCAGAGCCGGTATGCTCGCTTTCCTCGAAAATCTGCGCACCACCAGACTCAACGACTGCGCGATTCTCATTCAGAAGAACCTCAAGGCCAAGTATTACCGTAAGAGGTATCTTGCTGCTCGCAATGCCATTGTTTCTTTCCAAGCCTTGATTAGAGCAAACAAAGCTCGCAACTCAGCACAGGAACGCCGCACCACCAAGACTGCCATCACAATTCAGAGAGTATGGCGCGGTTACAAGGACAGGAAGCGATTCCTTGTGGTCAGGAACGACGTTATTCGTGCCCAAGCCGCCATTAAGGGCTTCTTGCGGCGCAAGCAGATCATGGAGGAGCGGGTCGGAAATGCTGTGCTCATCATCCAGCGAAATTGGCGGTCGAGGCAGCAGCTGCGCTCCTGGAGGGATTATCGCCGGAAAGTTACCATTGTCCAGAGCTTGTGGCGTGGTAAGACGGCGCGTAAGGATTACAAGGCTCTCCGCGCCGAGGCACGGGATCTCAAGCAGATTTCATACAAGCTGGAGAACAAGGTCGTGGAACTGACACAGTCGCTGGGTACCATGAAGACGCAAAACAAGGAGCTGAGGACTCAGGTTGAGAACTACGAAGGACAAGTGGCGATCTGGAGAAATCGTCACAACCAGTTGGAGGCACGCGCCAAGGAGCTGCAAGCCGAAGCCAACCAGGCCGGTATTGCCGCCGCTCGCTTGGAGCAGATGGAGGCCGAGATGAAGAAGCTTCAGGCAAGCTTCGAGGAGTCTGTGGCCAATGTGAAGAGGATGCAGGAGGAGGAACGCGAGCTCAGAGAGTCCCTGCGCGCTACCAGCGTCGAGCTCGACTCTGCTCGTATTGAGAGCCAACGGCAAGAGGCTGAGAAGAACTCGCTCCGCCAGCAGTTGGCTGACTTACAGGAGGCTCTCGAGCAAGCAAGGAGGCAAGTACCGATCAACGGTGATATTCTGAACGGCAATGGTATTGTCCCTCAGGTTCCTACTGGGTTGATCAACCTGGTATCGTCCAAGAAGCCCAAGCGGCGTAGTGCGGGTGCCGAACCACGTGAGATGGACCGGTACAGCATGGCCTACAACCCACGGCCCGTTTCCATGGCTGTCCCTGGTCTGAACCGCCAAACAACACTTTCCGGCTCAACCTTTGTTCCCGGCGTCGATAGCATCGAGCTGGAACTTGAAGGTCTTCTCGCTGATGAAGATGCCCTTAACGAGGAGGTTACCATGGGCCTCATCCGTAACCTCAAGATTCCCTCGCCTTCCACCAATCCGCCACCTTCCGACAAGGAGGTGCTCTTCCCTGCTTACCTCATCAACCTAGTAACTTCCGAGATGTGGAACAATGGCTTTGTTAAGGAGTCCGAACGCTTCCTGGCCAACGTCATGCAATCCATCCAACAGGAGGTGATGCAGCATGATGGCGAAGAGGCTATCAACCCCGGTGCCTTCTGGCTCTCCAACGTTCATGAAATGCTCTCGTTTGTCTTCCTTGCGGAGGACTGGTACGAGGCTCAGAAGACGGACAATTACGAGTATGACCGCCTACTCGAGATTGTCAAGCACGACTTGGAAAGCTTGGAGTTCAACATCTACCATACCTGGATGAAGGTTCTCAAAAAGAAGCTCTTCAAGATGATCATTCCGGCCATCATTGAGTCGCAGTCCCTACCCGGCTTCGTCACGAACGAAAACAACAGGTTCCTTGGCAAGCTCCTGCAGTCTAACACGGCGCCGGCCTACAGCATGGACAACCTGCTGTCCCTCCTTAACAATGTCTACCGTGCCATGAAGGCTTACTACCTCGAGGATTCGATCATCACGCAGACCATTACCGAGCTGCTCCGGCTCGTTGGTGTCACTGCATTCAACGATTTGCTCATGCGCCGTAACTTCCTCTCCTGGAAGCGTGGCCTGCAGATCAACTACAACATCACTCGCATCGAGGAGTGGTGCAAGAGCCACGACATGCCTGAGGGCACGCTCCAGCTTGAGCATCTCATGGTCAGTATCATCGAGTGAACGTTTCATGATGCAATAAGTGCTAATCATCCAACAGCAAGCCACAAAGCTTTTGCAACTCAAGAAGGCAACCCTTAACGATATCGAGATCATCCAAGACATTTGCTGGATGTGAGTTTCTTTCCTGGTCCTGGAGAATTGTGTACCAATCATACTGACTTTGACTCGTAGGCTATCCCCTAACCAGATCCAGAAGCTGCTCAACCAGTACCTGGTTGCCGACTACGAGCAACCTATTAATGGCGAAATCATGAAGGCCGTGGCGTCTCGCGTCAGCGAGAAGAGCGACGTCCTCTTACTGCAGGCTGTCGATATGGACGACAGTGGCCCGTACGAGATCGCCGAACCCAGAGTGATCACAGCGCTGGAGACTTATACACCATCCTGTGAGTACGATCAGAGTATAACAATTCCGCGAATGCATAACTGACCGAGAAACCACAGGGCTGCAAACGCCTCGTTTGAAGCGTCTTGCTGAGATTGTATCTCAACAAGCAATTGCGCAGCAAGAGAAGATGGAGTTCGGCTCTCAGGTGGGCGACTACCAGCACGGAGATTATGACGCACAAAGCATGAACGACTTGGCAGAGGTGGATGAAGGGCAAGAGATTGTGGAAGCGAGTGCCTAGGTCGCACCCCCGCCACCATCATCACCTCTACCTCTACCGCTACCACCACCTCGCTCTCGTCCGTCACTGTCATTATCATTGATTCCGAGCCCGACTTCTACCATACTCACCCCCTGGAGGACAAACAGTAACTCCATTATTGATGATTCTGTTGCGCTGCCACCGAGGACTACTACCGGTACGAGGAAATTGAGGGTCAGGAGTGGGACTGGTTGAGTATTTTTCGTTTCATAAAAAAAGATCAAACGTTGTCTTGTCCATCAGCGTTGTCATTGCTGCTTCTGTAGCAGAGTTTGCTGTGTGTTGCAAAAATAAAGAGAGTAGGGCGCATTCTGCATTCGGAACCAGGTTAGAGAAGAAGAGGAAGGAAAAGGATAAGGGGAATGATAGGGAGCGAGACAAGCGGACAGGCAAAGAGGCAGGCAGGCAGGGCAGGATAGTTCATGGAAAGGTTGGGTGGGTTCGAGCCGTGAATCAATAGTCTGCCGGATATAGTAGAGGAAGATGGAAGGAAGGCTCACGGCAGGCAAATCAGGATTCGGGTGATTTGCTTTACTTCTTTTTGGTTGAGGAGAGAGAGTGTGTAACGGAGAATTCACATTCCAATTTCACGGTTTCTTGTTTCCTATTTCATTTCGATTTAATTCTTAAGCTTTGTTTTAACTTTTCATCATCGGCCGATGTTGTACTTTCTGTTCAAACCATACAATTACAACTATTTTGTGTGAGGCAGATGTTTTCTTCTGCAGATTTCCCGGCGAACGGTAGGTATTACACGCTTTAATCCTGGTTTTTTTTTTTTTTTTTTTTTTTTTTTTTTTTTTTTTTTTTTTTTTTTTTTTTTATTTAGGAATCATGGGATGATATTCGGAGAGAACAGGTAAAAGAGTCTATGTACTAAAAGAAATGGCAAAGAAACTGGAGACCTAGGACCGTCTAAGTGCATATCATGTGAATAGGTTGCTGCAAGATATGTTCAGTACCTACTATCTACATAGTCGGGAAAGTGACAACTACCCGTGGTTCAATCTCTGTCTGCCTCTTGTTCTCTTTTCTCGACAAATTTGGTATCATTAGTATTAATGAGCGTGATCGAGAAGTTAGGGGAAGCGCGTGGTGGAATATGCGCAATTGATAATATGCAATAAAACAGGGTGGCTGACAGCAGCAGAGAACAGTGCCACCAACTTTTAGATTCGCACATGGTCGAAACGATCCAAGAAAAAAAAATCTTGCAGTTACGTGCCGCGAGTCTGGCCCCTCGTCACTTGTCATCACTATCCGCCGCTCGCGAAGACGAAACACTGGATCGAAGTCTCAATAAAGGACCCCACTATATGTCCAAGTTAGTACACTAAAGGATAGTGTTGAGAAAGATCATCAGGCTTTGGTTTGAAACTTACATACACACACACACATCTACACATACATACCACACATATCCATAGACTCGATCTCACGCAACTCTCACCTCCGTACCGGTGCGTACATGCAATAGTCAATTTCAGTCAATTTCACACGAATAGCATACCTAGATATAAATACTGACCAAAAACAAGAAGACAAACACAGCAGACATAATCACAATGTCTCGCACACTCCCCAACATCATTATCACCGGCACTCCCGGCGTCGGCAAGACCTCCCACTGCGAGCTGCTGGCCGAGCGCACGGGGCTCAAGCACCTGTCCGTCAACGACGTGGTCAAATCCAAGGAGTGCCATGAAGGGTGGGATGAGGAGTATCAGAGTTGGATTGTTGATGAGGATAAGGTGAGCTCCCATTCCAGTTCTCCATCGGGCAAAGATTATGTGTGTGTGGAAGAAGAAAAAAGGGCTGACTGTGCGACTGCACAAAAAAAAAAAGCTCCTCGACGCCATTGAAGACGAAGTCAAGCAGGGTGGTTGCATAATAGACTGGCACGCTTGCGACTTGTTCCCCAAGAGCTGGATCGATTTGGTGGTGGTTTTGAGAGTTGAGAGTTCGGTATTGTATGATCGGTTGACGGAGAGGTATGTTTATTATTGGTCTCCTTTTTTTCTCCCTTTGTCCTTTGCTTTTCCTTTGTTGTTGTTTTGCTTTCACAACAGATTCTTCGGCGCAAGCTGACACGCGCACACAGGAAATACCCCGAGCTCAAGCTCCAGGAAAACCTCGACTCGGAGATCATGGAGGTTCTCCTGCAGGAGGCCCGCGACTCATACGACGAGGAGATTGTCGTCGAGTTGCAGAGCAACAATGCCGAGCAGATGGATGAGAACGTGGATCGGATCGAGGCTTGGTACAAGCAGTGGAAGGAGAACAACAGTTCTGCATAAGGGGTGATGCTGAGTTCAGGGGCAGAAAAGATGGGTAAGGGCAATGGGGGCAATGTGAAAAGGAAAAGTGGTTTTGATACCCGGATTCGATGTTGCTTTGCGCAAGAAAAGAAAGGTGAATGGAAGCGGCATACTCTACGTAAGACTTCACGAATGATCAGTGAAAACACCTTTCACAAAAATAAAAATCCTTTCGGACAGAGTCTTTCCATTATCTCCTGTGATTAACTATTTAGTTTTGTGTAGGTTGCATGGCTGGTCGTTACCTGTAAACTCTCTCACACTAAATGACACTAATGCACCAAACGAGGATTTCATTCACTTGCTTGCCTGCTACCCCAGCACCTCGTAATTTTTCCAAAACCGTATCTTACGACCATCACTGTGTAACATCGATAAAGAGCTGAACGATCACCGGTCTGACTCTTACTCCATAGAGGTGCCGCACTCATCATCATCCACACTCTCCCTCCTCAGGTACTCAGTCTCTGACCCTCACAGCTTAAACTCGCCACCAGGTCAGAACATACCGTCAAAATGTCCGCCCCTTCCCAAGCCCGCCACATCGTCAACTTCATCACCGGCAACGCCAACAAGCTCGGCGAAGTCAAGGCGATCCTCGAGCCCGCCATCCAAGTCGAGAACCAGGCGCTTGATCTGCTCGAGATCCAGGGCACCTTGGAGGAGGTTACGTTGGATAAGTGCCGAAGGGCTGCTGATTTGGTGAGTGCCGTTTTCTTGATTAGTGGCTGTTCTTCTGGGGAAGATAATAATGCTCGAATCATGCATTATATGCTTGCACTAGGCGATGTCAAACATGGGAAGGATATCTGCTAATGTCACATACGATGCAAATCATATAGGTCCAAGGCCCCGTTCTCGTCGAAGATACCTGCCTCTGCTTTAACGCCTTGAATGGTCTTCCTGGTCCTTATATGTGAGTTTTCCCCCACATCCATTCTTCCCCTTGTAATGCCACCAACATACTTTTACTCACACCTCTCTTTCACTCACACAACAGCAAGTGGTTCATGAACTCCCTCGGCCATGAAGGCCTCAACAACCTCCTAGCCGCCTACGAGGACAAGTCGGCCAAGGCCGTCTGCACATTTGGCTACTCTGCCGGTCCCGGCCACGAGCCCATACTCTTCCAGGGCATCACCGATGGCAAGATTGTTCCTCCAAGGGGTCCTCCTAACTTCGGTATGTTACGCCTGCACCTTATCTAACCAACCTACCTATCGGTCCAAATGGAAAGAAAGCAAGCAGCATGTTTATTGACTCGACAAACCCACAGGCTGGGACGCCATCTTCGAGTATAAAGGCCAGACGTAAGTTTCACCTTCCATGTCACGAACTATTTCTACCTTCTTTCATCCATACCACCCGAAAGCTATTTGACTAATGCACTTTATTCTTCTACCACCTCTGTAGATACGCCGAGATGGACAAGACGGAAAAGAACAAGATTTCCCACCGCGGCAGGGCTCTGGCCAAGTTGCAGGAGTGGTTTGCTAAAGAGATGACCGCTTGAATGTGTTCTATTAAGTGAGGCACAAATTGAGACAACGGTATTTCTAAGAGACCAAAAAAGAGCAGCGCCGTTGTGACGAAATGACAAAGCCGTGGTTACGAGGCCATGATAACCAAAAACGATCTCTGAGAAAACAAGGGAAAAAAAGAAAAGAAATACACGAAAAAGGCCGCTTGAAATGCAGTACCAGAAAAAAAAATTGCAGTTTCGCTAGGTCCAGGTTGAGGAAGGATAGCGATATCAAGGATGATCGCAATACATCATGTGCGAGATGTCCCTATGTGTTCACAAGAATTCGTCCCATCCGTGCATGGCGTTCTACGCAGTTGTCTCCGGACGCGGCCTCAACCTGCTTTTCGTATTAGCCAGCCGCTCTGGACTTCCACTATATGCAAAACCCATCAGAATTGAAGAAGCACACATACCTGATGACTTCAAACTCCCTAAACCTTCCCAGATACTTACTCCCGCGTCGGTAAGGATTGAGGGCCATATTCACTGCAAGAGGGTGAAGGTGATGGTGGACATGCACATCCCGACCGACATGTTTAGTGACATTCGACGCATCGTGGAACATGGGGTCGAAAACGATCAGGTTCCGCGCACCCGACTTGTCGTACTCTAGCCCGATGATCGTCATCGAGTGGCCCGCGTGCTGGAAGTATATTGGAGGTAGGTCGGTCTGCCGGACTTTCTTGATCTGCTGAGTGGTAAGATCTATACCTTCGGGGACAAGGATACCCGTTTGGAAGTACCGCTCGACCATGTTTAGTAGGTCATTTTCGGAGTGGCCGGGCTCGGGGTTTTTGAAGGCTTGGACGTCGAAACTGGAAGAAGGGGGTGTGTGTGAGTTTCCTGTGCTGGAAGCAAGAGAGAGAGAGAGAGAGAGAGAGAGAGAGAGAGAGAGAGAGATGAGGTGAATGGATGAATATAAAGGGCCTACGTACGGTATTTGCAACAACCTAAACATGGCCATCGCCTCAGGCGTCCCAATGTACTTTCTGGTACCGCGGATGCCGCCTGTCTCAACCCTTCCTTGAGCGTTGATCCCGTGGTCCCATGCCGTTTCGATCATTTCTTGGATATTAAAGATCGTAGGGATCTCGCCGCAGAAATGTTGGTAGCCTGGGTATTCAGTGCCGATGATGTACGACGACAACATTTGAATATTGCGATAACCACAGAAACCGCCTTTACATGTTCGTTACATGACATAACCTCTCAATTTCGGCATGGGGCAAAACTGACCTTCTCTCTTAAGTTTCGACACATGATTTGTGCTCGGGTGGCACAAAACGGCATGTCTTGTGGAAGAACATTGCTCGAACAGCTGTGCCAGAACCGGAATAATGCCTTGATTATCAGTCAGCGAGGCTCATAACATCCCTTCAATTATCTAGTTTGTGCATTACCTTCAGCCTTTACATAAAGTCCCTTCTCCAAGTGCTTGACAAGCCAATCCGGCATCTGCTCCTCGTGTGCGTACTTGCCAAGCTGCGCTTTCTGTATATACGGCTTTAGTCAATCATTCACCACTAACAGTTCCTCCTAATTGAATGAAGAAGACGTACACCCAGTCGGGTTCCTCGCATGACTTTCGCAGTTCCCTCCGAGGCTCGTTCAGACAATCGTTCCGATACCTTCTCTTTATGGCGCTTCTTTGGAGGCTTTGGAGACATGGAGGGCGCATCAGAGGAATGACGGGAGTGATGAATTCCGAGGAAGGCCCGCCATATCGATTTGTTCTTATTGCTGTCCCTATTCCTGCTGCTGTGATGGTCGTCCTTGCGCTCCCCACGGCGGTGACCTTCGGTCTCGCCGCGATGGGCCTTCGAACAAGAAGTAGTACTAGGTCTAGGTGAAGAGCTTGAAGAATGGGAGGCAGGAGTGCGCGTCGTCGTGGTAGGCCTTCTTGCCGGCGGAGACCGAACTTGAGGGGATGGAGACGGGGCGGAAAGGGTGATGATGGGACTGTCGGTCTCAGTCTCGGAAGAAGCGCTGCCGCCTTGCTCAGCGGCATGGAGTTCTAGGTGATAATCCAGGTCGGCTGCAAGCAGGACTTCTCCGCAGTCTTCTGCCGGACATTCGAAGTAATGAGGGTCTTTTTCATCTCCCGGAATGTGACCGCCATTGGCCGTTGCAGCCTTGTCAGCAACAACAAAGGGAGATTCTCCCTCGGCATGGCTTGTCTCCATGTGCTAGCGTCCAAGTCAGTCGGTTAACGGGTTCACACCCAAACAATGCAGTCCGAAGGAGAAACACACTAGCATGATGGCGTATTCGTCCGTCGTTGTCGCTTCCCAGTTGCAAAAGGGACAGACCATGCCGCCGTTGTTTTGCTCTGGAGCCCCCATATCCAGCTGTTTCAGATTAGCATAGACCGGCTGTTAGTGAGATGTAGGTCTCTTTGTCCCGAGATTGTGACCCAACTCGAAATCCCTTGGAATAACAGGAATGAAACTGTGAAGTGGCAACGCGGCAAGCGGCAAGCGGGATGGCTGGTGAGTTAACAAATGTTGCTGACACGTAACTAGAAATGGAAATGGAAAGCTGGAGGATAATCGGTGAAGAAGCCAGACCAGACACGTCTAACAATTCAGCTCAGCTGTGGAAGCTAATCGCGGTTGGTGCGAGCACTGCAGCTTGTCTTGAGCATTTGTTTGATTTTCTTTTTCCGAAAAGAGGACTTTCCAGACCCCTTGCCGACCGTTGTCATCAAGACAAGTTCAAGCGCTAATGACACACAGCGAGACCCGTCTCACGGAAGGAGTTTGTTAGTTTGTTTGGGCACGATGGCTCGGCTTAAATGCAACAAAGGCATCAACGACTGGCGAGCAAAACCCCCTGGATGAACCAGCTTCAGCTGGATTGGTTTGTTTGCTGGTAGCCTTTGCCAATTGTAGCTTGGGGGGCTAAAATTTGTCCAAGGAAACGGAACTCGGGCTATGCGATTGAAGGAAACTGCCGTGTGCGTCAAAATAGGAAGTTGCGACAAAGAGAGAGGGTTATAGCTCGTCCGAATGCCATCTTGTGGTCATTTCCCCTCGTGTTCAACACCGCTAGGACAAACTGACGAGGAAGTGTTTGAAGTAGGAGCAGAAGAGGGATATTGGTGCGTTCATCATTGGAGCTATATTTGTGTGGGTATGCAAAGGCTATAGGAAACTAGACTACCTAGGTGTAGCAGAATACATATGATTAACTGAAGCCATGTACAGTATAGTATGTGTGTGTTATGGGTGGTAACACTCCTAAAGGTAATGCCATGACGAGGTTGGCCCGTTTTAGTGAGTGTTAGCGATGCTCCTCTTGAGCGAGTGTTAGCAGCAACCACTGTACCTAATAATAGCACGCTTCAGGGGAGTAGGGGCGCCCCCAGCTCAGACACACAAGCCCCGTGATCGAGGTTCTTTGTGTGTTCAAGGTAGGTCTCTCCACTCAAAAAACGGGCGGGGACTACACTATTCTCCTGTCGGGCACGGTAGGTGTCCCCCCCACTGCGCCTTGCATCCCCGACATGTGTCAGCTGAATGACAATGATCAATCATTATTCAGCTTCATCATCTAAGTCTAGTCCTAAGCAGCTATCAAATCCATCTTAGGCCACGATCAAATGAACGATTAAATGATTACTTATCCACCTCAATCGCCGAACCAACAACTTCACTACGTACGGAGTACATACCTGCCTACTAACTATGTAAGCCTAGATGCTTGGCGCGCATCTCTCGACAACTGATGTCATTCCTCATAGGTTCTCGGATTCCAATTTAGCAGTCATGGCGAACTGGCGGGCGTTGAGCTCAACGCAGGATATTCGATCCGGGTTTCCCAAAGGTTGAGATGTCGCTGCCTGGCTTTATCCTTCCTTTACCTTGGGGGCTGTCGCTTTCTGTCACATTGTGGGTTCTCGCGCTCGATAAACCTCCCGAAGACCCGAGAGGACCTGAATCCCGCCTGCGATGAGCGATGAGGGGGATCGTGTGACACTCACTCCTCACTTGCGTTCAAGGGCGCACGAGTTGGTTGGCTGGTTACGGAAAGAAGCCGCCTTCAGAATGCGAAACATCATTTCCATTTCCCAATGTCATCGTCACCTACCTCGGATATAAGCAGCATCTACACATGCTTGAGAACAGTCAGCCACGTCCGGATATGTCCGTTCTCTGTGTCTTATGGAGTAGGCATACCTGTACACGAGGGAGCCATGATGCAGGTGAAGTTCAGTCATGCCCCGAATACAAACCGCTAGGTCGGATTCGCCGCCTCTCTCTTCTACAAGGAGCAGTTGCTGATGGTGTCGTGGTAGATGTCGTCGTCCCTGCCCCCTCGGGCCAAGTGGTTCAAAGGGTGCAGGTCATGCAGAGACGGGTTTCTCAGCCCTATGACAGCCTCGTGTTTTCGGTCATAGCCTTGGGGGCCGCAGCCGGCTCGGCCTGGTTCGCGCCCTTACACCGACATATATGGGTATCCGAGTATCGGGTCTCCCATCTCTTGCAACATGACTGCCCAACTATATGACTAGTGTGGCCATCTGTAATTGATGATGCTTACTGCCTTGATGGTTTTTAGACCAGAAGGTTCTTCCGCGGAAGATTGGATGCCTTGGATGAACATGAATGTTATGTTGGATCGATCGTGAGCATGACAAGTTGATGATGGCCTCACAGGGTAGTTGAATCCCTGCTCTATGAGTGCGAAAAGGAGGGCGGCAAATCTGGGTAGGTCAGGGATTTCACTGTGGTTCTGTCGATGAACGAGAGGAAATACGAGAGCAAGTCATGCTTCAAGGTCTTCATGGTGTAGTGAATAACAAGCTCATTTACTTCCTGTACAGAAATGGCCAACATACTGCCCTTGGGTTGCACAGTAACATTTCACTCCTCAAAGTTGCTGCGCCTTGCTACGTTGTCTCAAAGCTGTGTCAATGTTTAAATCAACGACACTCGCCAAGGTTCGCACCCAAGCAATAACTAAACTACACATAACTTGACATAGCAACGTAGTTCAAAGGTACCTTACTTCCCAGTTCTGTGTTCGACATGTATAGGAAAACAGCTTGAGAGAAGCTGGAAGAAAACTTGATGATGCTCGAAGTCTACAGTAGCTGGGAACTTGCGGAGTGCCTGAAGCCCGCGCACATCACACAACTGTCACCTCAGTATTTACTGACAATAGGAACACAGCCAATCACGTTGCTCTCTATCAGTCCAGCACAAACGGCCCAATCGATGTTGCGAGTTTGTGATGCAATCTTCATCGGCCAAGTAAGGTATACTAGCTTGAATTCGTTGAGAAAGAGCACTAACAGTGACATATCAAAAATAGCCTATCTGAATAGTGGCATTTCCAAGACACCACTAGCCAGTCGACCTGCACCTGCACACAAATTATTTATCACGATCGACAAATGTACACTACAACACTGACTACTTGCTGACCGTGAATTCTAGTGTTCTTGGTAAGTTGTACTATGGAAGAAGGGATGCGCTCAAGCGAAGTACCGTATAGTCTCTCGAAACCGACTTTCGGGTATTTACTTCTTACGCAGGTATAGGCAGGGTTCAAAATAGGTGTGTACCGTAGTAGCTTACATACTTCTCACTCCTTTGTTCCACTCTCAGCCTTACTTATGCTTGCGTAAAAAGTGATTACCTGAAAGTCAATTGCAAGAAATTATATGGTATGTCATGCCAGCTCGTGTGTCGCTGACTAACCCGTTCTCCGGCTTTCGTCCACGCTCTCCGCCGTTCACGACTTGCAGCTGCACGCCCACGCCCATCATCATCGTCGCTGAATCCCGAAGCATGACATACGCTGTAGGAAGTACCTTTGGGATTTTGTGTTTCCGGAATCTTGCATCCATCGCCAAAAGGACATAACCACCAATCTGGATGCCTGGGAAAGGGCTGGGCTATAATGCAAATTACGAATCGATTTCAAACTCGGCTCGACCGATTTCTCTTGAGGCGCTTGAGGATATGATGGATCTGTCTGTTTAAAAGGGAAACCAAAGTTTGCAACTTCCCGAGTCCCGAAATGCTGCAGTTTGTGTTTGTTTCAGCAATTCGATTTCGGGTCCTTCCACCTGCTGCACCGAGCCATCCAAAACACCCTTACCCTTGCCAAGACCCTGCCAAGCCATACGCCAAGCCGGGAAAAGCTGGTACAGAAGCTGTACTGCATAGTACAGAAGCCGTCACCCAATGTCCGAACCTCAGCGCCAGCAGGAGCCAGCACAGGCCACCCAGCAACCCCTGAAACGTACATTTCACGGTATGTAAACAACAACCCCTGGACCCCCATAGCCACCATATCTATTCTTCTAACCATCAACACTTGTGCCAGGTTGTTTGACATGTCGAAAGAGAAAAGTCCGGTGCAAAGGAGGCGATCCGTGCCAAAATTGCGCTCGCATGAACATCACCTGTCACAGCTCGTTTGACACAAACCTTCGCATCCGGGTGTCGACACCGACAGGTCAGAAGGATGTAGAGGCCACATCCGGCCGGTCGTCCAGACCCACGCCTCCAAGTCCACAAGAGTCCCTGCACCAGCACCAGCACCAGCACCAGCGGCAGCAACCAGCCCAATATCAACAACAGCCCATGCCGGAATACATGGTCTTTGACGGACACAGCCAGTCCTTCGTCCCCGAAGACCCCAACCACTTTGCCGGGTATCCCACATCTTCAACCATGGGTGGTCCGTCCACTCCATACGCCCCGGTCCCCCCAGTGACCCATGCAAACTTTGACATGGCATCGACTTCCGCATCAATTGCCAGCTCGAGTACCACCGGAGTTCCAGATATGACCCAGCTCCAGTATCAGCAGTATCCGGATGCTGCCGCTTGGGAATATAGCTTACCTTTTGACCCCAACGACCCCAGCAACTTTGCCTATGACTATGATGCCGCGATAGACATGAGCATGCAAGCCACCCTAGCCGACGACATGCAGCATAGTCATCAGGATGCTGGTGAATGGTATGGTTATCCGGCGCAGGGACCGTCGGGTCAGCAGCAGAATTGGCGGTGATGTGGGGGCTCTCCTGAATGGACTGGTTCTCTACTTGATCCCAGAGAACCAGTTTCGAACCTGATGCTCAAACATGGGGGATACCGTCTTGCTGGCTGTGCCTTTTGGATTGGTTCTTTGGCTTTGGAACTGTTTGGTCGATAGAGATCTTCATATGGGGGAACACACGAAGTATAAGTGTACTCAACTGGAACGTGAAGAAAACATAAAAGGCAAATAAGCGATAGCGTTACGAGAACAGTTATATAGATGAGAGATGGGATACATGAGACCGCAGAGGGAAAACCGCACGATGGCAATGCGGAGTATATGAAGGGAACGATTTAGGGACATGTAGTGTATTATGGTAATGGATAATGAATGATAGACACCCTAACTTACACATTGCAGCCTTGTGCGCAATGTTCTCAGATGGTAGGTGAGGACGAGCCGTGAAAGGTAGAAGTGTATCAATGTCGTCGGTGAAGTTGACTTGGGCATCAGGGTTTGTTGAAAATCAAAAACCAAAAGCCCAGAGTTGTCTCGTACTGCCTCGATATGATAAACTGGAGATGGTCGATGTTCCTAGGTTGTTGGTTTCAATGCGACTTGCATGAGGTTGTAACGCTGAGTCGTCGAGTCGCCCGCCGTTTGAGTCACCTGAAAACATCGTCGTGTCGGGGATATGCTGTTCGACTGCTCTGGTCGTGCACTTTGGACCCCTGGCGTACCTGATACCAAACCTCCACACCCCACTTTCCCCTCCAAGACCTGCCCTGCCCGGGCGCCTGCCAGGTGGGCTGGGCCCGCCGAAATAATTCTGCCCCGCCGATTTGGTGTTTCCTCTCCCGTCAAGGTTCGCGACAACGACACCATCGTCACTTCTGTCTCCAGCCCTATATACTGCCAATCCCAGGACGAGTCTTCTTGTAGCCCCCAAGGATCCGTAACCATGCTCGACGTCAACGATTTCAGTACGGCCCCCCCTCGAATATGACTCCATACTTACTGCGCCAACTCACATGCCCAGGCGCATTCCCGTCTCCAAAGCACATGTTTCGCCGCTCGCCGCCTTTGCCCAACCTGCTAATCTCTTTTTCATTCGAACAGTTGCTGAGCGCGGCGGCAACCCCGAAAAGATTCGGGAAAGCCAGCGTAAGCGCTTCGCTCCCGTCGAGGTCGTCGACGAGGTCATTGCTCTCTGGGAGGATCACCGCAAGAGTATGTGTTGCCTGTCCTGTGGCCTCGCTGCCTGCGCTGCCCCGCAAACAACAAAAGGAACTCCATCTGATCTGATCTTCTCCGTGTGTAATTAGCCGCCTACTCTGCCTCCCAGCTCAATGCCAAGATCAACGAAGTCCAGAAGCAGATCGCCCCCAAGAAGAAGGCATATAACCCATTTCCGTCCACGACTATTGTTCCACGACTGGCTCTGACACTACTGCGCTCGTAGGCCAAGGAGGATGTCACCGACCTCTTGAAGCAAAAGGCCGACCTCGAGAAGGAGAAGAGGGATCTCCTTGACTCCGCCGCCGAGAAGGAGAAGCTTCTCAAGGTGTGTGGACCAAATGCCAGTCTTAGTAAAAGCCTTGGTTCAACAGCTAACACCTTGTAGGTCAAGGTCAAGACCATCGGCAACCTCGTCCACGACTCCGTCCCTGTCTCCAACAACGAGGTTAATATTGCCCAGCAACCCGACGTCTCTTTTATTCCAACGGTTGCCTGACAAGGATACAGGATAACAACACTGTTGAGCGCACCTGGGCTCCCGAGGGTGTCAGCTTCGAGAAGAAGGATGTCCTCTCCCGTTAGTTCGCCCCAACAAACACCCAAACATACAAAGCGAGGCTGACAAGGCTGGATGTATAGACCACGAGGTTCTCAGAAAGTTGGATGGCTATGACCCCGAGCGTGGTGTCAAGGTTGTTGGCCACCGCGGCTACTTCTTGAAGAAGTGGGGTGTTTTCCTCAACCAGTAAGCCATTTCTAACTCGGGTCACCTTTTCGGCATATGGACATATCCTGACATGGCTGCAGGGCCATCATCAACTACGGCCTCGAGTTCTTGTCCGAGAGAGAGTACACTCCCCTCCAGACTCCCCAGCTCATGCTCAGGGAACAGATGGCCAAGACTGCCCAGCTTTCCCAGTTCGACGAGGAGCTCTACAAGGTTACCGGTGACCAGGCCGACAAGTACCTGATTGCTGTGAGTAGCTCCGGTCCCCTTTGTGACTCATATGACTACGAAGAAGCTGATCTTTGTGTGTGATAGACCTCCGAGCAGCCGATCAGCGCCTTCCACAGTGACGAGTGGCTTCAGGCCAAGGACCTTCCCCTCAAGTATGCTGGTTATTCCACCTGCTTCCGCAAGGAGGCCGGTGCCCACGGCAAGGATGTCTGGGGTATTTTCCGTGTCCACGAGTTCACCAAGGTCGAGCAGTTTTGCATTACCGAGCCCGAGAAGTAAGTCCTTTTCCCTCTGCAGCTTTCCTCAGTAACGTACGACAGACAGTTGTACTTACCAAAATATCACAACAACAGGTCTTGGGAGATGTTCGAGCACATGATCTCCAACTCCGAGGCTTTTTACCAGTCCCTCGGCATCCCCTACCGTGTTGTTGCCATCGTCTCTGGCGCTCTCAACAACGCTGCCGCCAAGAAGCTTGATCTTGAGGCTTGGTTCCCTCATCAGGGTGAATTCAAGGAGCTCGTGTCCTGCTCGTAAGTTTATTTTCTTTTGCACACTTTTCCTCACCCATAGCCAACACCCTACCACAAATACCAAAGTAGAGATTCAGCATATTAACGTATGACAACAGCAACTGCACCGACTACCAATCCCGAGACCTCGAAATCCGCTTCGGTGTCAAGAAGCAGACCGATATCAAGAAGACCTACGTCCACTGCCTCAACTCCACCCTCACCGCCACCACCCGCACCATCTGCGCCATCCTCGAGAACTTCCAGACTCCTGAGGGTGTCAAGGTTCCCGAGCCTTTGCGCAAGTACCTCCCTGGTGCTCCCGAGTTCATCCCTTTCGCCCCCGAGCCGGTTAAGGAGGTCAAAGAGGGCAAGAGCGGCAAGAAGGGTGAGGCTGCCCCCAAGAATGCGGAGGCTCTTCCCGTTCGCCAATAGGGGGATATTTGTCGTAGTTAGGTTAAATTAGGTTTAGGTTGTCCGTGCGATCTCTATTGAAAGATTTGATACCAGTTCAGTGCGGTTGTTGGTGCCATGTCATAAAGGTGCGAATATGTTAATAGTCATGTTGATGAGATGGGCTAGTGCACATCTGGCAGTGTAAAGTATGTTGAAAGTGATGTCATTCGAGACCTCATAGTGGGAAGTAGGTGTGACGGTTCAAAGAACGGTTTCTCGTGGCTCGGTCCATATGTACGCCCGTTCCCGATGACACGCAACAAGGGCAGTTTCATACGTTGGGCCCAGTACAGAGAACATGCGTACTAGGTGTATACTATGGACAAGCATAGTTCGCAGCTAGCCTACTGAAAGTCTCACTGTGACATGAGCAACAGTGCCCGCTGTCCATTGGCTTTTTGATCCCATATAGACAAGGTAAACTTTCTTGAAAACCCATCAAAACCTAATTAAGGAGAAATGATAACCGCCGCCTCTCCCGATTCAAGCCCCATCCAATCCATTCTCAATCAACATCGGTGCAGTCTTGCCGCCAGATAATGTGAACACATGAACAAGGTATAGTGTCAAAATCCCCTCTCTATATCCACAAGCCGAGTCGAGTCTCGTTTATATCTAACACCGAGTGTAACTCAACAAGAAAATAAGAAAAAGCAAAAATAGAAATAAAGGAGAAAGAGATAAAAGTACTTGACTTCTCTCCTGCGCGCCAGTGCTTCCCGCGAAAATCAGAAACAAGGTCCGTGAAAATTGCGTGCTGAATCGTGATAGAGTAGGTGGCCAAGAAAGCTCTATTTGCGGCAGGAGTAGGCTGAATACCCCAAAGCCTTGTTTGTGAAAAAGACTTTGCTCTCCCTTCTGAGATATGCCAAATCTCCTACCCTTTTCGTGGGTGAAGGATGCAAGCCAAGGACAGCTGTTCGACGCCTTGGTGATGTCTGTTCGTACCAAGCTGCAGGGGGGGCTGCCACACCACCATATGCTATTATGAGCCATAAGCAGAATGTGCTGCAAATAATGACCGTATGTAACGGTGAGGAGGTCAGTGGTTGTCGTGCCGTCTTCATGTATAAGTGAAAACCCCTGATTCATGTCTGTCATGGGAGCTTGCCATCGCTCAAAAGAGGATCCGACATTTGAGCAAGCCACTGCTCATGAGGGATATGGTCATCTCTCCCCAATGACGGCGAAGACAAAGTCACGTTGACTGTCTTACATGACCACACACTTTCCGTTCTCGTTGGTCGCCGTGGGGTTATTCGATTTCTCAACCTCGCCGATCAGAAGCTCAAATGCTCTGGCGACGTTCTCGTTATAGCGAGCACTGGCCTCAGTCCAGGCGCATTTGTATTTCTCGGCAAGAGCCTTGCCATCCTCAGGAGTAACCTGACGCTGTTCAGGACGGAGATCACTCTTGTTGCCGACAATGCAAATAGGTACGTTGTCGGTACCCTGTTGACGTCAGTAAACAACCATGGAAAAATATCTCTGACGAAGTCCAGCTGAACAAGGCGCTACTTACTAGGTGGTTGAGAATCTTATCACGGATAACCTGGACCATTTCAAAAGATGCCAGTGAAGAAACGGAGTAGACCAGCATGTAACCGTGGATGCCGATGAAATGTTTGCTATTCAAAATCGAATATTCATCCTGTTCAAGTACCCGTGTCAGCAAACTGCGTCGCCCTGATGGAATCCACACTAATTGGGGTAAGGTGAGAAAGGAGATAGAAAAAACGTACCTGGCCCGCTGTGTCGACGATCTCCGTCGAGTAGTCCTGGTTCTTCCACCTAATTTCCTTTGAGAAGGTATTCTCGATGGTGGGATAGTAGGATTCGACAAAGTGCCCATCCACAAAGCGTACAGCGAGTGAAGATTTGCCTGTAACCTCGTTTAGTGCCTGTTGCTCGTATTTCACCTCTGTCTTACTTTGATGTCAAGCCGCAAGAAGGCCAGATTGCCTACGATCCTCACTTCGCGGACGTGTACAATTTGTGCAAAAGTGAGAGCAGCGTGACAGCTAGGTACCCGACTTGGGTGTTGAAAGAAACCTTCTGCGATGGAAGGAAGGATAGTAGAGGGTTAACTTACCAACGGAGCGACTACCTACGATGGCGATCTTCCGCTGCTTTGTGGCGGGGGACGGCATTGCGAAGGAAGGTCAACTGACGTGAGGCTGGAGGTTGGGATTTGAACTGTAAATATATGTATCTACGTATGCGACCGGTTGGAGGGTCGTTATGCGTATATTGTAGCTGGGAGAGGACCTATGGGTGAGATGGAGTGGTGGTGTGAGATGTTAAGGTAAGGGAGGGCTGAAAGTGTTGAAAATTGAAGGTGATGTGAGTGGGATGCGGTCCAAGTTTAGAAGAAAAACAATTTGTTGTTTTGGATGGCCTGGGAGGCGGGCGACGGCGGAGTGTACCGGCTCGTAACCGCATTGAGAGCTTGTGAACCAGACAAGGAAAGAGCGCCCCTGCCCTGCCCTCTTACAAGTTTGGGGCCAGAGTCTAGGCAATTTGCGGTAGTAGTGTAGTTTGGCGAGGCCGGTACGTACTGTTCCCGCTTGAAACTGGTATGGAGTTCTGGAATATGGGAGGAAAGAACGTCCGGCAAACCCGTTGCGAAAGAAGACTGAATGCCCCCGTTTCCAGGCCGCAGTTCTTCAAGCAGGATGAGGTTCGATTTGCAGTTGAATCGACAGGAACAATGGCAGATCCACATTGAGATAGTAGTGTACAACTACATAATCCCCTTCAGTGTCATCATGAAAGTCATGACCGAATCCAGATAGGTCTCTTTCGATTTATTTCCCATAGGCTCACTCCGACTGGGAATACGTTTGTCAGGGTTGTACAAGTCATTGGTGCATGGTCCCACTCGTTGACAACCACGCGAGTGTGTCAAAGAGTCGTTTCTTCGGTTCCCGTCTTTCTTGATTCGTCTCGTCGTTCGGCAGAACTTCCGAGCGGTAACCGGGCAGACAGCTTTGCCTTCCTTCGTACCTCTGACATTGGACTGGACTGCCCGGCCAACAGGTGCAATGCCGCCCGCCGCTGTCCTGAGACAGCCTAGGCCTGACGAAACTAGACTGGCCAGACACAAGAGGGAGCCTGGCAGTGTAGTGTGCGGATTGGTGGGTAAGTGGGGATTGTTGTGAGGTAATATAGTGGAGCCTCTCTTACCCCACTATTTTCGTTGCACCTGCCGCAGGCATTCAGATTGCGGCTCAGTCGCTAAGTTCGCCTTCAACACTCCACATTCTAGCACTGCTAAGCCTCGCAAAGCACCAAGCCTGGACCCTGTTTTATAATTCGGCCGTGATCCAGTGCGGCATGGCTAGTTGCTTCCACGTACACTAGAAGCAGAGAAAGGAAGCCTGACAGACTGAGGCTCTTGGACTTTGTTGTCCCCGATGACTCTCTACCTTGGCATCTGCGCCCATACGAGCTGCTTCCAAGCAGAAGCTGTGTCACGACGGACTACAGGCGAGCCGAATCTGCATTGTGCTAACGGAGGATATCCGGTTTCCTGCGTCTATAGGGGTCTAGTCCGGACAAAATCCATACAAGAAAAACGTCACAAAATACTGTTTACAAATACCCGTCACCTATGGAAGAGTGCCATAAGGCGGGCACCTTCTTTCTGAAGACCAGACTATATCCCAAACCAACTGAAGCCATTCCTTGCGCTGAGGTGATCATGACCAAAGTTATCGGCCATCCTGAAGAATCCTGAATTGTGCTCACCAGTACGTGCCATCTCAACCAACTATATTGGTCAGGGCAGTATGTCAATCTGACCCTTTCCCGCGCGTAAGTCATAAGTCTATCTCCCGTAAATGTCTAGACCCCCTCCCTACCAGAACCAACCCTTTGTGTATCAACCCGCAACCATAACCCCCAAGCCGTGAACCAATCCGTTCAGATTCCCGGGAAAAAAGAAAAAGGAAAACAAAAGCAATAAAAGCAACGCGATATCTCGCTCACAATGACCGGAATGTTGATCCAGCCCTGTGATCATCTATGGCTAATATTTCAAGCGCACTCTGACTTGAGGACGCTAACCAGTCTCTGGAGACGCGCCATGGCGGAAGACTCATCACCCACTTTCGTTTCCCCAGACCCGCCCTGGGCTTCCTCAACTCTCTGGTGGTAGATGATGAATTCGTTGAGGGAATCCACCAGCGGCTGGATGCTCTTTTTGGGGTGGACTGAGACGAATCTGTCCCTGATGGGTTCGCGGAGGCAAAGGTATCCCAGCAAGATGGCAAGATAGCCGAGAGCAACGTTGAGCTGAGCTTTCTCCTTGGAATCCGCCTGCGACATCTCTTGTATTAATATTATGCCGCAGATTCTGAAGACCGTTGGACAAATAACTTACATCTGAGGTTTTGGAGTGGTTGTCAGCAAAGAGCTGGATCAAATTTTCCAGCTGCGGTCCCGGGTTACCCCCTCTTGTATCAAGAGACTTCCCAGCTGGTGGGTAATAGACGCAAAAGTTAATCATAACACCGAGCATCATGATGAGAGATTCGTAGACTTTGGTCAGGAAAGCATCGGCCTTCATGGAATTCAAGACAACGTCAAAGGCAACACATGCTGAATGCGCTAGGTTCTGGAGAAGTCCCTTGTTGACAAGCGTTCCCGAGGCGTCATAGTTGTGATTAGTCATGTTAAGCGTAATCCTGAGGGCGAGGCTCTCGAGGTCGTTGAACTTGTCCGCAGGCCGGGTCAGGGTAGTCTCCAGCACATCAGCCGCAATCGGCACGTATTGAGTCGTCCATCTAGGGCTGAGGTGAGACTGCATAGCGTAGATGGAATGGCCTTCTAGAACATACAGGGCGAGGAAGAAATCGATGGACGCATGCTCTTTCGGGAACTCCCAGCAAGTCTGGTCGGATGTGCCAGCAGCCAGAATCGAAAAGAGCTGGTCGGTGACTTTCGAGGAGAAAACTTCGAACTCGTCCGACATGTGGGTCGACTGCCGCATAATCAAGTCCAGACACTTGAGCGCGAGCGTTCTGGGGGACACGAGCTTAGGCAAGGCAGTTTCCCATATCGGAAGCTTCAGCAGAGAGGCCTTGATCGTCCCTAGTGTTGTTTGGCCGTTCCTCGACACATTTTGCTTCCTCTCTTTTGCCAACTGGACAATATCTCTTGGCTCGCCAAGCAGTCGCTCAATAAGAGCGGCGAAGCCCTGAGCCTTGAGCTGCTGGAGTAGCAGGGTTGAAGCCGACGTGGCCAGCATGTTCGCAACAACTGCTGCGATTGCAAAGCCGGAAATGACGTCCGCCTCTTTATCTAGCGACTTGAATACATCATCGGCGCCGCCATGATTACGAAGCTGTGACCGAAACGACTTTTCATTCGTTTTCTGAGCAAGCTCGAACAAAGCACCTCTTCGTAAGGAGGAAGGCTTTTCCGATGGCGGACCTACTCTATCGAGAATATCCTCAATCTCGTCCGCAAAACGGCTGTTGGCACCGGCTTGTCGCAGTTCGTGGATACTCCGAACGGCTCCTGTGTTGACTGTCTCGTCTTCCTCGTCCATGAATGAGAAGGCATCCAGAGCAGCACTTTTGGTCAGGCGACCAATATTAAATAGTGCACCCCCGGACAAGCTATCATCCATCCCCATCCCGCCCCATCCACCGCCATCAAATGGCGAGTCGTTTTCGGCCAACATCGACCTTTGTTGCGTATACGTGAACTTGGGTCCGGATTTCTTGGTTGCAAGTATGGGGCGGGCAAGTCGCTTGGACGGGGTCATAGTTGAGGGGTTCGGGGAGCTTGGATCCTGGAACTTGCCTCGAGGGCTCTCTAGCGGCGAGGAATTGTCGTCTTCATCGGAAAAACTGTCTTCTTCCTGTTGGGCTACCAAGGCGTCAATCAAGCGTTTCCGCCGTGGCGGTACAGCAGTAACAGAGGCTTCTGTTTGTGGTGGGGGAGAGGGATTCCTTTGCACGGGCAAAGGCAGCGGTTTTGGTTTGGTTGACGAAAGTCGAAGCGGTATTTGATGTTTCGATGCTGTATGCGTTGCGAACGACCGGGAAGAGGAAGCGTCCGTCATCCTGACATCTTTTACAGGTGTGTTGATGGCCGTTTTCTGCAACTTCGCCTTCGGTACTGTTTCTGCAACCTGTCCGTTCGAAGCATCGATGGGTGGTTCTGTGCCGGACGGCGATGAGTTGGGGGTCGAGTATGGGCCTGCCAATACGTCCGTCCGTTCCGAGTATGTCCGAGTGATCTTCCTCTTCTTTGCCCTCGCGTCATCCTCACCGATTTCGATGCTACCCGGCAGTGGCTGGCTATGCGACTCGTCGTGCAGTCTTGGCTGGCTGGTCCGGCCATATTTCTGTTGGGCTGATGACCTGCCTCTATTGCTAGAGCTGGTGGCACGAGATATGGCAGGTCCCGGCGACCTTGGTGGTGGTGGAGATGTGAGGGTAGCAGTTACGGGGGCTTCTGATATAATGTCTTCTTCGCTCTGGTTTGTCTTGACAGAAATAGAGGATACACTCCTGTTCACAGAGCTTGTGGAGGTCGAAGCTTCCACTCGCCTTCTGGTAGCTTTGCCATATGTAGTCACGCGCTTCTTGGGCGGAAAGTCGTAATCACTGAGGCTGGCCATTGTGCCGACTGTGGCCGAGCGAGCGAGGTGACGGAGCCCTGGTTGACGGGTAGCTTTGACAGCGCTAGATATGTGGATCGGTTGGTATACGGGCGCCGGAATCGAATCAGAGCAACATGCGTGGAACTGTGGTAAGTTCAGCGGCTGAAGGTTGAGTAGTTGGTCAATGGCTGTTCCGGTCAAGCAAGCGTGTTGTTGGCGGCGTGGTCACCCAAGTGCGGTTGAGAGTCCGATGCGCGCAGCTCGTCTAAGGCATACGGCGATTGTGGCGGCGATATAGGGCTGGAGGCATGAGCTTATACCTAGGTTCGAAACGCGAAGGTTGTTTTTGGTGGTGGTGGTGTTGGCTGAAGCGAAGCGATGTTTGCTGCGGTGTAGTTGGGGCGATTGAGTTGCGTCTCCGTCTCGCGTATGGAGGTTCAGTACAATGTTTTGGAATTGCAGTGGAAGAAGTTGAAGTGGAAACGGGTGTCATTGATGCGGAAACCCCACATGGAATCTGGTTTACTGCTGCGGTGCGCGTGCAAGGGCGGCGGCAGGGGCAAAGGCAAGACAAGGTTCCTAGCACGGCGACCTTGCAGATGTGGAAGGTGGTCTGTGCTTGCCGTTCTCCTCGAGATGCCCGCCCCTCTTAGTCTGAATTTCCAAAAAAAGAGCCTGTTGATGTTACGTCCCGTCTCATTGAGGTTGTTTCCACATACAAACCCTTATCTTTTGATCTGACTGGTAGAACTCCAAGGCGCGAATATCGGCACCGCATTGTTCAAGACGAATAGTTGTGGGGTTGCCAAGTCGGCTAGCTTCTTGCAGTAGGTGAACTCTTCATCCCATCAGAGCTTACCTTGATGGCTCTCTCTAAACGGCCTTCGGTGTCTGCCGCCCGCCGCCCGCTGGAGCTCTCGCGGGCTCACGGCGGGCACGGCGGGGTTCCAGGTCGCGGGCTCCAGCTGGAGTTGGTCCATCCAAGAGCGTTTCCGCAGTTTCCACTTGGACGACTCGAACAACCCTGAGAGGCGCGCAGGGATCGGTCCAGAAGCCTTTCGCAAATGCAGTACTTTTTTCTGATCTGAGAATCGCTCAAGGTCTTAAAGTTCCCCTTTCTTGTCCTAGTTCCCGCATCTCCCCCCGATTCTCTTCCGGTAAACGGAGAAGCCCAGTCAGATAGTAAGTACACATGCTACCAACTAGGCAAGGCGCCAATTCCTGTTCCCGATTGACACTATGCGACGATGCCGAGTTCCACCGTTTATCAGCTCTGCAAGTGGGAGGGGTTTGGTGGGACCGTGGTTGATACATGGTTGGGCGCGGATTTAGTAGAATCTACTGATCTCCCTCGGATCTGGGGGTGGAAGGTCGCGCTGCCTCGTCTTACCACTTGGTCGCGCCTCTACCCCAATCACGAACCCTTTTATTCAATCTGTTTGTCATATATCTGCTCCTGACTTGCGGATACGCTGTTTACCTTCGCCCCAGAATCCCCTGTTGAGAAGCATCTGATCCGCCCCCCTCCTTCAAGAACACTTGTGAAGACACTGTCTTTCTTGACATTGACCACACATCACCTATACAAAACGATTCGCAGGGTATCCGTTCTCACGACCTTGGCACTTAGTTCATCCTCCTCGACCTACCTCCCCCAACTAAGTCAACATGTCTGCCACCTCCGAGATCGCGCCCACCAAGTGCGTGGGCCCCGACTATCGCGCCGAGGAACAGAAGCCCACCGCCACCGTCTCGACCGCCGTCAACTTCGACAACGTCACCGTTCTCTCTCAAACTCCCCAGCTCATTGCTCTTCTCAGGTGAGTTTGCTTGCCTTTGAGTTGCCTCCCGGACTGCTGTCCGCCAGACACTAACCTCGGTGGATACAATACAGCATTATCCGTGACAAGAGGACCGACCGCGGCGACTTCATCTTCTACTCTAACAGAATCATCCGTCTCCTCGTTGAGGAGGGCCTTAACCACCTCCCTACCGTCGAGCATCCCGTTACCACCCCCGTCGGCCGCATATACGATGGTTTGGCGTTCCAGGGCAAGATCTGCGGTGTCTCCATCATGCGCGCCGGCGAGGCCATGGAGCAGGGCTTGAGGGACTGCTGCCGCTCCGTTAGAATTGGCAAGATCCTTATCCAGAGAGACGAGGAGACTGCGCAGCCCAAGCTCTTCTACGATAAGCTTCCTGAGGACATTGCCGACCGCTGGGTCCTTCTTCTCGATCCAATGTTTGCCACTGGTAAGTCTAGGATCTGGGGAAGAACCAGGCGCGCCTTGTGACTGGGTTTCCATGGCTAACATGTGCTGTGTGTGCAGGCGGATCTGCCATTATGGCCGTCGAGGTGTTGAAGTCCAGGGGAGTTCCTGAAGAGCGTATCATCTTCCTCAACATTCTGGCCAGCCCCGAGGGCATCAGCAACTTTGCTTCCAAGTTCCCCAAGCTCCGGACAGTAACTGCTTTTATCGACCAAGGTCTCGATGACAAGAAGTGCGTTTCCCGTTCCGTTTCCGCCTCATGTTGGCCGCTGAGAAGGTGATGAGATTGGAGACTGACTCTAATTGCTATAGTTACATTATCCCCGGTCTCGGTGACTTCGGCGATCGCTATTACTCCATGTAAAGTGTGAAGGGGCGTAGGCAGATCGTTGGTTGTGATGAACTCCTGGCGGTGAGACTCGACTTTGGGAAATGGCGTTATCTGAGAGGACTTTTTGATGCCAAGCGTAGTAATGGAATACCCACTCTGGAAAAGTTCAACAAGACGAGTTCGTGCTGCTTTGTTCATCAAAATGGAACTGGCATCGAGATCCGGCTCGGCTTTGCCTATCGTGATGATGATGATATAATGACCCTTCATAAACCTTTCGCTCAGTCAACCATGACCCCATGAGATATCGGACAGAAAAGAAAGAGAAACAGCCAGCCGACTACGTGGACGTAACGTAACGTCGGGTTGTTGGTGTCTTTTAGTCGTAGTCATCGTCATCAACCTCAACACCGGATCCGCCATAGCCTCTGTCGTCATCTTCATCATCTTCGTCGATATCGGCAGCTCTTCGGTTGGACGCCGCTGGCCGCCCACCCGTCGACCGGCTGTTGGAGTAAGATGCTGCTTTTGCGCTTGCCTCGGCTTCTTGGGCAACAGCGTCTGTTTGGTACAAGTCAACGAAGAGCTCTCACATGACAAGAACAAGGCCATGAACTGCTTACCTGCAGCGTCTACCCAAGCGCTATAGACATCTACCGCAGCATCGAGGTCTACAAGGTAGTCGTGAAGTCAGCATTCCCCTGCTTCTCGTATTTTTTTGGTGTATGTCCAAGGGCCGGCCGAGCTAGTCTTACAGTTGACAGGGCATTGGAACTTTTGGCCGCAGACCTTGCAATCGAGGTAGCCGACACCGGCCTTCTTGTCAAGCTTGACAATGACGGATCGTTCGTGGTTGCAGAACAGGCATGTGAAGACGGTGGGAAGGGGGTCGTTCTAGTGGAGAGGGGGTTGAACAAGTTAGCGCTTTGTCTATGTTAAGACCAAGGTGAAGGAAGCGTATGATATGACGGGGTAGGTAGAAAGGTACAATGTAGATGGAGGTACAGTTCTAGTGAGTGCTGTGTATGATATGGGAATATGGATGGTGCTTGGAGGGTGCAGTATGTCTCAAAAAAAAAAAAAGCTTATCGGGCAATGACGTCTTTGGTGGTATCCAAAGGCGCGCGCAACGGACCGAAGTACGCGATCATCTCGGGGGTTTTGTGAATGGAAAAACTGTAGGTATGCACATACCCTCCTGGGACCCTGCGGCTTTCTTGACGACTTTTTGCGCTTGCCCATTGTGAAGTTACTGTGATGGTTGTTGTTGGGGTTTGGGCGTTGTAGATAGGTGGTGGGTTAGTTCAAGTTTGTTGAAATGGCACCGGGGCGTGTTAAGTTCGGTTGCAGTCACTGAGTACTAATACTGCAGGTACGCGGCCGGCAGTGCTGAGGACGGGATTACCTATCAATGATTCGCGTCGCAAAACCCTTGGTGCCCCTGCTTCTGGTGCACGCGCTGCAATGTGAGCGGAAAAGGGGATGAAGAGCACGTTGGCGGGTCGTCGATAGAACAATGGAGATGTGTGGCACCTTGCTCAGCACCAATGTCCATGCCTGAAGGGTGACTCCTTGCAGGCAACGTTGGTGGTTGTTGAGGTGTTGATTACGGTAAAGTCGTTTCTGCACCTTCATGAAGCGTCGCTGACGACAACCGCCAAAAAGTCTGGTTCCCGTACCCCCAGTAAGTACAGTCAGTGTTGCCTGCCCCACCACGACTCTCACCGTTCTCGCCAAGGTGAGTTTCCATCCTCAGACACCGCGCGCATCAGATGCTGGCCGTAGGCTCATGGTTTCATAAATCCACGAACTGAAGGGATTATTCACGTAGGCTTATGCCATGGCTCGTGCACATACTAAGGATGGCCCGGGGGACAGGGCTGACTTAAGTTCCACACCGTCACAACTCGAGGCGGGGGTCTTGGCATAAGATCCACTACATATGTAGTTAATCCCCACCTTGTCCCACAAATGACCTCCCCCAGCTTTGGGAGGACGGGATCAACTTATCGAGCGGGGACTGGTGATTGGACAAATCTGGCATCTCACATCCAAGCACCTGCCATCCAGAGAGTTCGGGCTTGTCGAGATACTGAAATCATGGAAGGTGCCCTGTTCGATAAGACGACCGGCACCCCGTTATTATCGTTGCTGATGGCCTGCCCGTGCCTGGGCCTGGGCTCCGTCACTGGGGCTGGTCCGAGATAGGTTCCAGTCAGCAGCAGCGTTATCGAATCCGTTAACCAAGGTGTACCTTAGTTGATTTCTCGAGCAACCTAACTTGCAAGCGGCAGTATCCGATGATGATGATGATGATGGCAGCTCTCGGTACCGACACCGCCCGTTTCGGTGTCGGGGGTTTCTTACCGTGGCGGTAGCGGTAACGCTTGCAAATGATCGCGGTGTCAACAATTACTATTTATGAGAATACATTCCCGTGCCTGTTGTTTCTGTTGTGATGAACACAGGGCCTGCCTGTTCCCTACACTATGCGGGACCTGTCCAGCACCTACACTACATACCGCTTCCGCTTGGAACTGGCGGGAACTGAGGGACAGGGCGCGCTCGTCTCCGAGCTCCGCAGCCACGGCACTCGATCCGATTGCGGTACCCCGCCGCCGGCGTCCGTTGTGGGGAGCATACATACCTTTAGGTACAAGTGTAGTTGACCCAAAGTGGCAGCATGCTACATACTCCAGCCTACAGGGATGGAGGATGCGCTACGGGCATGCCACACATACCCTGTTATCGATCAGCTGGCTATCTTGCTTGGTAACGTTGATCAGTAACACGCTCCGCGTCCGGTGATTGCCCGAGACGCAATTCGTACCGACTCTTGTTACGTGTTGCAAACCATCGAGTGGTCGATGGCCAAAGCATTTCTCTTATCACGAGGGGGCCTTCGCTGGCTTCGGGGACGTTAGGCAGGTACGGTATGCCCCCTGGTGACGGCGAGTGGAAGCATCCAATGTCCACTTCCGGGGGACGTCGATAGCTACCTCTATGTTATATAACTGGCGCTCGTGTCGCCCGACCGACTGACTGTCTCTCAACCTAAGGTTGCTTCAGATTCCCATCGTCTTCCGTGTCTTCGTCGGTTGGTTCTTGACGTTGCCTCCATCCCGTCTCTTTGTCTCTCTTAAACCACTAGAATCTATCTCTTATCGTCATCTCTGCCTAAGGTAGATACCTACCGTCGTTCCTCCCCCAGATCTAGTTACAATGGCTACTGGTTTGGAAGGTGTGCAGGATGCCTTGCTGGCCATCGCCCAAGGCCAAACGAAGCTCATCTCGGCAGTCGAATCCATCTCTCAACGTGTGAGCAGCTTGGAGAAGACTCGCGAGACCTCGTCGAAACCCAACGGCGAAGCTCCAAACCCAGTCACCACCCCGCTCGTTTCCGGCTATGTCCAGACGCCACCGCTCTTGCAAGCTGATGCCGGCACCATGTCACCATCATCTCCGCCCGCCGACGTCACAAAGTCCAACTTCTCGAACCGCGTCGTGCTCACGACCTATCCCAAGCAGATCGGCATCAACCCTCTACCGATGGAATGGGGCGCGGCCGATCCCGTGAAGCGTGGCCCGGTAGCTGTCATCCGATCTGGCTCGACCATCCGCAGACGTAACGCCATCGGTGCCCACGGTGGTTCGTACTCGGTTTACTATGCACTGGCCTTGGCGAGCAAGGAGCTGGATCCAGACCACAAGCCTGACTTCACCAACACCGAGCCCGCCGTCAATATTGGCCCCTTCCCTCAATGGGGCGACCCCAAGAAGATTGTAGCCATGGACCCTTGGGGCCATCAGGTCCCTTGGATCTATAAAGATCTTATGGATAAGGAGGGTGGTACGTACTTGCACATGTGGTTGTCCATGAGCCCTATTTGCATATGATCGTAACTGACACTGGCTATCGACAGTTGATCTCCGGCCGACGATTGCCATCACAAAAGCCCATATGAAGCTGCCCGAGCTTGAAGAGAGTGTTAAGAGCGGCAGATTAGTTCCAGATGGCAAGATCTGCTTGAACAGCCATGGTGAACTTGCGGTAACCAAGTTCGCTGTCGAGCCCGTTTGGTACCTTCCCGGAGTTGCCGAACGGTTCGGTATTGATGAAGGCACATTGCGCAGATCTCTCTTCGAGCATACGGGTGGCATGTATCCGGAGGTAATCAGCGCCGCTGAACCACAGCACTTTCACAGACATACGATGCTGATACAAAATCCAGTTAATCACGCGCTCTGATATCAAGGTCTTCCTACCCCCTATTGGTAAGAATCATCAACTGTGTGTCCCGTCATGGTGTGGCGTTTCAGACTCCTGACCGTCTTTTTTTCTAGGTGGTTTGACCGTGTACTGCTTCGGCGATCCTGCGAAGATGTCAGACCCTTCCAAGAAACTTGCCTTGAGGATACACGACGAGGTAGGCTCTCATTTTCATACCACGTCATGTCTCTTGAACATCTCTTTCACTGCTGACACAGCCACCTTATCTGTAGTGTAACGGTAGTGATGTTTTCTGTTCCGATATCTGCACCTGCAGACCTTACCTCATCTTCGGTATTGAGGAGGCCGTCAAGGAGGCTCAGAACGGCGGCAGCGGCGTGGTAATCTATTTCCGTAAGGAAGGTCGTGCCTTGGGCGAAGTCACAAAGGTATGTGTTCTAATACTCTGCTCTTGGAGACCAAATGCTGACCCAGCGTCACAGTATCGTATGTTGAGTTCCCAGCTGATAATTACGTCGTCCCATACGGGCGAATTCGAGGGTGACACACTAACCGAGAACCTTTACAGTTGTGTACAACGCGAGAAAGCGCGGGGCAGATCTTGCATCAGACTATTTCAAGCGCACTGAGAACATTGCCGGTGTAAAGGATATGCGATTCCAAGCCCTGATGCCCGATATTCTTCATTGGCTGGGTATTACCAAGATTGACCGAATGCTTAGCATGAGCAAGTGAGTAACACCACACCCCTCGCCCCCCCCTCCAGAGCGCGCTTTTCTTGCCTTGTGGCAGGTATCACCGATCCTCGATCTAACGCATGGTCGCTTTCTAGCATGAAACACGACGCCATCGTCGGCCAAGGGTAAGTTAGCATCTCCTGTTTAGTTATGTAGTGTACCGTGGTGCTCGGGTCTTGCTGCTTAACTTTTACCTGTGGTGAGTTGGCGATCCTTGCTTTATGGGTGCTAACCATCCGCGCAGTATTCCTATTCTAGAGCGTGTTGAACTCCCCGAAAGCTGGATTCCAGCCGATTCGAGAGTAGAGATTGATGCCAAGATCAATGCCGGTATGTTTGTCCTACTTACTCCCCCCAATCTTTCTGTGAGGGAAGGCAGATTGACCGACGAGGATTCGGTTTTACGTAGGATACTTCACGACAGGTCACAGAATGACGCAGGAAGAACTCAAAGCGGTGCAGGGTCGGATATGGGAAGAGTAAGTTATCTCTCTTTCAAAGGTCACTCGTCAACGGATCGAAGAAACCCGAAGCTGACGTACCCGCAGCATCGATCATTAGAAGTAGCAACCCCACGCAGGAAACAACGCACAGAGGAGTTTGGTCGCGAAATGATGAGAGGTTATTCGGGCGGCAGCTACATTTTGGGAAACTCTATTTCCCTTGTTATTGCCTCTTTGATAACCCTGTGTAATCTATCCCACCTTCTCGGTGAGGATATTTGTTGTTCAATTCGATCCTGCATATACCACACCATAACCGCCACCCTCACAACCTGTCAGGTTTGAACGTGAAGCGGGTGGGGTGAGATATGGAGTGAGGAGGGAGCAAAAGAGATCACGCAAACAGCTGGCTCTTGGGGCGGTATATGATTTTTAGCCATCTATGTGTAGTACAATGATCATATAATGAGCAAGTGAGTACTAGCGACTGCTCTTCCAGCGTTATTTCTACACCAAGTCGCGCATCAAGTGGCGACACTTCAGTTACCGGGCTGTATAATCCTTGAAGATGTTGAATGGATTACTTGTCTTCGTGACTTAACAACAATCTCTGTTACGCAAAGGAGGAAGCAGCAATGCTGTGGATGGGATAAGAAGCTACCTGACGCAACTAAGATCAGTGGGCATATGATGGAAGATGCCAGTCAATGGCCAGGGATGGATGATACGGACTGCTTGTATAGCCCTAATCTTTTGTTTTGGGCGGGCGGTTTACGTGTCTCGTCGTTCTGAGCAACAAAACCTAGTAGCATTCTGTTTCAATTATTGTTTGGTGTATGATACAGATAGGTACATACAGACTGAGAGGTAATCGCCTGGACAGCGTAGAAATTACTCGTCTTAGTGACTGCCTAAAAAGTTATTCAGTCTGGCATGTGTGCATGTGCGCTTGGGCCGTCTTTTGTCCTGCCTTGCAGTATGTCTTCTTCCAACACTTCAAGCTCTCTTCTTCTGACTTGAACTGTTCCTGTTTCCCCATGCTTCAGTTCGAATGCTGCGTTATTTACCAACTGGGTTTTTGTATACACTTTTTCCCCCTTCCTTTTTGAAGAAAAAAAAAGGAAAACAAATACCAATGAAAACGAGGTCGTTCCCGAGCCAGGCGCTGCCCCCGTGGGAGAGAACATGCGAAGGATAGGCTCAACGGTGCATGTACCTTACCAAGTGGTGGGAGTTACGGGTTACACGGGGTGCAATGGGGGATGGTTCATCGGATGGAAGAGGTGTGTGGATTTGTTGGAAGGGGGGACCGCGGGACTTTGGTAAGGAGTAATGGAAACCGGTCTATTGATATTGACATTTTGCCCATTCCATTAGTCTTCGTATACTACGTACACCTAGTTGACCTTCATACTCTGAGTGTTCTGTCAGAGGTTATGCAGCTGGGTTGGGCAAGCGGTTCTCCGGTCAAACCTTTGGTAGACGCGAGTTAACATATGTATGGAAGTTGGTTTCTCTCTGGGGATACTCTACTATGCTGTTTGTTAGTCTATGTCGTCGTCGAAGGTTGAGGGGTGGTTTGGCAAGGTCTAAGGTTTCCTGACTCGTCACTATGGTGCAGGTTGAGTTATCTTGAGGCCCATCCGGTCCTGACAACCAAGGATTGAAGGCAAGCAGGGCAGCGACAGGAGGATTCTACCGGCATGGCAATCGACGATCGAAAGACAAGACAGATATTGCCAGGATTACACAATCCTGCGTTCGGTACCATGGTTTTGTCCCTTTGCGGAAGACTGATCATGAATCCCGTCAGATATCATCTTGACTGTGTTACGTGCTGTACTTCTGCGTATGTATGTGTGTATTCCCCCCGGGTACCATCCTCCGCCTCCCGTTACTACACTATGGTACCGTTCGGGTCAGACGGGACGTTCGTTCACGGACCAAGAAAAGCAAATCCACATGATAACAGTCATCCAAAAATGCTTGGTTGGAACGTTCTTTTTGGCTTTATCCTATCTGTCCTGTAATCAACGGGGGTACTTCCAAGGTCAAAGCATTCAGCCCCATATTGCTGATCCCTTCTAGAACCGTGAAAAAACTGTTTTCCCGTTTGTGTACCTACTTCAGACACTGTACGCCTTGCATCAATTAGCTTGGTCCAGATTCGCTTTCCTGGCGAAACCTTCAAGATGGTCGACACAGATCATGATGTCAATTTAGCGGTGTTGAACAACATTCAACCAGAAGATAGGCCCAAGCATGCCAGCGATGGGCAGGCGAACAACAACAACAACACCACGGTTCGGCTTTCATCTTGTTTTCCTTTTTCTACATGTTGATGTTATTTGGCCAATCGGTCGTCATGTTATACCTATGCTTGTTGTTGGATGGTATCCGCTCCGTTTACGTATATAGATAGTGTAGTTGCTAGTTTACGCGGTACACTAGACAGGGGTTATAAACAAGGACAACGCAACGAGTACGTGTAGTCCGCAATGGAGACAGCGGGACGTTGACGACGTTGCCAACTTGCATTGACAGCTCCGAGGTGATCAACACTTTTCACACGTGTAATGGTGGATGGAATAGGAAGGACGTAGGAAAGTATCCAAACTGATGAATTTCTGTGCAACAGTTCTTCCTCCTTGTAGTATCTATGATCCCTTCTTACATACCTGTCTAGGTACGCTGGCATGCTTCCCGCCTGGCGTCCATTTGTCGGTTGCACACGCACACACAAACACAAAAAAGGAACCATTTGGCCAAACTGTGTACTTGGAGTCTCTCAACAAACCCTACCACTAAATCTACTATGGTACTCTCTGCGATTGAGAACCAGTTCCTCTGAGCCTATGCAGCACCTGTAACATGTAACAACGGACGGGAGTGTGCATTTCTGTCAATGTCCCTTGCTACTTTCTCAACACTGATGTGATGGTTGAATCTCGATGCATATATGCACACACTTTGCCGGTTTCTAAAAGATCAATGTGTTGAACTGCAAAGTGGCGATAACTGTGTTTCCCACACAAATGATGGCTGCGTTGCTCACCTCTAATTCTCTCAATATCGTGATGCGGCGGTACCGCGCTAACAAGTAATATGCCGGCAGAGGTTTACGTACAACCCAAAACGACCCAAGAGACCCAATTTGATGATCGACTCGCCCAAAGGAGATAGATGCTTTGGGCTCACGAGAATGAGTGGTGGTGTTCCTGAGCCGAAGTGAAGCAAGTACGTAAAGACAGAGCGGTAGTACACACTGTGTAGGAGAGTGCCTGATGATCACTCAGTTCCCACCATTCAACCCAGCTACCCGGAGACATTTGGTTTTCGCTTTTTGAGGGAAGAAAAAAGGATTTTGGTGGCACATCTGCGTATACACCCACATAGTCACAGGACTTGACTCTTGTCACGGCCGGCTGTTGTACGACTGGGAGGTACATAGGTAGTCGGGTCTTCGTCGCTCACCGTATGTATAGTTCTGAACACAGTATGATGCTATATGGGGAAGCAAAGACTTGGCAGGTACGTGCCGGAATGATGGACGCCCAGACCGTGCCGCGGGGGATCGAGTGATGGAGCCACCACTGTCATCATGTTCTTTCGGGGTAAATCCCTTCCCTTCTCACGTTTTCTTTTTTGTGATTCTCAGGAGATCTTGTCTTAGACTGAAAATGCCCTGGGTTTACCCCTGGTCCCGGGGCTTAGTGTAGGTACTTCCATGGTGCTCTTGCGGTTGTCGCTCAGTAGTTGTAGTGTAGGTGGATATATATATGTACTGGCGTACAGGGAGGAAGGGTGTCTGCCCTCGGCCTATTTGTCCTTTTCTCTGACAGTGCTGAGAACTGCTTGCCAGAAGAGCGTGGTGGCTGATTTGAGTCGCCCAGCGTACAGTATGTCTTAGTATGTCTTGAATGATGGCTTGTTACAAATGGAAAGTATACAAGCGAAAAATCGTATCAACCTGGGATAGGATTTACTAGAAGAGGAATCATGATGCCGTCGCCTCTTCCCTTCGCCGCCACCTTCGCTCCCGCCGTAGGGTTGGTAGTCGGAAGAAAATGAGAAAGAACAAGAATTTTGATAAAACAAAAAGGAGGGGGGGGGGGGGGGGGGGGGTGGCGAATGGGAATTCGAAGTGCTTCGGGGTGAAGACCGCAAGGTGTGTCACAGGTGAGCAAGAGAGATCAACTGAAATGGAACGGCGAATTGGGGAAGAGGAGGTAGGAACCGCATGCCAATGAAAATGTAAGAAGCCGCGGAGGAAATCACGTAGAAACAGGATTTGGTCATGACGATGGGAATAATTTCTCGGTTTGTGATGTTTGGGAGAGGGGGGATGGAAGGTGTGCAGAAGAAAGTTCATAGACTGTGTAATAGCAGCAAAGTGACTTCATGATTTTGGCCGAAAAGCATGCGGGACTGCGTAATTCTTCAAAGACTGCCGAAAAGGTAGGGTCAATCTTTGTTGGAGTCAGGTGTTGTGGTTAGTCCCGGGGGTGCAGGTGGGCCGGTGAGTGGCTCTTGCATAATAATATATCCTTCTTTTTATTATTAACTGTCTTCCAGAATGTTGTTGTTCTTGCGATATTCGGGTGCGCATTTGGGTGATGGCAGTTCATGATAATCCCGTGCGCGAATACGCTAGGGCAAGCTTGGGGTCTTGCCGTGGCTCGTCCTAGCTGTCTCTTGCTGGCAGCGAGTTTGTATGGCCCCACACAGTCGGTTTATCCAAGTTGCTTGAACTGGCGAACACACAGACGGAGACTCGGGGATGTCGTCCTATCTTGTAGATCTGCGAGATTCTTGTGCTTCCCTCGTGTTTCTATCCGTTCTGTGATCATCCGCGCCATGGTTTATGACGGCAGGGCGCAATGTAACGGAATACAAAATTGGAGCATGGGGAAGCTAAGGCAAGCTGGCAAGCTTGTCTGCCTCCGGCCGGCGACGGCGATCTTAGAAATCGAAGCTAAATTAGAATTTTGTGTGGAACCAGATAAGTTTCACAGTAGCAGGAGTAGCTACGTAGCATAGGCATCGCAGGCGAGGCAAGGCGAGGGCACAGTGGTTCTAAAGAGAAGACGACGGAAGAAGTGAAGGTTATTGACTGCAATGGATCTTACGACATCGAATAATTATCCGACATCGGTTCGAAACACGACAGGGCCTCGAGGGCTTACTTGCAGCGACTGCCTAGAAACCGACGACGGAGCAAAAAGCGACAATGTTTTATAAACCAGCCAACGGTGTGTTTTAAAGTGGGTGAATGAAACATGGCTGCCCAGTGAGTGAGCCTACTTGATGCCCTACCAGCCGGCAGTGTCGAGAAAATATGCAGTCATTCTCACTGGTTCAATTGTGGTGTGGAGTTTCTACGGACTGCCCCTCTCCCTTTTCTGGAAGATCATCTTGGATGTGCCGGACTCTTCTCAACCGTCCGCACTGCGTGGACTTGGCAGTTGAATGGAGCTGGAGACAGAATCCGGGGTCTGACTAGACTAGTGTTGTTGCTTCATATGTTGTCTAAGGTACCTACCGTGCTACCGCAGTACAGCCAGCAGGTACGAACATACTACGTCTAGTAAGCTGAATGTTTGGCGGGCGGGCTGCTGCGCGCAACACATGTCCTCTTGCACGTGTGGAAGGCATGAGATGATGTAGCTATCATCTATACTCCCTACGCGGTGTAGTACCAAAAAAAAAAAAAAAAAAAAAAAAAAAAAAAAAAAAAAATGGTAAGAAAAGGACTTTGCAAGTGGGGATGCCTTCGTAGAGAAAGGACCGTGGTATGTGACACTTCCATGTTGTCTAGCTCAAGGTTTAGGTTGGAACATATACCTTAGCCCCGCCAAGAATTGAGTGGCCCTCTGGATACGTCTTCATCCTTCACCGGGAGCATCAAGTGTCACTCGATATATCGACTGAAGGTGCTGTGTATCCCAAGATTGATGTTTATCGGGTTTCCCGCCATCTAACGTGTGGTGGAATGGGACGGTGAAAATTGTAATGTGGCTACCGGTGAGAGGGATGCATATAGAAAATGGGGAAGACAGGACTGTGGGCCGATAGAGAGAGCGATTGCAGGTGGGTGATATCGATCGCAGAAAAGGCACTTTGAAGTGACCATAACCCGCAATCGACAACACCCAACTCCCACTCCATGTACATCGTTTAATCGCTAGCTATCTGGAACCCAAAGAAGGGGACTCGCGCGCTGCTTGGTTTGAAACACTTTGTACAGTGCCGTCGCTGTTGTTGCCAGAGGAAGGGATGGTAATACATAACGTAATCTTCCAACTCTGCAATTGCACTGGCTTGCCTTCGTTCGTTGTTTTTCGATCCCTTCTTTTTGGACGATTTGCTGGCTGCGGTCGATTTTTCCCCTCTTTCAGCTAGCACCGTAGTGTTGGCCAAGTTAGTCAGTTCTCGGAGCCCTGTTCACCTAAACCAGATAGATGAGTGACGGATGTCAAATATGAGAGTGAAAAAGAGACAAGCAGGTTCTGGACAAGCTGGAGAAGGCCGTATCGGTGTTAGGCGAAGAGGGCCTGGACGCCTCCATCGACTAACAGGACAGAACAGGACTGGAGCGAGGCCACCGGCGTTTCCTGATTTGGGTAGTCTAGGCCTTCTCCTTTGGTCCCCGGTGCTCCCCAGCGTTTCCCCAGTGCGCAGCCAATGCCCAGTAAAGTTACACAGTCAAGTGAGAAGATGCAACCACCTTGCATGTTGCAGACCGGAAGTCTGTAAAGTGTCAAGTCTTGAGTGGCTGTCGGCGCTGATTATGCCCCACCTAATGTTTCGTTTTGGCGGTGCTTGGGTCACCAGAGGAGCCAGAGGTACCCTACTGCGACGGCGGTTCAAAAAGACCAGCGAGTAGGGTGTAGTCCGGGGGCATTGCGAAAACTGTCACTGGAGGTGCCGTGGAGAGCGTAGGACTTGGCATGTCCCCGGCCGGGACTCCGCTTTCGCCAGTGAAGGTCTATTGATGCTCTGGCGAGTACCGGTCAGCACGTCGACGGAAACCGCAACACCTTGGTGTTCCATTCATTGCCCAAGTTTCTCGAATTTTGGGGGGTGCCATCAATGATTCTGGCGGCATGAGGGGGCCGGGGGCCAGGGAGGGGAGAGGTGGGAGAGGTGGGAGGCAGGGGACTATGTATGGGGCCCGGGGGGGAACAGGACCAAAGACCTGCGGCAGCTACGTACTTGGTTAGGTTGGTACCATGATCCATGGGTCCTCTCCATCCAGGTGCTGTGCCATCCCATGGTCTGCAGACGTGTACGGCGGTCGAGTCTAGACAAGCACGTCGCCAACTCGTTCGTCTTATTATCCACACAAATTGTTTGGTTGTTACATGCACGTTGACATGCCTCATGTAACAGGAGATATTTCCGAATCGTCCGCTGGCCCGACCTGGTTGCTTGTTGATAGGCCTAGCCAACTTGTACAACTCGCCTGACCTAGTAGGCAGGAATACAGGCACAGTCACACAACACTGGGTTTATTTGGGTGTGTCAAAGGGCTGGTTGGGGTGGTCTTTCACTCGGCCCCAGAGGCAACAACGGGTAACGGGCGGGTATGCTTAGCCTCCCCCCTCCCCCCCTGGCCGACTCAACCATCGACTGACAAGTGGCAACCGAAAGTGCCACTGAATGACACTGTAAAACACCTTCCCGGAGCTAAACGGGATCGTACATTTCAGCCCAAAAGGGCTGCTTTTCTTCTTATACTCGGGTCTGTCTCGACCTCAAGCCCACCCATCCTGTTTTCTTTCTTCTTCGTCTCCTTATAAACAACGACCGAATTCGATGTGAAAGCCCAGTACTTTCTGGTGTTCAACACTACAGCACCTTGGACTTACAGTATTGACAACCTATCATCAGCCAGACCGAAAGTGTCTGTCATCACAACCTACCACAACAAACCAGACCAACCTTAGACATGGCGTCGTCAACTACTGACTCTCGCCGCATGCCGCGCAGAGACTCTTCAACGGCCCGTGGCACCCGAAGCCCCAGCCAGAGGCCAAGACTTCTTCGAGCATCAGCCACCGAGCCCTCCATCACCACCTCCAATGCCAGCCGAGATGCGCTCGCCAACTCGTACTCGTCTCGCAGAGCAACCGAGCTCCTAAGGGTGGCTTACATCTCAGGCGGCTCATCTCCGGACGCCCTCACCAGAGCTACCTCCAGAGCCACGTCTCCCATCTCAACCCGGACATCACCTCCGCCGATGTACGATAGCTTGGGTCGACACGAGCTATCCTCGTCTCCTATCAGCAACCCGGATGGCTTCGACGAGCTGCGTGATTCCTGTGAGTTGCTTGCTACAGTCACCAATGTTTCCGGACTAGAGCTAACGCCTCGAAAGATTCGCATTTGCATTCGCAGCGATACTTCAGTTTCCCGAGTTTTGACTTGTATGAGTCGCCCCACCAAGAGGAGGACAAGGAGCCACACATGAAGTCTCCTTGAAAGGTGTGCTCGGTTTTTGGAAGGGGAAAAAGCTGTTTTCGACGTTGTTCAGTGTGCAAGAAGCAAGCCCTGCCTTTTCACTTTGGTCATCAGGCCGCTCACCAAGACGACATCCACCCACGAGGCCTCTATCACTCGGGAAAAGGCTGCACCGCCGTGCAAGAGCCATCGGCAGGTGTGATATTTTCAGGAACCGAACCCTGGTGTCATTGGAACATGACACACAAACAGTCCACATTGAAGGGACGCAGGGCATTGGGCGAGGGACAGGCGGATTATCCTGGCGTTTTTGATTCCTTCAATCCTATGAATCCCATTTTTGAGGTGTTCGGGCAGGGGAAAACGGAGGATGACAACGCGATGCACGCCGCTTCAGCACATTACATATGTAGCTGGCGGGTGCTACGTGCCCACTGGGTGGTGTCGGCGGAATCTGTGAGAGGAGGATATATTCCATGGGGACAGGGGACGAGCAGTAGGGACGGGAGAGCCTGGCGGATGATCCTTACTCGACCGAGCTGTGGGCCAAGTTGAGCTCCCTCGGTCATGGGGACATTGTCAGCAATTGTGGCGCCAAGACACGCCTAGGTCCTTGTAACGCAGCCAACTGTTTGTTGAAGATGCGAGAGTGCCCCGAGGGGCGCCGTGTCCGGTTGGCGACGACAGGACTCGCTGTCTTGTATTGAAAACCTAAACAACATGATACCCTGTAGAACTGAAAAATGAAAAGTGCAAACTGCAAACAATTCGAGTTCTCTCGAAATCCTCGGTCATATCATGCGATGCGATGGCGGTGAATCCAGGCCCAGGCCAGTTGCTCGACTTATTCGCTGGCGAATGTTCGTGTTGTCAAGTAGCCACGGGTAGTGAGTGCACCGTCAGAACATGGGTGAGCGTTGGTGAGTCTCGACCTCAAATACGTGATATCGCCAGAGGTTCGTTGTCAGGGAATGCTTCATACAAAACATAGCAGCGCAGCGCGGCCGCTGATATGAGCAGGTGACAGGGTCATAAACTGTGCGATTTTGGGGATAGCATAGCCACATTGTTCTAGGCCAAGGAGCACTGGTGATTTGTTAGAAAGGGTGATTGCTTTTCTTTTAATTCTTTTTTTTTTTTTTTTTTTTTTTTTTTTTTTTTTTTGGAGAGACGGTGATGGTGATGGTGAATGGTGGTGGATGATTCCCTTTTGGTGATGATGTTTGGTGAGAATGAACGAGTGGTTCAGAACTCACCAAAACCTCCAATAGTGTAGAAAGAACGAAGTGTGCCTGCACTCCGTCTGCAGTCATGGAAAAGCAAAGTCCCCCGAGTTCAACCGTCCAAGCAACCAACTTGGAAGGGACCCAGCTGTAGACAAGAGTGGAGGTAGCAGCTTGCCACGATAAGCGTTATCAGTTGGCGCCCCCCCCTGCTCGGCATCGAGCCCTAAGGTCCGAGGGGCCAATCAAGCCATAGTCTTGGCAAGCCCCACCACCACAGTTTTTCCGGACTACGCCCACACAACGGGACAGACACAATTTCACCCTTCGAGGAGAGAAAACCAAACTCCGCGTCCCAGATTGCACGGTCTCCATCACCACCCCAAGCAGCACATTTTGTCCCTAGGCACAGGTGCTCGTCAAGATGGCTGTTGGCAAGTACGTTGTCACCCCGAAATATTGCCAAAATCGATGCCACGATGATGCGGGCGATGGATGGAATGAGCGGTCCGCGCAGGCGTCATGCGGTCGCGAGGCGATGACGAGCTCCGGTCGCAAATTACAGACAACATCGCCCGATGCGAATCGAGAAACAACAGCACACAAGTAGCGCAGCGGCTAATCATTGGTGTTGGCGTGCAGGAACAAGAGATTGTCCAAGGGCAAGAAGGGTCTTAAGAAGAAGACCCAGGACCCCTTCGCCCGCAAGGACTGGTACGGCATCAAGGTGAGTTTCGCCCGATCTCGATACCCAAGATGACAACAAAAACTGACTGGTTTCTCCGTCTCTAGGCCCCTGCGCCTTTCAACGTCAGAGAGTAAGCCATCCGCCCGCCCTACATATCGATATCTCTTTCAGATCCGCACGCAGTCCGACCCAGACATCAACAAACACACATCATGCGAGAACGATATTCTAACTAGCTTGTTCAGTGTCGGCAAGACCCTGGTCAACCGCACCACCGGTCTCAAGAACGCCAACGATGCTCTCAAGGGCCGCATCTTCGAGGTCTCTCTCGCCGACCTCCAGAAGGATGAGGACCACTCCTTCCGCAAGGTCAAGCTCCGTGTCGATGAGATCCAGGGCAAGAACTGCCTGACCAACTTCCACGGTCTCGACTTCACCTCGGACAAGCTCCGCTCGCTCGTCCGCAAGTGGCAGACTCTCATTGAGGCCAACATCACCGTCAAGACCACCGACGACTACCTCCTCCGCCTCTTCGCCATTGCCTTCACCAAGCGCCGCCCTAACCAGGTTAAGAAGACCACCTATGCTGCCTCTTCTCAGATCCGCGCCATCCGCCGCAAGATGACCGAGATCATCCAGCGCGAGGCTTCCAGCTGCACCCTCACCCAGCTCACCTCCAAGCTCATCCCCGAGGTCATTGGCCGCGAGATCGAGAAGGCTACCCAGGGCATCTACCCCCTCCAGAACGTACGTTTTGCAATCATGGACTCTGGACGACACCATAGATATGCTAACCTGATGCGCTACAGGTCCACATCCGCAAGGTCAAGTTGCTCAAGCAGCCCAAGTTCGACCTCGGTGCTCTCATGTCTCTCCACGGCGAGTCTGGCTCCGACGAGGCTGGCCAGAAGGTCGAGCGTGAGTTCAAGGAGACCGTTCTCGAGTCCGTATAAAAGGTTGCCGGTACTGGGGAATGATCGCACTGGGCATGGGTTTCACTCGGGCAATACCTCTCTAGGGCTTTGGTCTTGCTTCTTCGTTGCATTGGCATGGTATCATGGTATTAGTCAAGGTAACGAATACCCTCCCGACAATGAGAAAACGGGAATCAAAAAACGATTACAAATGACCAAAAGTCGAGCGGTGGTTGAAAATGTTGTTTTCAGAGAAGGGGTGACAGCTCAGCGAATTCTACATGGTTTGGGAGACCTTGCCTGGATGCGGAAACAATCTAACCGTCGTTGACTTGGGTTTGTGGGGCGTTTTAGGGATCTGAATTTCAGCTACGAGGAATCGTTATGAGAAGCAGCCGGAGTCCCGTATACCCATACTTTCCCATGGTTGACCATAAGAAGAGAGGGATGCACAAGTCGTGGTTGACTGGTGTCCGAGCGAGTAGTCGATCCAGCAGCAGCATCATGTAAAGGCGGGTGGGCGGTTCAGGTCAGCCTCGCGCGTCCCTTGGTGCTTTGTAGTATCAGTGCGTCCAAAGCCAATCCCAGCAAGCTCAATATTTGCGGTGCGATTTTTTAACTACATGTGACCGTTGCCGCTTCTCTGAATCGTACCCCAGATAAGTCCCGACTTTCTCTAGTGTCTTGTGGTGTGCCGTGTGTAGGATGGGCCGTCAAGAGAAACCTCCTGCTTTCTAGGCCTTTGGTAAGTTCAGGTTTCTACCTAACTTGGGAAATGCCATATGATGGTGCGTGTCGGTGCAAAGCGGCAGCTTGTTGACCAGGTCAGTTACCTTCCTACGGGGCGATAACAAGTACGCACCTCTACGCACCTCAGTTTCGGGGGTGGGGGTCAGCAACCCAAGATTTGCAATCGCAAAACCTAACAACAAATTCCTCGAACTCGCCAACGACAGAAGGGATCCCGACCTGGCAAAGAAACGTACAGCAGCAGTGTAGCATTGCAAGGTTCAAGAGCATTGCGACCTTGTTTCATCTTCCTCTTCGCGCTTGGGGAACCGGGCTTACACGTGCAATTGTACCTTCCTTGGCTTGCGCCAGTTCTCAGCAACGACCCCTCCAATGGCAACCTGTGGCAACTGTCAACCATCAACTTCCACTCCAACCTCAACATTCCTCTACACTACATAGAAACTCCCCGCAATTGCCACCTGCCCTAACGACCTGCTCAGCAACATCACTTCATCACCTCCGAACCAAGTACAGGTCCTTTCAATACCTGCACTCAGGTTGTTATAGATCAGAGCAAGATAGACCACGGACGACCAACTTACCTACACCTCTCCTCCTCTGATTCTTGTGACCCCGTGGGCTCCCCGTCCAGCCAGATGGCTTCGGATGACGCCCTACCTACGCTCAAGATCCTATTGATCGGGCCATCAGGTGCTGGAAAGTCGGCATGTAAGTCGTTTTGGTCATCTGTTCTTTATGTTTTTTTCCTTTACTTTTCTTTTTTTTCCCGAGGCCTCAACGTAATATCCATTCTCCCCGTGATCATCTGTCCGGGGATCGTTTGACCTCACTTGGGGGGGCATGGCAAGGAGAGTGAAGTGCTTACTTCCCCTCCGATCAAAGAGGTGCAAACGACACAGCCATCATGCTCACAAGTTACCAAGAGCTCGTGCAACATGGCTTATACACACCCTTATCAACTTTTGCATACTGGTCACTGACGATCTCCCAGTACTCATGCGGTATTGTGATGATGAATTCGATCCTGACACGGCCGCTGCAACGATTGGTATCGACTTCAAGGTGAGCTACTGTTCTTTTACTTCATCCTTACCATTCACTCACATTTGCTCTAATCTGTCCACATATTGTGCACATGTTGAAGGGTCGATCATCAATCATGAGGCCTCACACCCTTACGCTAACTGAAGTATTTTCAACACGTCCTCATTGGGGAAAGCACCCTGCAACAGTGTACTAACACAGTCATTGCTCCAGATCAAAAGACTTGCGGTTCGCGGCAAGCCATATCGGTTGACTTTGTTTGATACGGTGAGTAACAACCTTCCTTCCAGAGAACTTCATGCTCACACATGCCCAACCCAAAGGCACCATATGTACGCTATCAATGAGTTTGCTAATAACAAGTGAGTCGCTGTTGATTCGATGACGACAGGCCGGTCAAGAAAGATTTCGAACTCTTTCAACCAGCTTCTACCGTGGTGCCCACGGCGTTATTCTTGTCTACGACATTTCCAACAGAGCAAGTTTCATTTCCATGGAACGATGGTTCGATGAAGCCAAAGCCAACACCGTAGAGGATGTTGCTCTGTACCTGGTAGGTTTGTCCTTAATTTTTCTCATTTATATTAAGATTTATATATTTCTTGTTCTCTACATCATGGATGTCCACCGTCACATAAGTTCTCGGGGTGAAGGGAGTCACAAAACATCACTAACACAGCACACGCTTAGGTCGGAGCAAAACTTGATAAAGCAGCTCGCAGCCGGGAGGTCACATCCGAGGAAGGCCTAGCACTAGCAGAAAAACACGGCGCCAGCTTTTGCGAGGCAAGTTCCAAGACCAGCGAGAACGTCCGCCGCCCCTTTGTGGAAATCGTAACCCAGATTGTGCAGACGCCAGGTCTGCTCACCAACGCCACGGCAAAACGGCGATCCGGGACGGTTGTGGTTGACAACACCACCTACAACGGTTACTTCTCCCTTCCGACTTGTTCGTGCTAGCGGAACGCAATTTCATGTCCTCGGCCAGTCACCCCACAGCTCGGCTCGTCGGCGGCCGGAGTTGCTGCTCTGGTGAAACACACAGCACACAAGAGACGAGTTCTGATACCCCCCAACATACATGTTCATAATTGACGACGCATGTTTTTGTTGAAGATTTTCTTATTTTGCGAACTTCAGAGAATGTTAGCTGCTTCTTCTTTCTATCGTCTAAGGTCTATGTCTCATGATAATATGTTTTCCTCAACCTCACAGGCATTTTGAAAGTATCTTTTGTGATGATAGATCTGGTTGGTAGACCGGTGCTCGTGAACCAGAAGGAGACCAAGAAGCGACGCTATACCGCCATCAACCGCCACTCGAGAACAAGTGGATGCTCGGTACTTTGTTTGTTTCGCCTATTTATTGTCCGCCGTGGTCATGTCGCCTCCACGAATACCTCTAATACAACAATCTCATCTCCGTAGCATTAACGGGAGAGTTTTGTTCACTCCTTGGGCTCAAGAAACCTTAGAACAGCTGTCCCATGGATAGATGATTAGCTTTGCCATCATCGTCCAGATCATCGTTCAGTCCGGAAGAAGGAGAAAACTCACCCTGCCTAAAAGCCTCTGGATTCTCCGAAATAACCCAATGCCCGCTCTCAACATCCACCAGCTCGAACAGCGGGAAGAACTGCCCGATTAGCGGGACCACCTCATCCGGCACATAATGGCTCTTGGTGCCCCTGACAAACAGCGCGGGTTTACCGAACCTGACCCTATGCGGATCCTTGAAGGGAAAATCCCCCAAATGATCCAAACTCTTGCCAATAATCCCCAACGGATTCCTAAACTGCAGCGTCGGACTTGGCTTTCCACCGGGATCAACACGAGGCCGGTGCAAGTTGCCCAGAAGGAACTGGCGTACGACCAGGTTTTTTTCGTAGGGCTCGAGGATCTTGTCAGCTGCGCTGAGGGATGAGACGCCGGCTTCTTCGATCTTTTTCAGGCCTTGGATGTACCGAGCGAAGGAGGATTCCAAGCGGGCGTCTACCGGCGCATTGTCGACGGAAATGATATTTTGCACGAGGTCCGGGTGCGTGAGGGCGACGGTCATGGCGGCTTTGGCGCCCATGGAGTGCCCGATGAGGGTGGTGTCTTTAAGACCGTGGGAGCGGATAAAGGCGGCTACGTCCTCGGACATGGCGGTGTAATCATGGCGGGGGGAGTGGGGGGATTCGCCATGGTTGCGCAGGTCCTGGTATGAGGTCAGAGTTTTGATTTCTAATGAATCTCTACACGTATCGCGGGTTTCACTTACAATAGCAAAGATATGGCGACCTAGGTCACGGGCTAACTGTCTTTAGTTTCATATAATACAAAGTCAGTAAACAAGTTCTCATCTGACCGACAAACAACTCTGACGAGATTCTGGTCAAAATACCGAATATGATGAAGCAAATCTCACCTGCCAAACATCGGGGGGTTATAGACCGATGCATAGGGACTACTCACTTACTGATACTCCTGTTGTTTTTCTTCGAGCCAAAAAGTCCATGGATGAAAATGATGGGCTGAGTCTCCTTGTTCGGCACCGTAGGGTTCTCGGGCGAATGGAGATCATAGACGAGCGGGACTGTAGAAACAACTGGAGGGACGGTGTTGGTTGTTGTTGACGAAGGAGTAGCGGCAGAAGCGGAAGAGAAAAGTCTTCGGACCATGACGGCGGCGCTGGCGCCAGCGGCGGCTGAGATGGTCGGGATGGCGGTTAAGCAGCATCCTCCTCCGGCTCCAACTACTGAGGCGCCGGCCTGGGCGGCCGCGCGGGCAAAGGCTACTTTGATCATTTCTTGCTTCTGTTGCTTTGGTTCGAAATCCGATATTGGTGTGATCCGAACCAGAGAAGGTGTGGTTTGTCTTTTACCCTAACAAGGGTTATCGATTGATATGTACCTAATAACGCTGAAGGTAATGCCGGAAGAGATGGGATGAAGAAAGATCACCACCAACTGCACCTAGCATGGATCGGTTCATGCACAGATTCACGCCTTCTGGAAGCAAGTCGTTGTCACAGTCATTGACAGCCAGAGATAAGATCCACTGAGTGATAAAGGCAATTGGCGCACAGACTATGTACGTCATTTGAAAGTGGGTATGCCAAGCACCGAGCTTGCTCCGCTGTTCGGGGTCTAGACCCGGAAGGGGTCGGAAGGGAGCACCCCCGGCGTGCTCAGGTAGGCCGGAGACGATGGATACAAACAAATTCCGGATTTAGTTCTCCAGCCCGCTGCAATACACTACGTAACCCCTCAAACCACTTCTCAACCCACCTACATCCGCCATCAACTTCGTCACCACCATCGTCGGCTCCAACAGACGACAGCCTCAACCTAACTTCCTCAAGTTCGGCTTGAATACATACGCATTTCTGAATCACCGCCTTTGCCCATCCCGCCGGTTGCTTGCTTCCCCCAGACTGAAGGTTGGCCGGACTGCGTGTTGTTGCCTTGAGCAGTCACTCCCATAAGGGCCGTTTTCGCTTGGCGGCTGAAGTTGTACAATAACTCAACTGGACAAGTGTTTGAGATCCGGGTTCTTGGCATTGGCTGGCTGTATCCGATATGGTTTTGCTTAGAATCACATCTCATCCCATTTCCTGTTCAGAGGACTGTGGTAACGTCTGGTGATGGCTGATTCTACGAAAAAGGTAGCCTGAACTTTTTTGACAAGCTGATTGTCACTAGTCAACATGGTATATTCTTGGTGATCGTGTTGGACAGATCATTGTGGTATCTCATGGTGAGGTGAACACCCAACATCGGGGTCCGCTTTAACTCGTCCACGGATGATGAGATTTTGATACAAAGATTGACAAGCTATACACTACAGTATATGCTGCCCGGGGTAGAGAGAGCTACAATATCCACAAAACAAAACAGATTCAGGGCAGCCTGGTGGTCTAGTGTTTGATTGATATATGTGTATTAACTTACACATGTACACATTTGGAAGCTCGGGCCACTCCCGCGGCACACCCCAGACTCCACACAGAATCCCAGAAAAATCCCAGGTCCCGTCCACCGGCGGGTGCCCCGCAATTGAGCCTCTTGACAACGAAGCACAGCGCGACGCGGAGGCCAGAGAACATCGTGACAGGGGGTGCTTCAACAACTTGAACGCTCCACTACAACATCCAAGGGAAGCTGCGGAGCCTAACAACCACCGCGACACCATCCTCGGCCGACACTGCGAAACATCACCGACCTCCTCCTTCGACTGCATTTCGATTCCCTCCGACCAGAAACCGGATACATACAGCTATCAATATCGGCTGGCAGATGATGTTGACATAATTCACACAGACAATCAGCCTTGTTACGTAGCCTTCAACATCCACGCTCGACTCCCCACGAGCGGCCACCACCATGTCAGACTCCGCCATCGCCGCCCTCAATTCCCTCCTTCGCGGGACGAGCATCGACGACCATGAGGAAGCTCTGAAGCTCGCCAATTCCGCCATCAAAGCCGCCAAGGGCAACCCGACCGACCTGACCACCGCCCAGCACACCCGCGTTGTTGCGCTTGTCAAGCTCGACCGTTTCGACGATGCGCTCCGTGCCATTGCCGAAGGAGGCGCCGCCCTCGACAAGACCTGCGTGATCGAGAAGGCCTATGCGCTCTACAAGACCGGCGAGCTGGAGGCTGCCGAGCAGTTGCTGGAGAGCACTAGAATCAACACCCGCGGTATGAAGCACCTTGCCGCCCAGGTCGCCTACCGTGCCGAGAAGTTCGACAAGGCTGCCGAGCTGTATCAGGAGATGGCCGAGAACGTAGAGGATGCCATGTACGGCGAGGAAAACGACTTGCGAATCAATATTCTGGCGACTTACTCGCAACTAGAGACGCAGGGAAAGGGCTGGGCCGTATCGGAGGAACACAAGAAGCTCAGCAGGGATGAGCTCGAGGTCTTTGAGACGGCATACAACGCTGCTTGCGGCAGCATAGCCCAGGGCGACTTCGCCAAGGCTGCTTTTCTGTTCAAGCGTGCCAGGGATTTGTGCGAAGCTTCGGAAGATTTGGGCGAGGAGGACAAGAAGTCAGAACTAGCGCCCATCATTGTACAACAAGCCTATGTTGCTACGAAGCTCGGTAATCTGGAAGACGCTGCAAGGTTCCATGAGGAAGTTGTACTCTCTGAGTAAGTTCTATTTGGGAGCTCTGGCAGCATGAACATCACTCTGACTTTGGATCTTCTAGTATCTCGGACGCGTCAACCAAAGCCATTGCCCAAAGCAATGCGCTGATTCTCAAGTCCGAGAGCAACCCATTCATGGCTCAACGGCTCGCCTACACTCTCCCAGTAGTAACCGGGAACGACCGTTTGTTCGAGGAGCAGGCTACCATCTTCTGCCGCAACAAGTACATTATCGAGCTCCAAGCGCAGAAGTTTGCTGGCGTCAAGAGCAAGACCGCCAAGGTCCTGTCCAAGGAGACCGAACCCACCATTTCGTCCAGCAAGTGCGACCTAGGCGCCCTCAACGCCGCAGCTGCTTCCGAGCTTCAAACCGGCAAGGCAGCTCTTCGCCGCATCCTCCCTCTGCTCGAGACCAGGCCCATCGACGTCGGCCTCCTGTTGACCGCCATCCAACTCTATATCCAGCTCCAAAACCCCGCTCAGGCGCTCAACCTCCTCGAAGCTTTCTTCAAGCGCCTCGAGGCCGCCACAGCACCCGGCAACAACGCCGATGTGCGCTTCGCCCCCGGCCTCGTCGCCCTCGCCGTTGCGCTCTACCGTCAACAAGGCCGCCACTCCGCCGTCCGATCCGAACTCGCCAAGGCCGCGTCGCACTGGCAATCCAAGCAAAAAGCCGCCAGCAACGGCGACTCTCTCCTGCGCGAAGCCGGCATCGAGCTGCTCCGCTCCACGCATCCCTCCGACTTGAGCACCGCCGGTGAAGCCTTCACGCACTTGGTGGCCGCCCAGCCTGACGACCGCATCGCTACGGCGGGTCTGATTGCCAGCTTCGCCACCAGTGACTTCGCCAAGGTGCAGCCCTACCTCGGTGCCCTCTCGCCCGTCGAGAAGCTCACAGCCGGCGTGGACGTTTCCGCCCTTCTCGACGCCGGGGTCGCCGCACTCCCTGTCGTTAGCCATCAACAACAACAAGGTAAGAAGCGCGCCCGCGAGGACGACGGCGAGACTACAGGCGAACAGCAAAAACAACAACAGCAAGCCGCGAAAAAGCAGCGCAGAAAGAGGAAACTGCCCAAGAACTATGACCCGACCAAGCAGCCCGACCCGGAGCGGTGGCTGCCGTTGCGCGACCGCAGCAGCTACCGACCCAAGGGCCGGAAGGGCAAGAAGCGGGCGCAGGAGGCGACGCAGGGCGGCTATGTTAAGGGCGATGAGGAGACGCTGGAGCTCGCCGGCGGTGCTGGATCCTTGAAAGTGGAGAAGGCAAACCCAGCTGGTAGCGGTGGTGGAGGTAGCGGAGGGGGTGGTGCGAAGAAGAAGAAGGGGAAGAAATGAAAGGATTGTGGTGTCTAGGTGTATGAGGGGAAGGTGAAAAGAGTACGTGTTGGAACTTGATGTTCAAACTCGGGACACATACAAGTGTGTATAATACAGATCAAGATTTGATATTTGATGGATGGGTTTGAAGCATGGTTTTACTCGGCATTGCGTGTTTCGACATTTCTCAACCAGACACAGAGTCCCATTAAGTCATGGTGCTTGAGACGCTGGAGGCAAATCTGCTCTCGTACGGCACCCAAACAAACCGAAAGCCAACAACAAACCATGCCACAACATTTGTTCAAGAACTGTTCTGTTCCGCTATTTTCCAACACTATCACAACTACTGTACTCTTATTGTGGAATTCATCATTTTCAATGGCAACAGCATGTATGTCAACCACAAAGATCGACTCCATCCCACCAAGTTCAGGTTTGATAGCTGCAGAATGTAGTACATATCAAACCAGCAATATAACAACATGGCTGCCGTCTAAGGACTACCCGTAGACCGGTTACTTCAATCCTTTCGTTCCCAGTCGAAATCCAGTGATAGCACAACAGGCATATGTTAGACTCTAATTCGTTTGTCGGGTCGATCCATCATTGACGTTGTTCGCGCGCTCGTTTCATGTCATTGTTGTTTTGTAGTGTTACATTCTTCACAACCCTGGGTTGAGAACCACCCGGTTCCTTGCTTTTGTGCTCTGTTGTTGATGTAATATCGTTAAGCCCAAATCTACCAGCCCTGTGTTTCCAAACACTCAATTTTCCGTAGCTCCGACCATGTACAACATTCGCCTGTTTGCTGATAGGCAAGGTGGAGGCCATGGCTAGATTTCCCTCAAGTCGTCGCAGTCTTGTTTATTTCGTTTCGTTTCTTCTTCGAGTAACCCGGTCGTTTCGCTGATACTTTCTTTGGTCCTCTGTTATGCGTCCCACCCATTTCTATCACTGCCCAATCCTCTTCCCACTAATTCATGAAGCCACCTGAACTGGCTTAACACTACTCGCGTCCCCACCACCCCCAAGCGCCCTGGGTACACCCACCGCACCCCCGCCACCACTTAGGTCAGCGCCGCTGTAGATATACCCGGCCGCCATGATGACGACGACCATGACGCCCAGTCCCATTAACAGCGCTCGCCGGATTGCCGACGGCAAGCCTCCTCCTTGTTGTTGACCATTACCCTCGTCCGAGGACGAGGAAGAAACTGACGAGTAGGCCGGCGAGTTTTCCCACACGCCCCGGAGAAAGGTCCACAGCTGGGTAGCAATCTCGACGATCTGGTCGCGGCCGAGGGAGTAGTAGACGAGCCCGGCGAGGGCGATGGCGTAGCCGAGGAACTGCAGGGGGGTGATGGAGGTCTGCCAGATCATGACGGAGGCGCCGACGAGAAGGATGTTTTTGAGTATACCGGTGAGGGTCATTACTAGGCCGGAGGTTCTGCCAATCTAGTTTGGGTGTCAAAGTGTTAGCAGATAACAGAGGCGAGATAGAGAGGGACAAGGGTAATGAAGGACATATCCACTGGAGAAAAATCACGTACGAGGCAGACACTGCTGATGTTCAGCATGAAGGCCACCACGGCGTTCAGGAGAAGACACCAAAGACCCGTGTTGTACAAATCAGCAATGTGAAAAGAGGGGAACTCGGTGAACAAGGCAACGGCAAAGTTCATCGATGCGCAGACGGGAGCAAAGTAGTACAGACTGACGAGCGGGTCCATCTTCTGACCGTCGCCCTTGAGCAGAACCTGGATCATGATGAGCCGCATGGCTTCGAACACAATCCCGCCGAGCTGGAAGAGGAAACCGGTAAGCGAGAAAGCGATCTCGCCAAAACTGGCAAGTCCAACGCCAAAGACGATGAACAAAACGTTGATCAGCCGTGACTGGGACGGCTGCTCAACGCCCCAGACCCAGGCGGTCAGCAGAACGGCCACGGGCGCGGCGGCCTTGAGCATCTGGATGAAGGCGACGCTGAGGTAGAGGTAAACCATGTTGCTGCAGACGAGACTTCCGCTGAAGAGGAAGCCGATGGGGACTATGGCACGCAGGTAGAGACGGCCCGTCATTTTGACGCTCTTGCGGCCATCAAGGAGGGTAGTTGTCCTGGCAAGGACTTGGGTGGCGAAGGTCGCGAAGATGAGATGCCAACATGTTAGGATAGTGGCTATGAGGGTTTATGGTCAGTTGGCTCCGGTTAATGAAAGCAGTGACGGATATAACATACGATAACCTATTGATTTTTTTTTGAGAATCAGTATGGTTCCTATAGGATGTCTACGTGTGTGCACTCACTGAACCTGTGTGGAGCAAGCAACCATTTGTTGAAGAGAATGGTTATATTAGAAAAGAATATCCAACTCCTGTCAAAGGTCAAGTGGTCAACAGCGAGCCCCTGTGAAGGCGATGAAGGCAATGTCCTTACGCGATATAAAAGACTGGATGGATCGACCGCGTTACCGGCTGGGCCTTCTCAACCTGGGTTTCGATATCATCAGCCATGATGAATGACGGCTGGATTGTTGATGAAGGAAAGGAATAGAGATCGATATATTTTCAACGAGGGTGAGGCAAGGTCAGTGATGGCCACGCCGAAGGATCAGTACGTCGACAGAGCGAGTGATGTGATGTATATCGTGTATCTGATCGTCGAATCACGGACGTAACCCAAACAACAACTTGTTGCGAACTGCCAAAGTCGTGACGATATCCTGAAGACCCAAAAGATCAAAACCAACAGAAACCCAAGTTCCAGTTGAGCGCTTGTGCCGCCGATGTCGAGTGGACAAGCGATTGGGGTTCTTGATAAGAGGGATTGAAGAAAGTGAGCCGCACACTGACTGAAGCGCGCGTAACACCCCTTGGTCAAAGAAGGATCCCAAGAGAAAAAGTGGATTAGTTGGAGGAGGCTGAGCAGATCAACCCACAGGAAGAGAAGGGACGGGATGGAAAAGAGAACGGGAAGACGTTGACGATAAGACCGGGGTTGGGGGGCAGCTGAAGCTGAAGGGTCTTCCTGCTGGAAGGCTAAGGTAGCCCGTTGCTGTGCCGTTAACGGTGCCGTGCTGCAGGGTCGGACAGGGTTCTAGCCCAAGAAGACAGAGGTAAATGTAAGCGAGTGGTACTGGATTTGTTTGGATCTGTATGTTTCTCAGTTCTCAGACACGCTCCAAAAGGAGACGGAAACGGGGAATGGAGGAGACAAGGCCAGAAGACCAGCTAAATGGGAGAGTGCTTGGCTGTGTGCCGTGCGTCCGCAAAGTGAGTGGGCTCCAGCTCGCTGTTTGACGCAGGGTCTCACTTTCACGATGCAGTCCACACCCCACACCACAAAGTCCACACACAGTCCTGTAACGGTTTGTTCCTGGGATCTTTTTTTTTTTTTGTTTTTTTTTTTCGGTTTTCCCTTCCACTTCTTCCTCCCTTGTGCCCTGTCAATATCTGGCCTTGCCGAGGCCAAATTACTGGCGCAAAGTAAGCTTATCGGGGCTCTGGCTCCAACCAGCTGTTCAATTGGTGAGAGACTTGGAAGTGTTTGCGGTTTATTGATTGCTAGAAGCCTAATGAGAAGTAGAAAGGTAACTTTTGTTTCAAGTTGTCTTCTTCTGCCGAAAGCGTTGTTGATGATGCCAGTTCCGCTTGCTTATTTCGAGACCGATTAGGCTACTGCCAACTCCAAATATGGATGATGAATAGCGAGCAGATACGCGGATGGTAGTGGGAGTGTGTGACTGGAGAGAATTGAGACGGGATGAACGGATGTGTGAATGGTTGGTGGATTTGTCAAGCTGGGGGCCGGGGTAAGTGAAGCAGGGCAACTGCTGAGCTGCTGTCAAACACTGCTTGACAGTGACAGCGGGGATGGACCATGACAGCACCATATTGTACACTAAATAAACTGATATTCTAATTGGGTAGGGTAAGGGGTGACGTTATCTTTTAAACTATCAACTATATGTACTACACTGAAAGTAGAAAAAAAAAAAAAAGGCACTGGTTGAACAGGCAACAGCAGCAGCAGCAACGACAACGGAACAGCCTCAGCGCCAGGGGCAGAACCAACTGGATGGGATCCTGGCAGGGCAGGTTGGCACAGGACCGGAAATAGAAGGTCCAGGCTTCGTTCCGTTCCAGCTTTACGAGGTGTTCCTTTAGTGTACCTGCACTACGAATGGCCAAGACAGCAGATCATTGGCCGGGCCGGGCATCCTTGGTCAAGACAAACACCTCGAACCCAGCAGGCAACCCCTCCCGTGCCTAATCTGTCGGGCTGGTGTGAACCTAATTGTGAATTTGTGAGCGTAAAGCAAAACCGAATCACATTTGGTTCGACGAGTGCTGCGCCTCAGTAGGAAGTAGATGGGTCTTGTGTGCCCGTAACAATGGGTGGTGGTGGGCGCGGGGCGACGAGGCTTCGTTCCAAACGAACGCCTGCTTGGACCTAGGGATTCGGCTGAAGTCCTACTGTCTTCTTGTCATTCTGTGTGCGTCCGTCTCTAATAAGTACCAGCCGTACCGTCTTTCTTGCAGGAGGAGGAGTGGCTGGTGAGGGTCGATCAGCATCTGACGGGCCGATGCCGTGTCGATTGCTTTCCGGTTTCATAGGAAAATCAATGATGACATTCGACGGGTCGACTTGACGGCATCAAGTTGAAGTGCTGCAAGGTTACAGCCCTACAGGCCAACAAGCAGCCAAGAAGACCGTGATCAGTGGGCGTGGTGGGGCAGTGGATGATCCATGTTCTTAGTCCTCGCGCGTTCCTTTTGGTACTGGCCATTCCTAGACAGCCACTCAAATATTCCACTGCATATGGCCAAGACTTGAGCTTCTCCTTCCCGCCGCCTTCAACCATCAGAGTATCGATATCAGAAGTTGATCGTGGTTTCACTTCGACTTACAGGGCCATCACATGCACGCTTTTGGTACGCCGATCTGCGTGCCTGACATTTTGACATGCATAGAGGCCAACCTAACGACTCCTCCTCGCCCCTGGTTTGTGGACCCGGTCCATTGACACTCCACCGCTTTACTAAATATCAATGTACTCGAGCAACGAGCTCGATTATGAAATGAACCACAGACAGATACATTGATCTGTCTTCTTGACCGAAACAAATACATCAAATCGCTGTTCGTCCTACTGCTGTAATACCTGCTCTACCTTACTTCTGGTCACACTCCAGACTCCTCCCCAAAAAAGCAAAACAAACCCAGTGTTGGGAGAGCACTACATAAAACCCTTGACGTAACGCTAAGGCATTTGGCTTCCGCCCATTTCCATCCTGAACGCCGTATCGCTATGCAGAAAAAGACACGCCTCGGACCTTGACGCCTAAAACGAAGAGACTTCGGACAACTTCATCGCGGCGCCATAACCCCGCGTACGACGCCACCGGCTCAAAGGGCTCAAAGACAGATAAATCGGCGCCGAGTATGTGTACAAGTAGGCCGGGTCCTAGTCAACCTGCTCCATGCTCTCCGATGCCGCATCCGAGTCCGTATGCTGGACCTGGACCTGTGTGTCCGGCAGTTCACCCGCCACCGTCCCGTTCGGTGTTGTCATAGCCTTCACAGCCACTGGAGCCTCGGCCTTGACCATCTCCACATCCTCCGGTTTCTCTGACCCGACCAGCGTGACCGATTCTGACTGGTCATCGATATGGTTGCCAAGTTCACCTTGAAGAGACAGGGTCCTCCTTGTTGCTTCCCGCTCTGGTATCCGTACCATTTCCGGTTCGACGCACTCGTAGAATAGCATGAAGACGTCCCCTCTTTCAAGCACGCTTTCCTCATCTACCTTGAAGACATCGGTGTCGCTGAGTCGCCACCATTGCGCAGTGGCTTCCTCTTCATCTTCGCACATAAGCGACTTCTCGTCATCTTGCGAGGTAGGAGTTGGGGTGCCTTCTTCGTCCGTGGTAATTTGCTCGATTATCGACTTCTGGTCCGGGGCCTGGATATGCGTAGCGGCGGCCTCATCGTTGGCAACAAGCTGTGGTGGCGGTGCCTCAGCCCGCTTTTCCTTCTCAGGAGGGCTGATATAATGCTTCCTGTAGCAAACATAATGGCCACTATCATGCCGCCCCTGGTGCGTGACGACAGCACGCAATTCATAGAGTGGCCCACTCAGGGCGGATGGGCATTGGGAACCCGCCACCATCGAGGCTGTCGGCTCAACATTCCATTTCTCCTCGTCTTCAGCGGTTTGCTCACCATGGCTGGTCGAGCTCGGAAGGACGCCGTTTGAACCTCCCAGATCAGCCCGCCTCTTCGCGCTTCCGAGGCACCAAGGTCCTAAATCAAGCATACTGGGAAACCGGACAGCGGAACTGTCTTTGTACATGTAGCCCGTCCTCTCGTCAAAGACGGACCGGTTGATGTGAATAACCAAGCTCTTGGGTGGCCGAGATATCGCCGTCTGCTTCGTCTTGGTCGACTCAACTCGCTGTTTAGCCGGAACCTTGCACTTTTCGGCTAGCGTCTTGTCATCGAGCATATCTTCTTCGAGCGCCTCTTCTACCGCGGCTAACCTCTCGCGAAACTCCAAAACTCTGGCTTCGTCGGTTGCGACCATCTCTATCAGACCCTTGATCTTCTGTTGCATCTTGAGCAGTGAGCATTTGGGACAGTGCACGCCTTCGATGAACTCAACCCGAGCATTGTAGTCCAACCTCTCGTAAAGGTCATAGCCAGGTTGTCCAGAGCCAAGGTTAAGAGTCAAACAATTGAAGGGGATCATTGTCAGTCCTTCGAAGTGGTTGCACTTGACACAGACTACCCTCTGGGCAATGAGCCCCTCGAGTGGATTCCTAGACAGCTGGATGTCGGGAACAGATGAGCTTTGACTGGAGCTATGGTAGCCGCTATCATCGCTGTGGTGGCTGCTTACGCCGTCATCCTGCGGGAGATCGCCGTCATATGCCAAGGACTTTTTGTAGGTTGCTGTAGCCTTGGCCACCTCCCTGTCGATTTGGTCCAGCAACTTTGAGAAGTACTCTTGTGCGTCTTGCTGCTGCCAAGTGCTCATGTTCTTGAGTACATTGGGTGGCCATACAGATCGCCCATAGTTGGCTTTGTCGTTGAGTGTTGTGATGAGCCCAGCCATTGCTTGCGTGGTCGGCATCGTCGACTTGGCGTTGCTATCCAGCTGAGATACCCGGGCCAGGTACTCGGGCAAGCCCTGGAGCGAAGCAAGGCCCTGGAGAATGCTGTTCTGGTAGCATGAATTGTCGTTGTTCCCTAGTCCTGCCGGACGATCTGAAGTGCTGTTTTTGAAGTTCCAGCCAACGCTGGACAGGCCCTTGAGCCCGGCCGAAGTCACGGATCCCATGACGCCTCCTGGCTTGTCCAAGCCCAATATCCTTCCAAGGGCTTGACTCTTGGCTTCATGCGAGTTATCTCTTTCTGAGGGCGTCATGGGACTGGGGAACAGTGGCGGGTTGAGGAAGCCGTCGACTTTGAAGAGTAAAGTGGCCGGAATGGTATCGACCACGCGGGCCCAGATGATGTTCTTGAAGCGTGTACGGGTGTTCCGATCACTGAACAATAGCTGATAAAGGGCGGATAGGAGGAGGAGGATAACGGAGACGACAACAGTCGGGCTGGTTGCGTAGTCCCAGAGTTGGCGATCAGCTGGGTAGGCGTGGTAATAGTTCTTGGGATGGCCCGGGGCCCGGTGCGGGTGGTGGCTGTGTATGCGTCTGGTATCTGAACTCATAGCTACTTGGGAAAGAGATACTGGGAAGAGACCTCAAGGGACTCCTGTCGTCGATGCGACGGAAGCTCAAAGCTGCTGAGAAGGAGAAGGCGGAATGGTCGCGTAGAATGCACCGATGTACCGGTGCCTCAGTCGGCCGCTTCAAATACTTGACAAACGGTAGGGCTGACGACAAGATCGGGCGCAAGTCGCTTCCATGACGGGTCTAGAAACTGGTTTGTTTGTTGGAATTCTCGGACCGCGAATGGGTGCGCCAAGGGAAACGTCTCTCTTGACTTGAGTGTTGTCGAGGATGGGGTGGAGGTGAGTGCTTGGGCAGTCGACAGCTCGGTTCCTGTTGCGTTTGGACGGCTGGAGATTTGGGGGAGCAAGCGGAAAGAATTGACGGACACCTTTTGCTTGTGACTTTCGCTAGGAAGGTAGGTGAGGTTACGCTATCCTCTTTCGAGCCTGCCCCGGCTCCCTGGTCCGCTTTTTAGTGGGCCATGCGGGACAAAGGCCAGGCACTCCTGCCCTTGCCGGTCCAACCAGAGAACTCTTGGCGCACCGCGTGGGGCAGTGGGAGCTGCAGGTCGAAAAAAAAAGTTCCCAAGTGATGGACATCCAAACTTCGCGCCCCTCCACAGGAAACGAAGCCCCCACTGCATTGGAAGGGTCGAAGGGTTGAAGGGTCTCTCACCGGGACCACCTTAGGTTTCGCGATACATCACCGGGTACATGCACCTTGAACTGGCAGATTCTTCAACTTCCCACAACAGAATCATCAGTTATAGAAACCATGGCAAAGGGAACTATCGGAAAGGCCAACAAGGCGGCAGGTAGTAATTCCCTCTCTCAAACTAACAAAACCCATTAATCGCCATTCCACCTTACAGCAATGATTTTGACTAACACCACGCTGCCTTCTTCCAGCTGTCCGCAAACATTCTCGTGCCGCCCGCCGCCAAACCTCTCCCGGCATCGACCTTGACAAGTCCCTCAAGGGCGTTCGCCCTCCCCAGGAATCCGTCAACCTGCGCCCGACCGTCCTGGCCGCCCACCACAACAGCGGCATCACCAAGAAGAACAAGAAGAAGCAGCTATCGTCCAAGGCGCGCAAGCGACAAGAAAAAAGCATGGACCGTGCCGAGGCCATCATGGACCGCACCTCCACAAAAGTGGCCAAGAGCCACGGCAAGGCCAGAGTGATCGAGTCGCGCAAGCGGACGTGGGACGAGGTCAACGTGGTCGCACTTGCCGAGATCGGCAAGGAACTGCCTACGAAGAAAGAGAAGAAGGCGGATAAGGAGAAGCGGGCTGAGGACGAAGCTGTTCGCGCGTTCTATGCTGATGATGATGATGAGGATATGGACAAGGATGGCGGCGAGTGGGAGGATGATGTCGAAGGTATGGATGAGAATGCGGCGGTTGAGAGTCTCATGGCTGCGGCGACGATACCGGCTGTCGCGCCGGTGACGGTGATGCAGGATGATGACGAAGAGATTCTATGAACTCTAAACCGCCAGGGGGACAGACGAATGGATGATGGGCTTTTCTTTGGAATGTAAAGGGGGCATCAATAGTTGCGGATGGGTTACTGGCGTTCAGGGACATTCTGTTGTTTTGCCTATATACCACGGCGGCCGGGTTCGCTGACGAATATTGGGTCGGGTTGGGGTCATATAAACCGGGTTCATGTCACGATACGAATTGAAGAATTTGTGGATTTGGTCGATGATTGTCAGATCAGGATTTATGGGTTCAGGGAGTCATAACGGTCTCCTGACCCAGCAAAGTGATAATGTTCTTCTGAAAAGGAAAAATTATTGCGAACAGGTGAGGATGATGGTCTGATAGGGGTCTGATCGCTCGCGATCGATGTTGGCATCGCGGTCGGAGTGGGAAGTTACGTCGCTATCGCCATGACCGCTGTCGCCGTCTGCGGTTGCTGGCATCGAGTTGGTGGAAGTGGATGGGTCGGGAGAAGAACGGCAGGTTCAGTTTTACAGGTCGCTCTAAGCTACCAGTGTTTGTGGTTTTTTTTTTTTTTTTTTTTTTAATGGCAACAGTTCTTGAACCAACTGGAGATCAAGTCCCTATCGGTCCTCACACTTCGTGGTGAAGTGCAAGTGTGTAGAAAGATATTGTGTCTCTGATGACTCTCCAAGTCATTCTCAATGTGTCTTCACACTCTCACAGCATTGTAAGAAGAGTGAGCATGCTATATGGTAAGGTTGAGGGAGTCAACACTCAAATTACAGTAAGAATTACTACCTAAAAGGCAACGAAATATCGAAATTGATCAGCGTCCACAGGCGCACAGCTTCTCATCTATCGGATCGCCAGGCTAAATCTCCCAAACATCAATGCTCAGACGAGTCCATCGTCTCACCAACAACCCGACATCGCTCACCGATGTACAGAACAGCAGTACTCAAACATCTAGCTGAATAGCAACGTGGAACCCGAGAACCGTTTGGTCCATCCAGATGAGCCTGCTAGTCTGGCTGGGCAATGACAACATCGTCACGTCTTAGCATTGGGCATTCGGGAAATGATACAATAATGCCGATCAAGCTACCCCCTCCCATTTTACCAACCAGCTGGCTCGGTCACCCGACTCGGATTACGGTTCGTCTGTTTTGAGATCGCGGGAAGGAGGAGCCAGGAAAGCCCAAGACAACAAAGACGTCAATATCCTGGGCTTGTGACGCCACCGGTCCAGCTGAGGTGGTCTTCCGTCAGCTATCTAGACCCTTGAACTAGTGTGAAGAAACAAAAATTTGACTCTTTTAACTCGGGAAGATATCAATAGACAACTCTTATAACATTCCTCAGTTTCTACTTCATCTTTGAGTTTAACATTTAGCTATGTTAATGCACATATACAGAAGCATCAATCTTGACCCTGAGTATTGTATCATACATACGTGCATGCCTTTTGCCTGTTTTACATTCCCTTATATTAGGTACTTATGGACATGTTCCAAAACTTCGGGCATAGATCGTTTTTCCCGTTTTTACCTTGGCCTTGTCCTATCGCGGGCTCACATCCAGCTTGTCCAACCCATGCACTTGCCTCACTAACGGCTTTTCCATGTTGCCCTGAGCTCGAAACCGACTGAACAAGCAAGCGGATGCTAGAGACCAAAGCAATATACTTTCCTGACCACTATAGCGGTGCCCTCCCTATCCTCCGGCTTCCACTCAACACCCCCATTCTTTGCCAATTCAAAGCTGCAGCGGCAGTTGCTGCCAAAACATCAACGCCAAACTCCACAATTACCCCGACTATCACCCCACGCGAACGGGGATTTGGCCTTTAAAAACGAGTCTGGAAAATGAACCAATGGTACGAAAGTGTCATCATGTTGTTGAAATGCTGTAGTACAAGCGGCGAGAGCATATGAAGATTATAATGTAGACACGTCATAGCAGCACGGCTGACCCCTTCTCTAGGTTTTCGCTTCCTTCCAGCCGGACCAAGCGTCATCCGCTGCCGAAGGTCGACTGTTCGCTGAACATGTCATCGGGCATGTGGTCATAATTAATGTCCGGCTCCTTTTTCATAACTGGGGGGTTGATGTTCGAGTAGCCACCGTTGGCACCACCAGGAGGTGTGTATAGTCCTGAACCTGAAGCTGATTGCTGGTGAGTTGGAGGAGTGGCGTTCGTAGGAGCAAGTATACCCGGTGACTGACAGTAAGTCAATCCGCCGCCGCCGCCGCCTTGTCCTTCTGCGCCTGGTCGAAGAACACCGAGCTGGACTCCTGGCATTGCTGGGTAATTCGGAGCGATGCTTGCGTGTCGGCTTTTGGGTGATCCTGGTACCCCAGGGACGCCCGCAGCCTGTCCAGATTGTCCCAAACTGGCAAATGTTTGACCGAAGGCGTCGCTGGTCTGCACAAAACGTCGAGCTTCGTTTTCCAGCCACAGGTCGATGTTGCGATCATTGCACTTGGCATGTACCATTAACTGATGCTTTAGATCGCTGACCTCGCTGAGCAGGATGCTGTATTCCCTTTGCAAGCTAACGTTCCTTGCTTCGAGGTTGATTTTGGTTCCTTCTAACTCTTGCGTGTACAGCTTCTTCTTCTCTCGGCATTTGCTCGCGGCTAATCGGTTCCGTTCAAGGAACTTGTTCCTCTTGTGGTCATCCTCTTCCATACTGGGGTCCTTTTTGCTCCTCGGTTTCCTCTTTTTTGGCGGGTCTTGATCCGGGGGCGTTACATCCGTGGACATGCTACCCGATTTAGACGATCGATGAGAGCTGGTTTTGTTGCTTGAGGACCGTCGGGTGGAAATCTGTGACATGACATCTGAAAGACAGCTTGTATTTGCGTCGATGCTGTCCGGATCACAGATCCCTTCTAACTCGTTGAGATGTTGATCTCTTCCTGGGTATAGGCCTGGGTCAACAAAGAGGCTATTATTCGTTTCCATGGCGCTTGGATCTGCAAAGCCATCCCATACCCCCGGCCGCTCCCCTAACGCTGGACCATCGCCCGATATTGGAGATTGGTCGATGGAAAGCTTGTGATCGAAAACATGGTACGACTGAAGCCCGGCTTCGCTCATGCCTATATCAGGAGGAACATCATGGGGAATATCGTGAGAGATGTCGTGGGCAATCTCGTGAGGAACATCATATGGAACATCATGGTCATCCTCTTGATATGGATTGGAATCCTCGTATGCCAAGGAATCGCTAAAGAAGTGTGACGGAGTGTCCATGGCGTTCTGGTGGTGCTGATGGGGGACTAGCGCTGGTGAGCGAGTTAACTATCAAAAACAGCGACGAGCGTATCGGGGAAACTCAGCAGAATGATGAAGAGGGGATGCAGGTACAGGAGAAGGAACTCGGAAGCACTAGCTGAGCGGCGTCAAGGCCGGGAGACGATGGATGTTTTACTCCGGGCCTGAGCTCCGGCCTTCCTGGAAATGGAAAGGCCGGGCGGCCCGGCGATTTCCCAAAGCTCTGAGCAAACATGTGCAATCCAGTCGAACCACTTCCGCTTGAACAAAGATTCAGCAACAAGCCAAGTAGCAATGGCAGGATTGGGCAAAAAGATAAAAAGAGAAGGCATGCTGAAGCAGGCACGGAGAGAAATCCGAGAGTATGCGAAATAGACTGAGGCTCGAAAGGGACAACATCAGGATCGTTGTTGCAAAGGGAAAGTGGTGCCCAGGTTGGCGACATACCAAGAATGGAACGTAAATCTATGCGTGCTGGAGGAAGAGCTTCAACTTGTTGCACAAAGGGCAGGTATCTCAAGTCGATGCCAATAGCCCTGTGTACCTTGATGGCTGCTACCGCCGCTATGTGTGGCTTGGCAGCCCGGATGTCTGTCTGTTGATGGTTGTACAGTCCAATCGGTTGCCGACGGAATATGATTTGGGTATTGGGCGTGACTGCCTTGCCTGAAGACAGTTTTCAGTATTCAAACACGACCCGTTACCAACACCTGCCGAAGTTGTTACTTTGATATCGGAACTGAAATGAAGTCGTCTCTTGTTGGTTGGGGAAGAAACCGCGGGCGTTGTGTGACCGGGCTGGTTCACTCTCGCAAGTGGAAGACAATACGCCTTTCTCTGTCGTACATTTCTGGGAGCCCGGTTGTCTGGACACCCGAAATATATCAAAAGCTTGGAAGGAGGGTTGGAAAAGAAATGGAGTGCCAGTTATCGAGACAAGGGGTGCGTGCTATCTGGCAAAAGTTTGGGCGCTCGAAGGTCAAGGGAAGCGAAAAGACATGGTGATCTTTCCAAGTTGGTCGGAAGCAACGACTAACAGTCAAACAACAGCTCGGAAAAGGAAATGGATGAGATTGAATTTGAATCTTGCTGGTGAACAGGCGAGTATGATGAAGGACGAAAGCTCGGATGCCAAGCTACGTTGGTGGAGGCAAGCAGGCGGAGGGAGGGTACCTCAGTTCGGGCACAACGTCAAGCAACAATGGCCGTACCTAATGCTTCTCCGTGCTACCCCCATTTTAGCGTGGCGGACTGAGCAGGCAGGCCAAGCAGGAAAGGAAAGACACAAAAAGAGCTCGCCTCTTGAGATTTCAAGGATGGCCGACCGAGGAGGTTTTGCTGGGGGGGGGGGGGGGGGGGGGGGAACGGGAACAGACGGATGCTACCTGTGACTTGTGAAGCTTTGGAGCGGGCAAAGCCCAAGCTTTGAGCTCTCCTCGACCCTCTATGCTTTGTTGGCCTCCCAACCACAATAGTCAAACGATCCTAGCCGAGGTGAGGAGAGAGCTCGATATGCAGGATAGCTCCTTGCTCGGAAGATACCGTGCCTGGAGGTGCGTTGGTCGGAAACGTACGAGGAGCTCGGCCAGAGCTTCACTTGCTTCATCCGATCTCCAACCCCTCAGCTAGATAGTGGTCGTGTATGAGGGGCGATGCGCTTTGGCCTGGATCCGAGGGGGTGACTCGTTGAACTGGCAGGCCGGCAATGAGACCCCATCGCCTTTGAAATAGGTGCCTCTTGGTAAACGAGAGCGGAGAAGAGGAGCCGCCAGATGTCTCAGTCTAGGAGGGTAGCATCCCGGCCCTGATCGATGTAACATTGCCTTCCATGATCGGGGCAGCTTGTGACTTGGAAGCGTCTAAGCTGTTTGCGCTGCACAAGAACGCTTTAGCTCCAGATACCCACACATTTTTAGAGGCGGTAGGCTTCTAATTGGCTTGCGGTACTGCCCAAGGCCGGTCCAATCTGCCAGGCCGAGGTTAGGTTCAAAGTTCCCGCCATGGAGGGACAAATGGGTGAGACGTTACCATGATCAATGGCACAGAGAACCGGTCAGTGATGGGAAATCAAGAATCTCCATCTGATCGATGTAGTGGGCAGACTCAGTGGCTTAAGCCTCAGCAAACCGTATGTTGGGTTCCAAAGAAGTGCTTTGCCCTGGTCGCGCAAGGCGGGGTTGTGAATGGTCAAGGAGGAGAGGACATGGAAAGGAAGCTGGACGAGAGCAGAACGTGCACCTCCACTGTCTGAGTTTGTTGTTACCTTCCCTTCCCTTTCGTTTCCTTGCCTTTCCCACCGTACCGAAAAGGCTTGCTGTAGATCTGATCTACCGGCGGCATTGAATACAAGCATCTCCTCCCGGCGGGCTTCCGACATACCCTACTGCGACTTCGGAAGCATCGGATACGCCGCGAAAACAATACTTAGCACATGCCTTGAGTGGCTTACGTGCATTAGCGTTGCTGCAAATGGGCAGGGGTAACTTAGTTGACATGATCTCCTTCAAGGTAAAGGTACGAAGTGAAAAGATCATGTTGAGGTTCCTGGTAACTTCCCGCAACCAGTTCTTCTGACGAGGGTGATCACGTCGATTCTGGCATAGTGCAATCTCGAGCCATCCTTTTTCGCAACACTAAAAGGCTTCTGGCCTAGCGTGTACATCTGACAGGACGTATCGAACAGCTTGGATGGAGATCATGCTACAAAGTGGAATGATATCGCTGCCTCACACCTCCTTGTGCAGATTCCATCTTTCTTTGCCACCTCCACCACCTTATTTATCAGCATGTGGGGACGAGCATATAATCTGGGCATCCATTGCCCGAGGCAAGTTCGTGCCAGCAGAGTGACCATAGATGCTTAATTGAAGACATGGTACTGCGTTTTGTTAAGCCGCAGCATGAAATTGAAGACATGCCTTCTGGACCTCAAACTTTTCTCCAAGATCAGCGCCGTCGAAATTCTGGACTCTTGACTGAATTCCCATGGCTTCCGTGGGGGTTCGCAAGAAGACCTGGCCAGTCCCCTGGATGATGCTGTCACACACTACCATGGTGAGATGGGTAAATAGGTACCACTAAAACCCGTGGGCCAGGTCGCTGACGATCGCTGATCACACAGTGTCTTGTATCAAGTCATGAGCTTTGCCTAACGATACCAATGGTTCGTGCGCGGTACCTGACAAGGGGATTTGACTTTGACTTACGGCCACGGCATCACCGGTGATTTGAACCGTGACGGAGCCGGATTCCGAGTGAACGAGTTCTCTCCAGTCCAACTCGCCAGCCATTAGTACTTTTCTTCAGGTCGCCATTTCTATGTTGTTCAAGAAAAGAAGAAAGAAGAATCAAAGAAAAAAATATGAGAAAGCCGATGTCGCCACGGCAGACAGCAAATTCTCATCTAAGAATTGAACCGCCTTGACGAAAGCAAGGGATGTCGCTGATGGTTGTGCTGGAGAAGTCGAAGTTGAGTTACTCGCGCAGATCATGTCCCGCATCTCCCCACTCATAGGACGCTAAATGGTGGGGCTCTTAGGCTCTTTCTATCCATGTATCCCCGCCATCCCCACAAGATTAAATCTCATGGGGCTCTGGATCCCCTGTCGCTCAAAGGTGCCGACGCACTTCCAGGTTGGTCCGAATTTCAAGGAAGCTGCCACAGTGCAGGCAGCAGTATCTACATGCGGATCGTGCAGGTATCGCGCCTCACTCAAATTGCTGACATTCACACCCTTCGTCTGGCGTCAAGATGAAATTGAGTGGTTGTCGCTTCGATTTCGGACGCGCTTCTGAATATGTTATTGAAATTTCGGTCCACAGAAAGGATGTCAATTCGGGTGTTGTAGAGAACCGCGAATGACATGGAATAACCAGCCTGGCATTCAAACCCCGGAAGCAACAACATTCGTCACACTTTTGATACCCGCTACACTAAAAGCCCTTGCAACTGCATTTTGAGAATCTGCATAAACATTAATGTATCCCATTTTACTGCATGCGAAAGCATAGTCACGAAGCCCTGTCTCCCACCAAAACCAGCTCCCTATTGTGTACATATGCTGGTCAGTGCATTACTCGCCGCTGTTTCCCATTCTCTGAATTTACATGCAGTTTCAGGGGATTCTACTCTACACAGTAAATGGCCTAGTGCCCCGCACGCAGTGAGACACTTTTTCTACTAACAATATCACACGAAGCAACCGCATGAAGCTGTTAGTACATTCACAGCAACAAAACCAAGACCATCCAACCAACACAAACAAACAACAAAAAGTGTCGAGGTATCAGAACCTTAACCTCAGCTCACACGACATTGACCTTTTGCTCCGCAAACTCCAACTCTGCAACAACACCCATACAACAACCCCACCACTCACCTACCACACCCTCCGAATCCACACAGACTCTTCCGCTCACGGACACACCAGAAAGAAAAATGGACAACAAGTCTTCCACCCCCCGCATCACCTGCGCCTATCTCAGCCAGTATGTTGGCAAGCTCGTGACAGTCGTAGGAAAGGTCGTCCAGCTTCGCGGCGAAGAGGCGACCATTGACGCTGATGGGACAATCCATGCTTTTCTGAACCGCGTACGTCCGAATTTTCACCCTTTTCGATTGGTCTCACCAAACTTCAACAAGGATAAGCGACGAAAGACTGGCAAAAGTTCATGATGCAGAGTGTCCCGTGGTGACTAACCCAAACATATCTGCATTACAGGAAGCACATCTCTCAGCAAACAACGGTGTCCAACTCATCGGCAAGGTCAACCCGGATCTTTCCATCAAGGTGCTTAGCTCCGTTGATTTGGGGCCGGGTGTTGGTGAGTTTCATTCTTTCTTCTCTTTCCCCATTTCACCCATCATCCATCCATCCTCCCTCCTCCTCCCTTGATCGCCACCTCTACACCATTACAGATATAACGTGTTCTTACGCATTAAACAGACTACAACCTAGCAAACGCTGTCGTGGAGGTCACTCACCGTTACAAGCCCCTCTTTCTGTACGAGTAGTGAGGTCGAGAGGGCGCGAGAGAACCACTACACCCCCAAAGATGGGGAGAGAAAGATAGAGAGACAGAGAGAGAGAAGGAAAAAGAAGAGGCAAAATAATACCCCACCATAGCATACGGAACCCAAATTTCTTGGAACCCTTCATCCGAGTTATAATTCGATATTCATCAAACCAAATGTCGAAATAGTCCAAGCGTTACGACCACGGGCGCCAAGCGCACGCAAGACGCGGCAGCACTGCGGGGGAACGATCATGCCAGCCAACTTGACCATTGTCATGCTTGCTTTGACATGGCGGCAATACCTATTCTCTTGCAGGAGCAGCTCAGCAGGAAAAGAGCAAATGTGGAGGAGTTTGGTCCAACAGTCGCAACTGCTATCATGGTGATGTAATTCAGCTATGATCTGGGTACGAAACTCCGATCAGACTGGAGACTGCCAACTGTGTAGAGACAGATGGCGGACGGCAAGAAGCGAGATGAGGAGAAACAGAAAGGTGAATATAAAACTAAAAAAAAAAAAAAAAAAAAAAAAAAAAAAAAAAAAAAAAAAAAAAAAAAAAAAAAAAAAAAATGGTATCCCATATCCCAGTCCATCCCAATCAACATTGCGCCCAAAACACCCATTCACTTTCCCCTCTCGAAAAATGCGGCAAGTCGCGCGTAGCGTACAAGAGTAATCATCCCACTTTCCCTGGAGGGTTTATCGTAGTGCCTCTTTTTCGCCCACGCTGCGAAACATGGATTTCCTTCTGTCCCAATCTGGAATCAGACCATAACCGTGCCCATTTACTGCAACATCATTCGAATCGCAATCACACTGGTTACGAGATCCACGGATCTCGCAGATTATCGAGATCCAAGCTCAACTGTTCTCCCAGGGGGGTTTCCGGCCCCTGCTCCGACTGCGACTGATTATTGAGACCCTAACTCAACTCATCCACATCAGCAGCGGCATTCCTCTCCGCCACACTCCCTCCTCCTCCGCTCGTAGTCGTAGTCTCTACCCACAAGCTTTCGATGCTCAACGACGCCTCGAAGCTCAAATTGCCATTGCCACCATCTCCATGGTGATGACTCCTTATCATAGGCGGGGAGCTAGGCATGACCATATCTGTACCCATGAAGCTGCCAAAGTCCAAAGCACCCGCGCCCTCCACGAGTTGCTGCACGCTGTCGCTGTCATAGTGGTGCATATTAACGTCCAGAAGCCCGTGCGACGACGAGTTGGCGGTGAACTGGTCGGCTTCACTCAACAGCTGGTTCAGCGAGCCCCAAGCCTCAAAGTCTTGGGTTGGAGACGAGGTAGGCACGTGCAGGCTGTCGTCAAGCGCAAAGCGTGCGTGGCGGGGGCTTCGCCGCTTGGACGCGCTAACGAGGACGCCTCCGTTGCTACCGGAGACAATACGCGTACCGCGCGGAGTCTTGGTGGGGGTTCCTTGGGTTTGCGTAAAGAACTGACCGGGCGACTTCTGGGCCGACCGGACGGTACGGATGGACCGAGATATACTCCTAGTAATGGGCCGGTGGTTCGGAGTCGGCCGGGTAGGCGTCTTGAAGATACCCGAAGAGGGGTTCTTCGAGGGTGGTGTTGACGGCCGGACGACGGGACTGCCAAAAAGTTCTTGGTCGAGCTCATCTTGATCCGGAAGGACAGGGGTATTGAGGCGCCTTGCCGGCTGATGACCGATGTTCTCCTTCCCCATAGCAGCAGACTTCGAGTCTTGCGACGCAGTGGTGGCATTGGCGGCGTTACCTGCGAGCTCCCCAAGGACCTTTGGCGTCCCCTCCTTCCTAGGTGAGGGGAAGAGAAGCCTTCTAGTAGTGCCGAGATCATCCTCTACTGCGATGGGGCTGTCCGCCGTTCCACTGCCCCTAGAGTGAGTTGACCCGAGCCCACGTCGCTTTGGGGAGCTACGCGAGTTTAAAATCATCTGATGCAATGTTTGGTTGTTGTTGTTATTGTTGCTGTTATTGCTGTCCTCCATTGCGGTCACGTTCTGGTGCGTCGGTTGATTCACATTTTGATGCGCCTCTTCCGGTGATTCCTGATCGGCCGGTCCGATTGGATCAGTCGTAAAATATGCCTCCGAGGTTGGGTTTGTTTGGGTGTCATTTTTTCGCTTCTTATTGCGCGAGTTTTTTTTCTTTCGGGGCTGATTAAGTCGGGCGGCATCCTTATCCCACCTGTCCGGTGGCCTGTGAACTTTGAATTTAGCGAGCCAGATACCGCATGGGTTGCAGAGGAGAGTTTCCTTCCAGATCTTCTTGTCGTCTGTGGGCCCGAGATTCTTCTTCACCAGTTGGTACATAATGGTCTGTCCATCAGCATCCTTCTCGAGGATATCGATCGTGGTCACAAATCCAGGTTTGTCGGAAAACTCGTAAAGACCCGGAACTCCTCGATGATCTTGCGTCCAAATCTTCCGCCATGTAGGAGTTTCTATAGCGCCACAATTGTTGCAAAACGGTGGCGACTCTCCTCTTTGAATGGCCTCCTCCAGTTTTTCCTTGATTGACTGCTTCTTCACCATATTCTTGTTATAGCGAGGCGGTTCCTCGGGCTCGCTAGGTTCCGAAGGGGCAGGTGCACGAGCCCGAGCAGAGGCTTCAGACTGTGCTGCTCGGGATGACGTTCCGGTAGATTCCACAATCGGATCGCTGGCCGGGACAGACTTGTTCGAGACGGGCTTTGACGGTGGTTGGGGTGCTTTGCTCTGAACCGGTTCGGGTCGTTCGGGAATGGGCATCACAGTGGTAGCAGGGACAGGAACCTGTGGCTGAGCTGATGTGTTTCCCGTGTTCTTGGTCTCGGGTTGTTGCTGAGGGTTGGACGGCGGCCGACGTTGAGTTTGAGAGCTTTGCATGACTGCCTGTGAGGTTTGGGAAGCAGACCCTTCCTGAGGAGCTTCGCCATCTTGCTGATCATGAGGTTGTCGCAGTAGGGCATCATGATCGGACAGTGAAGGGTTTGGGGCGGTATTCGACCTCTGGAACGAGCGACCCGCGTTCTTTTTCGGCATGGGTGGGACTGATGTGGCGTGAGCAACCCTGTTCAGCGCCTTCGTCTTTCCAGCAGGGTTGAAGATGCTCTTCGTGGGTAGAAGCTCTTTTGGTCCGGGATTGACTTCTTGGAAGGGGAAGTTAATACCCTGGCGATGGGCCTGGCTCCCCTTTCGTGCATTTGGTTTGCTGACGTGAGGTACCGGGGGGCTCATCACCATTCGATCTTGAGGCTGACCGGGTAGCTCTTGGCCGTGGTCCTGAGGAGCATCTTGTAACAACTCATCCTCGTCGAAGATGTCGTCGAATCCGCCGCTCATAAAGCCCGAGTCGACTTGGGGCATAGGAACGGGCATAGGCGGGAGAACGGGACTTGAAACATAAGGACTTGAGTGCATGTAGGCACTAGTCCTGGGAACCGGAGGGGATGATCCAATATCGGCGGGGCTATCTTCAGGCACGTAGCCTTGATCTGGTGACTGGCCGATGGAGTCGGTGGGTGACCGGGCATCGTGGCTCATACTCCTCTGCATGGTTTGTTGACCGAAGCGCGACTGGTACATGCTGCTCTCCGCATCACCCGCAAAGTCAGACTTCATTTTGTTCTCGAAGATCAGCCTTCTCTGTTGTCGCTGTAGCATCGACCCGTCTGGAACAGGGGTAGGAGCCCGAGGCACGTCCTGGACATGACTCCCTGAAGAGGGATTACCACCCGCTCCAACAGGCCTCATGTTACGTAGAGAACCGGATGTACTGGCCGCAACTCTCAATGACTCTGGGGCTGAACCGAATGGCGCACTACTAGTGATTTCAGCACTGGTAACCTTGGCTCTCTTCTTTTGCGGGCCATCATCACCATCAGTCGCTTCCTCGGCGGCTGACGTATTGCCTGCTTCGAGAGGCTTTTTGCGTGGTCGACCTCGTGGTCTGCCGGTGGGGACTCTAGTACGGGACGCTCTACTAGAAGGTCTCGAGGTAGGACGCGCCGACTGGGTGACGGGGGCCTCGACAGACTGGCTTGGAGCCGGGGATGAGGCGCTCTCGCCCGTGGGAGCTGGCCGGGGAGGAACAGGCTGGGCGGGCGGCATGTTGTTGACCACAGAGCCGGTCTGCTGTGGCTGAGAACTGTTTGGCGGTATGCTGGCTGGCCGAGTGGGTTGTGGAGACGGATCGCTGATGTACCGAGCATCGCCGTTGAGATTGACGTTCAGCGGAGCGGCAGACATGGCGGGCGAGTGTATAGAAGCCATAGTGGCCGAGCCCCCTAGGCCTGGGTTGGACTGTATGAATGAGGCCCACTCAGATGTGGTAATGTCTGTAGGTTGTATGGGGTCGGACCTGAGCATATTATTAAAGTGATTATCCATGCCAGGAAATTCAGGTCGCTGCATCTTGGCAACGGCTGTGAGCTTCATCTTGACCTCCAGGGTCTCGCGGCTTCCGTTGCTAAACACGGGCAACAAACTCCGAGTTACCCGTCCCGTCACCAGTTGTTGTTGTTGTTGTTGTTGATGCCGTTGGCTGTTGTGATCGGTTGCCGACTCCAGGCCCCACGACAACATGCCTTGCCCGACCAGGGGCGTATCCGGCTCTGAATAGTCGACAGCATAAACAGTGTAATCGTTCTCTTGTTGATTTACAATCTCAGGGCTGCATTGCGCGATGGCCTGAAGACATGTTCGGAGGTCTACCACGCCGATGGTAGTCCTCTCGTCGACTGGTAATATTTGAATTTGGAGAATGTGAGCCCATCGGGCCAAGCACGACACCTGGCCGTCTCGATCGAATGTATACAGCACCTTCACTATACATCAGGCTGGGTTAGAGCGTACACATTGGCAGACGGTTCTCAAGATGCACTCACAGCCCATGGGCCTGACCTGCATGGCCAATTCATCTCCCTCCATCGGCTGGGCAGCCTGGTGATGGTGAGGGTGTGGTGAGGGCGCAGACCACATGTTGTTTGGGGTAGCCATTGTGACGTCCTTCACGCCGCAGTGCCCCTGCACGCGACTGGGGAAGGGAAGCGACGACAATGGGTATAGAAGTCGAGACAGGGTTTTGTCGTACTTGTGTTGCGGTTGTCGGTTTGTTGTGGAGGTGGTAAATTGGTGGTTGAGGGATAGGTGGACCTTGTCGTAAATCGTGAACGGGGCGAGGTAGGGTCAAAGGGTCCCGTCACCACCTAGCCTGACGTCGAGTGGACCTAATGCCCAAATCGAGGCTGTGACAGAGTGCCGGGTTGGTAGATGGGTCGAGAGTGGAAGTGAACCAAGAGGGGAATGGCGCGCTCGATATGGAGGCGCGTTCCGCTCGGTCCTGTCGCGTATATGGGTGGAGCCGCGCCACGATGAAAACTAAGGGGATTGATTTAGAGGTACATAGGTACGGTAGGTTCCTGCCGGGATGGATGCGAATATAGCGTTGGCGTGCGTGTTCCGGCGTCTGGCTTCAAGGGCACCCGACCGTTCATACAGGGTGCGCTGTGCAGAGTGTCAGCATGCGTGGAAGATGATTGCTTGCTGCTTTCGACTCTCTCAAACTCTTTATGTGAGGAGCATCTAAGTTCGAGAGTGCAGGCAGGCAAGAGTTCAGACTGTTTCAAGTGGGAGAGCGGGAAGCTCGAGGTTACTGGGTTGCTATCTTGGTGGAACTGACGCGATGTGGGGTGCGCTGGCGCGTTGGCGGTCGCTCGTTCTTTGATAGTCACCTACACTAGCTTAACGCGCCGGGGCACGTGCACAGGCGTGTGTAACTGTTGAATGGAAGTGGCACGTACCTTTCTGTGTGCAGTGTGCCTGACGGAAGCAGGAAGCTGTTTGGCGGAGGATCCCGTCCAGTGTTTCCCCCACTGCACGGGCTGCTCTGACGAAAGACAACCAAAACACGCGGCCAACGAACAGCCAGAAATCGGTCACCAGCTTTTTCACTGCAACCACCTAGTGTAGACGGGGGTCTGGAAAGCCCCCGGTTTGTCCTATTCTTGGTTGCGAAGCAAGAACAGAAAAAGGGAACTTTTGCAGTGCGAATCTGGTGGGACTCGGGGGCTACCTAGCTCCTCTTTATACTTTGCGCCCAAAAGTAAGGTGCCCCCTCCCCCCCGGCTTGACCATACCTCCAATTGCGCAACACCCCCGCCGTTTTCACCCGCCCGTCCACTTCCTCGTCCTCACATTTTCCGACGCTCTTTCGCAATCCCGTGTGTTGTCATAAATGTCCTCCAGCGTTTGGTGTTTTCCGCATTCCTTTCCATCACTACACCTTGTCCACACAGCTAGACAAAACAAAACACCGAGCTCACCACAATCATTTTCACCACTCCCCCGCCCATGTTCCATTGGTTACCATGATGGCAACCGACGCTTACCCTTTCACAAACAAACATTTCCATCCTACAAGCCTTATATACTGTCATTGATGCCGAATGTTGTCTTCGCAATTGTCAACAAAGGGCCCGGGGTCCGTCCAATCCACAATGCACCCACTGCAACTCCGCCAGAAATCCTGTCGTCGGTCGGAGAACGGGTGGTGGGGATAAACGACGGTTTCAGCCTGCAACCAATTGAGTATTTGACGACTTGACCCGGATTGAAGTGACATGCAGACGCACCTTACACAACCTGCACTACAGAACATACTTCCAGAAGAAAGCAGCTGAGGCAACTCGGGAGGATAAAAGGACACTCATGCTTTGAAGAATCCAGACAGGCCCACTTCACTAACACGAGCCGAACATCCAATGAGATGACGCATAAATAAACAATTCATCCCAAACCGGCAATTCGTACAACTGCCGGAGGCATCTGCACGCCCGCGTTGCCGTCATCGTCGTCGTCGTCGTTACCAAAAGGTGCTCCACACAAGTCAAGTCAAGTTCGAATTATACATGGCTTGCTTGTATTCGGCTTGACAGTCCTGACTTGTGTGTACCGCTAGTCACCATCACCAACTTCGTCTTCGTCAGCGGTCATAGCTGAACAGGAACCCGTATCGCGCTTCAGTTGCGGTTTCCCATTCTGGGGAGTGGACAGAAACAAGACAAAGAAGTCCAGCACAATACGCACATGATGAGTGCGTCGTCACAGTCATCAGTTCAACTTTGTCGTCCTCGTGCCATTTATTTCCACTAGTCCAGGACAAACTTGCAATCGCTTGATAAACTCACGCCTTCTTTGCACATCTCTGTCATACCTTCAAGTGCAAAAAGAGAGCCGGTTTGTCACAGAAGAGCACACCCAGCACGATATGCTACAATAAGGAGGCAGACTGTGGCTAAGCATACATACCACTTTGAGTTTCCCAATCGCTTCCTGTGATTACTTGTTTTCTTTTGCAGAACATGGCCTGCTTAGTGAAGTGACACGGTCGCGAGGCGAAAACCACATCTGCGGCTCCCTCCACTTCCCTTCTGCAACAAACACTCCCTTCATAGAGCTCAACTATAAAGAGACACCCCCCCCCCCAACACATTTGAATAATCTCCTACATTTCTAGGACTTGGAGAAAATGGCACAAAGCTCCGTTCCTTAGAGTTTGGGTAGAACGAACGATCGCGTTCCCGGTGTCAAACTGCGAAAACGGTACCTGAAGTACCGCGGACCTGGCAATGCGCTCACCAACGGGAACCACTCGGCTATTTGACCGCTGGGCCGCCGCTGTGGCATTGCGGCCCGGTAGGGGGCCTTACATCGTACATACTGGGGCATGTCATCCGATGATGGAGAGGGTGTCATTGAAAGCAGACAACAGCGCCTCAGGCGTCTGTATCAGATAGTTTGACGACCTACGTCGAGAGGATGGGATATCTCTATTACGATTATAGGTTATTAGGTAAGTACAGCCAACATCACAGTTGTCTTAATCACTTCCCCGCGTCCAGCCGGAGCCTCTCCCAAAGCACGAGTTAAATCAAAGTGCAAACAACATGGCAGCCACCGAAACAAGACCAAACACATGCATCTTGTTGTGGGAAGCGGAGGAATGCGCATCTGGGCAGCCAGTCTCCATGATCATGGGATAGAAGGTGGGAGGCGGCGGGATCCCAGTTGTAGTTGCGGTCGCAGCTCTGTCCTGAGCTACATGAATAACTGGTACCTCAATGGTCTCGGGCTCTTGAAAGCTTGCAAAAGCCTCAGAGCTTCTGCGATTGAAGAAGGGCACCTGCGCGCCTTGAGTCAGGTTCAAGGCCGCAAGTAGTGTCGCATAGGCAGTCTGTTCGGCAGATGAAGGCTTCTTGGTGGAATCCGTGGCCGCAAAGAAGAGGATCCCCGCAACCTTTTTGTCTGCAAGCTGAGTAACCTCGATCATGTTCAGGAAATTGAATTTTCCGGGGTTCAGTGCTGCTCTCTGCAGATAGAGCTCATCCTGCGGGCTGATGTTGCTGGTATCGAAGAGGAACGTGACAACGCCATCTTGCTCTAAACTTTGCAGATTCGACGGACTCCACGCAAAGAGTGGCTTGTTGTCTTCATTGTGCAGCTCATAGACCCGGAAAAACCCTTTGGATGTCTCGAATTTTGTCGGAACAGCAGATGGCTTCAGGCCAGTCTGAAGCCACAGGAGATTGGAGTTCGCACTGTCGATAAGAATATCGGAAGGTTGAAGGGTGACTACAGTGTAGGAGGAGCCGGACAGAGGCTGAAATGTACCCAGTCTTGGGGGTTGAGTGGTGACTGTTGGGAGACGGGAAGTCAGTTATCATGTGCTCATCAGCAAGAGAAGATGTTGCTTTCGGCATGGCTTACGGGTCACAGTCAAGTCGTGAGGAACTATCTTGTCCCCAAAGTGCATGGCGAGAGGGCCTGAATCCGAAGACCTCGAGAATTTATGGAGTGGATTGGCCATAGAGACCGCTGCAGTTACCGCAAGAGCAGCCAGGGTGCGTAGAACAACCATGGTAAAGACTGAACAAGAATACGTACGAATACACCACAAATGATGTTGATAGTGATAGACAAATGTCAACGACGAACCAAAGTAGAATGATGGTCTGGTCTGGTGAGAAGATGGGAGAGGAAAAGTAGAGCGTGAGGAAAAGGCGGACAGGCCCAGTTTATGTAACCCTTCTGTGTCCTATCCAATAGCCTGACGATTTAGCAAAATTTTGAATTACCACTTTCCCCCGTTGCATTGAAGAGGTGCCCTTGGAGATGGCAGTTGTGCGTAGAGGACACGAATGAGTGATTACCAAACTGTAGGGAAGACTAATCCATGGGAAGAACGTGCCGTACATGAGATGTGCTTGTTGAGTTTTGCGTCTAGCGCCTCGTGGTCCAGAGCATGTTGAAGGAGCGTTGGATGCTGCCGTGGGAAAGCGATATGATGAGATCGTTCCAGAATCATGACAGTAAGCCAGTTATCGGAAGCAACGGCCGATCATCATTCAACTACTCGATTGTGTTCTCCTTCTATGTTGTTGACAGTCGTTGAGTTACAAATCAAACCTATGATGGACAGAACCGGCCGCATCTCCGTGATTCTATCCACAGAGTCGCAAGATGCGTGCAGTGTGATATACATGTCATGATACACCCCCTGCACTGCCTTTCCATTAGTGTGGGAAACTAACTGAGTGGAAAGCATGTATGTCCGGTCCTTGCCTGCTTCAGGGACTTCCTGCTGTGAGACCGTAACTTCCTCAAATGTGAACAAGTATGAGTGGGAGCTACAGTACTGTACTGCCAAACTGCGCGCTAGTAACGGTCGTTGACTTCAATTACTTTGGTAGTAGGTTGGTGCCTCTAGTGGGCGCTCTTTCCCTTCAAAGCTGCAGTCTGTTCGGTCCCGACGCAAACTTCCTACTGGAAAGCACGAGTAAGCCCTCGCTCAAGGTAGCGACGCCCCAACAAAGAGACAGAAGGAGGTAATGTAGGTTGATGTGTAGGTACGTACCTAGGCAGGTGGCAGGCAGGCAGGAAGGTATTCAAGGCAAACATCAGGAGGATATCTCAACAAAATTGCTGTCAAGTTTGTTGCCATGAAGATGTCGTGTTAGAGTACATCCCGAGCAAGTGAAATGCTCTGATGGAGTACACTCGACGTCTCTTTCCACGGCGGTCATTGTACAATACTGGAATGGCAACTTCGGAATGGCTCACGCCTCAATCACAGCGATCGCCACCATGTACCTTCTTCATACCCACAAGATCCAACGTCATTTTTGTCCATCTTTCACGTTTCCAGAGGAAGTGGAATCCTCATCCTGGGACAAAAAGTCCTTGCCCCAATCGCCAAACTGGTCACATCCGCCTACTTACCTCTACTGTGATCCCGCCTCGACACGCAGGCAAGTCCAGGATCAGCGGTAGAGAGCCACGGCCCAAGCATCCACCTGGCAGAAGAGCAAGCGCTAGCCAGCCATGCCCTTTCAATCATCATCGTGATGTCGTTGTCTTCTTCGGCCAAAAAGGCCCAAGAACTTCTTTTCTTTGACTTCAGCCTTGTACGGCTTCAACGGGTAGAGGACGGGAACGTCGTATTCATCCGAGTTGGCCTCGGGTATGGTATGTTGAGCCAACCATTTCCGGTCAGACATCTCTCCAAGCCTTGTGCTCCCAGAAGCAAAGGACATGAAGGACATCCGATTGCGCATCGCCGTCCCAAACTGGCTGTTTCGTGGATGTGATCGAATTTGCACTACGTGTTCTGCTGATGGTGGTGGTGGAGGAGGCGGAGGAGGCGGCGGCGGCGGCGGCGGCGGCAGTGATGGTACGGCTAGGGTGCCTTGAGACTGCTGTTTGGGAGTTGTCGTTTCTTTCCTCACTTTTATTTCCTCTGCAGCTCGCGGGGGCTTCCTTTTGTGTTGGTGAGAGGCAGACACTGAGCTCGCAGTGGGATCGCCCCATTCGGACGTCATGGTGCTTTCCTTAATCTTTGAATCAAGTCTTTCTTTGCTCGATCGTGTCTGATGATCATTCTGTGGTGGTTTCTTACGTCGACCAGAGGAAGACATCGCGCTTGCGGCTGGGTTGCTGACTTCTGCTGGTATACTGTCCTTGGGAAGAGGCTTATGTTTGTTCACTCGCGCTTCCTCCTCGACCTGCGGTGGTTTCCTCCTCTGTCGACTAGAGAAAGAGTCAGAGATTGAGCTTGCAGTTGGGTTGCCGGAGTGACTCTTTTTCGGTAGAGCGGAAGCCGACTTGGAGAGAGGTGGATATTGCTGTCGAGCTCGCGATGAAGCCGAAGAGGCGCGTGTAGGTCTTGATGACATGGACACCGCCGACCTGCTCGTGCGAGAGCCTCCTAAGCGACGGGCTAGGTTGTCAATGGTCTTGATGGCCTCGGTACTTGACGATTTTGAAAGGGACCCGAGTGCGTCGTAGTTCAAAGCCGGGGTTTGCTTGTTGCTTGAGGCACGGAGCAAACTGGAGATTGCTGCCTTGAGTCTCTTCAGTATCCCATCTACCGCAGATATAGAACGGGCTTGAGGCCGTAGCTGTCAGCACGTGAACTTTGCATGCAACCGTGCTCCTTCCACCGCATCGGAATTTCATGTCCTACCATCACCCCTCTTCAAGCGGCTGCCCAACTCGGCTAACCTGATGGAATAGGCACGCTCTACCATTGCACGATCGGCTTTCAAGGATTTGCGCAGATGTTTATTCTGCGCGTCCACCTTGACATTCCCGTCTTCTCCGTTGGCATCGTGCTTGTAGGCTTTGAGGAGGGTTGCGCAGTTGGAGTACGTTTCCAGTAAGGCCGTGATGCTATCGCCGAAAGACATCTTTTCAGCTGAACGGTAACAATATAAGGTTCAGAACAAGTTGTCGGCAACTGTTGAATGACTCAATCCTGAGGTTAACTATTCAACATTAAATGTTATTAACGTCGGGCATTCATAAAGTCAACCCAAGCGGAACCGTGAATAGAGACTCTTGGCTTTTGAGGCACGCTCAAAACCCAAGGCTGCGGGGAGCACTAAGTACTGTCTAGGTATGCCGGCTTTCCTTGGGCTCCCATTTGCAGCCGCGTTTAGAAACAAAATATCATAAAGGTGACCAACCAATCGAATTCTGTCAGCCAGCACAGTGTCACCGCTGGCTAGGCGCCTAAAGTGTTGAATACATATGCGACTGGAAGTCAGCGGGATTGGCACACGGCTGGAGTCACACATAGGTGTCGTTGTGTAGACAGCTCAATTATCTCGGGTTGTCTGGGACGGGACCTGAAGTGCCCTCGAACTAGTGGTTCAATGCCCGCCATATCGCAAGGTATGTCAATAGAAGACAGATTCAAGCTAAAGGTAATTCCGACGTTGGTTCTTTGACCTCGTTCGGACGACTCATGGATCCCCTGACAACAGCTGGCAAGTCAGCCCTGCCAGGTGTGGAGTTAGGTGGCCATCTGCAAACCCGCCCGCCCGGCAGGTTGTGGACACCTACCTTGAAATGCCCGAGCTCAGTTAAGAAACCCCAGACGACATGCAAGCATTTGCCCCAGAGGCGTCAATGCCGCCCTCCCTGTAAAACAAACGCCAGTGCAGCGAGTTGAGCGAAACCGGCTGTGGCGTTGGAACTCACTTCTTACAAAAGAGAAAAGTACTACTTTCAATTCCTTTTATCCAACCTCGCATGTTGGCGTTTTTCCCTTTTCACCTAACTGCAAAATGCGACCATCTCCGGAGAGTTTATCCGTTCTACCATTGGTGATCGGTGTTGTGCTTTCCCCATCAGCCGTTGATGCGGCCGCTTTTCGACACGCCGGACAACTCGCTGGATTCGTCGACACTGCGAACAGCGACGAGATTTATCGAGATGCGCGCGGGAGAGCTTTGCCGGGGTTGACATGGCTGCGCGAAAGCGTTTCTGAGATTATATTTGGACGCCCATCAACTAAACACAGCGACTCCACCTCACCCAGCGTACCGCTGTCTCAATATCGAGATGACGTTGTAGTACGCTTCAATGTTACAAAGCCAACAGATCAGGTGGCCTTGGCCCAGGCCATCAAAATAAAGCACCTGGATGTCTGGGCCTCCACACCACAGTTTGTGGATATTCGGCTAGAGGAAAGTCAGCTACGCCCATTGCTCAGACTTATTCCGTCTTCATTGCAAAAACAATGGAGTGTTCTAATTCCTGATCTTGAGGAAGCCGTTCGGGCAACATATCCCACGAAAGGCGAGCCAACAGAGTATGAAGATGCAGCTGAAAGGCCGGATGCTGCGTATACGAAAGGAAACATATTCTTTCACGACTACCAGCCCTTATCGGTTAGTCCTCTAGCATGTGCTTCAATGTTATACGTGGGAATCGAAACATTCAACTGCTGCGAGAAGAGAAACTGCGAGTGACACTACATGAACTAACATGCAATAGGTCATCACAAGCTGGATGGCTCTCATGGAGACCATGTTTCCATCCATTGCCAAAATGGAGAGCATTGGAGACTCGTACGAGGGAAGACCCATTCACTCTTTCCGCATCGGAGATCACAGCGGCGACAACGCAAACAATGGCACCAGGAAAACAATTCTCGTCACCGGCGGGCTTCACGGCCGTGAATGGATTTCAACAAGTACGGTGACCTACCTTTTGTGGTCAATCATCACGGCCTATGGAAAGGAGTCAATGGTCACGAAGCTCCTTAAGCACTTCGATATCGTCTTCATTCCTGTACTCAATCCAGACGGATACGATTACACGTGGAAGAGTGATCGGCTGTGGCGCAAAACGAGACAGCAAACGAGAGTCTCTTGGTGCCACGGCTTTGATCTTGATCAGGCTTTTGGCTCTGGGTGGGCCCAGACCAAACTTCAAGTCGACCCGTGTTCAGAAAGTTATGGCGGTGACGAACCGTTCCAAGCAGTCGAGGCTACCCGCCTGGCCGACTGGGGAAGAAACCAGACTGAGAAGGGCGTTAAGTTTGTTGGGCTCTTGGACTTGCACTCGTACTCGCAGCAGATCCTTTTCCCTTACACCTTCACATGCGATGAGGACCCACCGAACCGCGAAAATCTCGAGGAACTTGGCGTCGGTCTGGCTAAGGCCATCAGGCTCTCCAGCGGGAACTTCTACACCGTGAGCTCAGCATGCGAGGGTAATACTGCCCGTCAAGACGCCGCGAATGAGGCCAATGGTGGCTCAGCCATTGACTGGTTCTATCGTAAGTTTATTCCCCCCCATCACTTCTAATTATCACGTGGGATGCACGGAACAGCATATGCTGACATGCAACACAGATGAACTGCATTCCCGGTACAGCTACCAGGTCAAACTTCGTGATACCGGTATATATGGGTTTTTGCTTCCTAGATCGCAGATTATACCCACTGGAGAGGAGATGTTGAATGCTCTGAAATACTTTGGTGATTTTTTGCTGGGAAACAACGGGATTGAGAGTATATTGAAGGCGCACGACCGCACCTTGCATGATAAGGGCAGGGTCGAGCTGAAGTGATTGTGTCGGATAATAAGGTAGTGTTACACATTCAGAATGGGAGCATAATCAGGCGTTTTATACCTTGGCTACAGATGGTTTTCAAATCGACAGTTATCCTTGCATGTAGTTAGGTATGCAACACCCAGTCCCTAAAGTGAACATTGTCATTTTATGTTCAGTGAACAAGGAAGACAGTTGTCTGGTTCAAAGCTGGCTAGCTGAAAGGCGGATGAGGCCTTGTCTGGGTTCAATAAGCAGTGAGCACACACCACACTCGTCCTCGACCACTCACAATCTGGAGCACACTCGACATCAAATGAGTGTAGATCGAGGCGGAAAGCCTCGTGGCCGAGAAGCTAATTTGCAGACATTTATTCTTGGCTCTGCAACCTCGAACGGCGTGGAGCCCTCGTTAGCGAGTGCGTGGGCAGCGTCCAGAGTGGAGGAGGGCGTGGGAGGTTAGGCCGGGAGAAGGATCCAATGAGCGGATGAACCTCCCTCATTTCATTTGCAATCCCGACGGAGTCACTGGAGCACCGAGTTTAATTTGGGTGATCAAGATTGAAATTGGCTTCTGGCTGTTCTGGGACAATCAGACTCTGGTCAATCTTGTCATGAACCTTGGGACGTGGAATGCGACCTCAACATCCGCGACGTCTTGTACGAATCCAGCTGGCAGCAGTGCGCATCATTCACCATTCTGTTCATTCTCTGATTTTCTTTCTGCTCACCAAGTTGAAGACATGTGGAAGGGGATTGCCGCTTGATGCCCAATTCCGGATGCGTATTGTCTTGAGTGTGACAAAGACGGTTGATGGAGAAAAAGAAAAGGAAGCAATCTCCCGATGACACTGTAATGAACAGGAAAGAAGACGGGAATTGGGATTTTGTGAATTCTGAACCTCAGTACCTATGTAGAGGTAATCATTGGCGGGTCCCGTCTCAGAATGGAAGTGGAAACCTACCCAAGTACATACATGTAGCTGGGCGTGGTGGGGGTTTTCTTTGGCGAGGCCTTCAGCCGGGATGGAGACTCCGCCACGGCCACTTTATCGAGATCCACTTGCCCTGGGGCCCTTGGAAACGAGGAGTTGCCGGGCAGGAAACGACACCGAACGAAGTGACCAGAACCTCAACAGCGACAGCAATCCATTCAAGTTGCAACCGAACGACGGGGGAAACTTGCATATGGAGGTACATACAGTACTAGTAGTGTAGTGTACTAGTGTAAGTGTACGCCCTGGGTGGGCTCCAGCCTGCTTCCATTGAGCGCTTCCTTTCCATAGATCGTTTTGGGCTTCCATCGCATCACCCGGGCATCTTCCATCTTGTTTTGGATTCCGGCCCTGGTCCCAGTCTCCCCCTTTCCCCAAACAGAAAACAATTTGACCTCAGTCTGACACAACCTACCTCTACACATCCGTAGGTAGGTACAGTACCTACTTACCTTGCCTCACCTGCTTCCTGTTACTTTCGATGTACCTGGACCTTACCTAGCATGGAACGCCAATCTTTCCGACTTCTTTCTTCGCACAATACACTATACCTTTTGTACCCGCTACTACCTAGCTACCTACAGCAACCACCTTACCTGCCCTTCAGATTGCCAAAAGTCGTGTTCGCGTGTGCCTCCCTGTTCCGTCCGTCTTACACCTGCCCTTCCCGCAACGCACCGAGAACAGTAAAAACTGCAACAGAAGCTTGCTCAACGTCGACATTTTTCAGTCCATTCGGTCATTAATTACCAAATTACCATACCATACCTTCAGTTACCTGTCTAGGCCAGACGAAGAAGACCAAGTGAGCAACTTCTAAAGCCCTTTGCTAGCTTGGCTCTCAAAAGTGGCCTGGTGTGGCCCCGGCCTGGACAACCGAACCGACATTCGACCGCCCTCCCCGTCATCCCATTCATCCCATCTGTGTCTCTCCCCGCTCACTACACTACCAAAAAAAGGGATCATTGATTACATTCGCTGACGCTTCCACCACGTCCCAAGTTTCGCCCAGACTCTTGGTAATCCTCACGTTCTTACACCCATCTCCCCCCAACATCCTGTCACGTCCAGTCGTCGTCAGTCAGCATCCATACCCAGACGAGAGCCTGCGCCTTCGATTCGAAATACCTCTCTGTACACCACTTCACAGTTGTGCCCTTCATTTTTGCCACGGCCTCCCATCATCCCGCGAGCGCGTTCCGCGATTATCGTTTAGCGACTCCCATAACCCGCCCGCAGCCCGCCGCCGTCGTTTTCCGTTGCTCGTCTCCGACCACGCCTGGTGCCTTTTCGGTCCGTCGCGAAGCCGGACTGATTTTCTCCATCATAGGCCATCATTGACACAACGTTAGACTTCATGGGCTGGCCGTCTTACGACAACTGAACACAACCGATACTCCAGGGCCCGCCCTCCATGCATGCAGTTCCCGATGGATCGCGACGGACGCAAATTCCTATAGCCATGCCCTTTCTGCGACGCCGCGGTAACGCGGGCAGCGAGTCTGACATGCGGCGACACACCATCCTTGACAGTCTTCCCGTACCGCCCGCCAAAGGAACCCATCCGCGACCCGGCTCCGCCACCGACCTTCCTGTTCTCGTAACGACGCCAGAGGACGGAGAGGTCCCCCTAACGAGCGTTTCCGTCTCGCCCGTGACCCCGGTGACCCCGGTGACGCCAGTGATGCCCACTGTCGATCTGGAACCGACAATGTCAAGTAATGCTCCCCAGCCTACGGGCGACCCTGTCGACCACTCCCTCTCCCCCTCCGTCCCCGCAGAGACCCCGAAATCCAAGCGCTTTTCCATGTTGAGGTTTCGTAATGCGTCCGACTCTCAGCTAGCGGCAAAAGCAAAACTCCAAGCTGCCTCAGAGAAGCCGCCCCCTCTTCCGCGGCGTACGTGACTTCCCCCCATGTGCCACTTGATGATATTTGAAGAGCAGCTACTCATGCTGTGTTTGACTTGTAGCTCCCGAGATCATCACCACCGCGCCCACCCTCGAACCCGTAGTACCGAAACGACGACCCTCGAGGATGGGATTTTCCAGCCGGTTTGGTCGCAAATCTGGTGAACACCCCATGATGGAACAGGTGGATGAAACGAGCGAAGATAAGACCTATCAGCGTCGAAAGAATGTGCGAACAGCTGGTGGGGACCAGGGAGGGAAGCAAATCACTTTCGACGACCCGAGACGGCCAGTGTCCTCGCATCACGCGCCTCCTGCATACGGCGATGAAAGCACGACGACGTTGGCGCTTCCCATCAATCGATTATCCGAATCATCGAGGTCAGATGCGAGCTCAGGCGATAGGGTATATGGAACCACGACGACGACCACCCATACAGTTCACACCACCACAACCTTCTTTAGGCTCCCGCGCAGGAAACAGAAGCAGCCCGAATCCTTATTCCCTATTGCACACCTCCAAAAGAAGAATTTGGCTGAGGACTCTGATATGTCGACCTCCTCTCACGTCGCTGAAGCTTCAAACGCGCTGGCAAGGTCACGCTCTACTACCCACTTGACACCAACCCCATCGCGGCCGTCAACTCAGCATGGTGCTACAACGCCCCCGACAGCTTCTGCTACCCTGTTTTCTAAATCGAGCTCACCGGCAACTGCTCTGTTCCGACCAAACTCACGGAATTCCGGCCGCGCGTCACCTACACGGGCACAGCTGCATAGGCGAGGTAGGTCCTCGACTCTGAGCTCCCTAGGAAAAGTCTCGCCAAGAGAGTCCGCGGAGGATTACCTGGCTCCTCCGGCAACCGCCAGGGCGTCCATGTCAACAGGCAGGAAGAGCTTCGGGGATCTTCTCGGCCTCGGCCGATTACGTCAGAATTCTAGCTCGACGCTGACCCAACAAGGAGCCATGACCCCCATAACGCCAGCGTCGGGCAATTCAAAGAACAACTCGATACAACTTCCAAGGGACTCGATTATTCTACCAGAACGTCGTGAAGATGATACACCGGGAAAATATCTCGAGCGATTGTTGGAGGTTGTCAGTCGGAGCGTTATCGCTGCAATTGTCTCCAAGGGTACAGATCAGTTTTCGCAGGCCGTTCTCCGAAGCTACATGCGCAGCTTCAGGTTCTTCGAAGATCCGATGGACATGGCTATCCGCAAGCTTCTCATGGAGGCGGAACTGCCCAAGGAGACACAGCAAATCGATCGCACCCTACAAGCGTTTGCCAACCGCTATCATGAGTGCAACCCCGGTATCTACGCGACTGCGGACCAAGCATACTTCATTGCTTTCTCATTGCTAATTCTGCATACCGATGTGTTCAACAAGAATAACAAGCACAAGATGCAGAAGGCGGACTACCTCAAAAACACGCGCGGAGAAGGTGTGTTTGATGAGATCCTGGAGGTGTTCTACGACAACATCACTTACACGCCGTTCATTCATGTCGAGGATGATCTTGATATCAATGGGGAGCGTATCATTGCTCACAAGGCGAAGAAGAAGTCGATCTTCCCCCATACCGCTCCCGATCCAGCAAAACGTGTCGCCAAGGAACCGATAGATCCTTATACTCTGATTATCGACAATAAGCTGGACATCCTAAGGCCCACGCTGAGGGATGTGATGCATCTGGAGGACCCATACAACTACCTGGGGACAGCCAGGACGCTCAACATGAAAGAACTCCACAAAACCTTCTTCAAGACTGGCGTACTGCAGATAGTGTCAGCACGATCACGGCCAGACGCATTCATGTCTGATCAGACAGCCAACAACCCGCAAGACGCACATCCAGGCATCGTTGACATCAAGATCACCAAGGTGGGTATACTGTGGCGAAAGGACACCAAGAAGAAGAAGACAAGATCCCCATGGCAGGAGTGGGGTGCCATCCTTACTGGAGCTCAACTCTACTTCTTCCGCAACACCGCTTGGATCAAGCATCTTATGCACCAGTTCGAGGACCACGTCAAAAGGGGTCATGACGGTGATCCATGCATTTTCAAACCGCCTCTGGAAGAGTTCAAGCCCGATGCTTTGATGTCCACAGATGGCGCCGTGGCACTCATGGACTCCAGCTATAAAAAGCACAAGCACGCCTTTGTTTATGTCAGACATGGCGGGTTCGAGGAGGTCCTCCTTGCCGAGGATGAAAACGAGATGAATGACTGGCTGGCTAAACTCAACTACGCTGCTGCCTTCAGAACATCTGGGGTGCGGATGCGGGGCGTAGTGGGAGCCAATCTCGACGGGCAAGGGCGCAGAGCCATCAGGAGGCTTGACACGGGCTCACAGCGTATACAAACGCCAACCGGAGAAGTTTCGGTATCACGAAGCAAGATTGACCACAAGATGGCGCAAGACATCCTGGCCGCGCGGAGGGCGATAATGCTGCAGAAAATTGCCGATGCCAACGAGAAACTCTTACAGACAGAGAAGACTCTGGAAATGCAGCTCCGGAACTCGAGGCACCTCCAAATTCTGGCACCAATTCAACCAAAGACGCGCGAGCAGATGTTGTTATCCGCAGCGCGGATGGCAGCGCAGCTGAAGTGGACCCGAATGGAGATTTGGAAGCTCAAATGTCACCGTGATATTCTCTTGATGGACCTCGAGGAGGAGCGCGAGATGTTGGGCATGCAGGCTGAGACTGCTATCGGCGCTCTGACACCCAGCAAGGAACCTCTCACCAGAGAGGATACAAAAACCAGCCGCAATTCGGGTTACCCGCAGAGTCCTCAATCTCCTGTCCAGTCCTTGATGGGCAAGGTACCTACCACTGTCAGGAAGCCAGACGAAGACTTTCCGCAAACTGACGTCTTCCAAACACCACCAATTAGTGCCACTGGCCCAACATCCCAGCAAAAGGAGGTAGAAAATACTGACCCCCGCAAGAAGTCGGTGTCTAGTGCTGTATCTTCCAGCCGCTCCTCGACAGCAACCCCGTCAAGAGGCTTGACAAGCTCGGGCTCAAATTCAGAAAGCAAATTTGATCAAGACGATATCGATGCTGAAGAGCGTGACCTCTTGGCGCAAGCCGGTTTGCTCGAGTCTGCCCGTCGTGGCTCAGAGCAGAGGCCCCCGAGTTTGGCTACAGATACGGACGGTAATGCTCAGTCAGAGAAGGAGAAGCACAAAATCCGCCGCAGTTTTCAACGCACACTTCGCGAGGGCGCTGGCCATATCTCCCATCACCGCAGCCGGAGGGGTAGGGATTCTGCCAGCGCTAGCATTGTGTCAGATGAGGCCAGCCAGGAAGGTTCTGATGTGCTCGTTCGCAGCACCGGCTCCTTTGTGGTACATGGCAAGAAAGCTTCGGTCATCAACTTTGGCACGGAGCTCCAGTTGCAGAACATGTCCCCGGAGGAGCGCATCCGACACTGGAAGCAGCGCGATGACGCGTCGATTGCCGAGAGCACGGAGCGTTTGGGCTCGGAGAACGGTGGCAGCCGTGACCAGGCCGTCGCAGAAGGGTCCGACTTCCGGTCCATCCTAACTGCCAGGTCAGCCTCTCACGCGCGCCGTGAACACCGCGGCTCCGCCGCCAGCGCCAGCACTGCAACCGCTAAGAGCTTCAGAGACCTGCACAGGAAGTACTCTGCTTCTCAGCATGCGACGACAAGGAGCGTTCCTCCTTCGTCCGCGAATCTGGCCATTCCTTCGGACGAAGAGAGTGATGCTGCCGTCAGCTTTTCGGACGGCCGACGGACGCCTCTTCCTCCGATTGAGGGCGAGTCGGAGCCAAGCGAGGAGAATGACGGGCTCCTGGAGCAACGTGAGATGCTGCACATGACGCCGCCGTCCAGCAGCCGTGGGGAGAACCGCGACACGGTCTTTTTCACACCGCAGTCAGCTCCTGCTGCTACAAGAGTTGTTTCTCTGTTACGAAGGGAAAGTGAGGATGGTAAAGAGGTCAACAGCAGCGATCAGGACCATCGTCCTGTGTCATCATTGGCAGCGGCGGCTGCGACGGACGTACTACAGGAAGGGGAGGAGTTGATTGCGAGCCCACCACTACAAGAAGCTATCAATGCTTGATTTTTTTTGGTGTTGGTGTTGGTGTTGCCGTTGTTGTTGCTGTATGAAAAAAAAAAATACCCACCTGTGTCAGAACCACATTCGCTCGCTCAATTATGATGATGCGTGCGACAGCCACCCACACATGATTCGAGTATATCATATTAATATATCCTTCATAAAAACAAAAAGTTTTCCAAACAAACAAGCCTGTATATTAACGCGTCTCCCTCAGACATACTCTTCCTTTCTTGTCCCTACCTACGAAAGCAAGCGTGACAAAATACCACCAAATTTTTTCTTCATCCAAGACTATCAGTCTAGCTGTGCAACAACTCCAGCACGGCCTTCTACTCTCTACCAATCTTCTTTCACAGCTTCTCAACTTCAACCTTTCTCTGTACGCATGAGTCATTCTTCTATTGGCAAAATTCGCTTTTTGTGTTTCAGGAAGAGGATGCACATGACACTACGAAGTCTATTTTTGAAGTCATTTAAGACCCGCGTTTTGGGCCGACCCGTTGCGGTCTCAATCCTTTTCTTTTGCCTTGATTGTTTGTGTTGCATATGTCAGCGGGTGAAATCGTGATTCGGGGAGGTTTTGTAGTTTCTCTGTCTGCAACATGTGGGTTGAGTGAGAATGGACGAAAAAGGTCAAAGTTGGTGTGAAAGAGGCGGCCGGGGGGGAATGATTTACCCATCCATCAAATCGTAATTAGGTTAGGTTTAGGGAGGGAGGAAGGAAGGAAGGAAGGAAGGAGGAGAATGGGATTGGGTTAGGTTGTTAGGCATGTATGATTGGATAGTAAAGAGCTCGTTAGTATTATTACGGGGAAACACCACACACATGAGTGAATAGATTGTGACAAGTGAGAGAAACCATAGCTAGGAGAAAACCGGGTTCCCGGTCAATGTCGACTTGGTGTGAACGTAAAAGACGGTCTATGTATGTACAGGTATCAGGACCACTGTCACCAGATCATCTTGAACGCTGTCATATTCCCTCTTGACATGACACTGCGATGACTGGCTATAGCAACCGGTTGCTTCTTAAGCCATTACTACGACCAAGCTATATGAGCCCGATTCTGTTTTATCTTGGGTATACAACAGAACGAAGTCGGTGCCTTTAACGTCCCTACCGTCTTTGGCTACGACTTCTATCCCGCCTCCCGCCTCCACGATCCCGATCGCGGTCACGGTCCCGTCTGGATGTTGACAGACTCCTGTCCCGCCTGCTATGGTGATGGCTGTTACGGCGAAGATCCCCTCCTCGGTGGTCTCTACTGTCCCTATCCCTATCCCTATCGCGATCCTTATCCCTATCGCGACTTCTCTCCCGCCGGCTGTCACGACTTCTCTCCCGCCGACTGTCACGACTTCTCTCCCGCCGGCTGTCACGACTTCTCTCGCGCCGACTATCCCGGTCCCGGTCCCGGTCACGGTGACGGTCTCGCTCACGATCGCCGCCGCGGTCTCCACGGCTCCTCGATCGGCTTCGGCGACGGGCTATCGAGCTTCGACGGCGATCATCTCGCATGTCGCGGTCTCTGTCTCTGTCTCTGTCCCTGTCCCTATCCCTGTTTCGTTCGCGATCTCGGTATCGATCACGGTCCCGGTCGCGGTCACGATCGCGACGATCCCTATCCCTATCCCTATCCCTATCCCTATCCCGTTCACCTCTCTCATCTCGGCCACGGTCGCCATCATAGCGATCCGGTCCCGGACGAGGTTTGTCTCGGTCTCGTTCCCTCTCCCTTTCGCGCTCACGCTCACGCTCCTCCCTGGCCTCCCTGGCCTCTCTGTCCCTCTCCCGATCCCGCTCGGCAACGACCCTTGCGGCAGTGGAGGGGACGTACCGGTTATCCGAGTCGATCAGGGGGGCTTCACGTTCACGATCGCGATCGCGATCACCACGATCACCACCACGGTTATGGTCGCGGCTACTGCTGTTATTGTTGTTGTTATTGTTGTTAACATTGTCTCTGCTGTCTCGTGGAGTATCCCTGGCGTCTCGATCGTTTCCTCGTCTCCGCTTGAGGTCGGGCGAGCGGTCACCTCCGTTGGTGCTCCCAAGGGGGGTGCCATTGCCGCCCCCAACACGCTTGTCGTTGATTCCCGGGATAGGCATGCCCTTCTCGCGGGCTTGCTTCTGCGCTGCTAGGTAGGCCTTGGCTTCCTGCTCGCGCTTCTTCACTTCGGCTTGTTTCCAAGCCTCCTTTTCGTCGCGGTCGAGGTGGGAGGGTGGGCGAGGGGCGGTTGAGGCTATGGAGAGAGGGGTCGTGATCATGGGCACGGTAATTGTTGACGTGCCGGTGGTGGTTGGGCCGCCTGGGGTGGGTGGTGCTACTCGTGTAGTGGAGATAGGAGCAGTGGCAGTATCCTTGGTGACGGTAATACTAGGGCTCTTGGGAATTTGTGTGGCGGCGGCATTGATGGTCGTATCTTTTTCAGCTTCCCGTCGCTCACGCGAGCGGGAGCGGCTTCTTGCTCGCCGATCCCGATCCGCTGTCCGCAAGCGAGACCGCGAACGATCCCGGCGATCCACTCTAGGGCGTGGAGAGCGGCTCCTGTCACGGCCATCTCGTGTGGCACGTGAACGGCTTCTAGCCCGTCTAGTGTCGTCTCTCCTGTCGGTGATTCTGACTCGTGAGCGGCTCCTGTCACGGCGGTCTGTCGCCCTCCGTCGAGAACGGCTCCGATCTCTGACATGATCCTCCCGTCGATCGTCTCGGCGGTCCAGTCTGGGACGCGACCGGCTGCGCTCTCTCCGATCACGAAGACGGGAGCGACTGTGTTCTCGCCTGTGCGAACGGCTTCGCTCGATTCGCCGCGCGCGCGGGGAGGCTGACCTGTTGTCTTTCCGTTTCCGATCGTCATCACGGCCTTTGTCTTTCTCGCCTTCCCTGTCCTTCTCCTTCTCCTTGTCACGATGTCCGCGAGCCCCTGGAGAAGGACTCTTGCTCCTTCGGGAATCGATCCAGCTGGCAGTATCCTTCGGTTCCTTGACGTCTTTAGTGTCAATGACCTCCCTAGGTTCATTAGGGTCCTTTGTCTCCTCAGTAACTCCCAGTTTACCCGCAGTATCTACTGTCTTCTTGACCTCAGAGACCTTTGGTGATGCTCGGCGGATTGGATCGATGGCAGATGCAGGCTTTGTCCGTCTCGGTGGCGGTGCCAGGGTAGTATCGACCTCCAGCTCAGGTTGTTTCGCAGCTACGCGCTTGCTCTCGCGCAAAAGGTCGGCCAACGCTTCTTGTTCTAGGCGTTCATTATCCTCCTTGGAAAGCTGCGTCTTCACATCCTCCGGGCGGCCATGATCATTCCTGGCTTTGGCGTCCCTACTAAGGCGCCTGTCCCGACCTCTTGACCTATCTCTCGACCTCCCTCGGCCCCTGTCCCGGTCACGATCGCGATCACGGTCTCTGTGGCGATCACGATCCCTGCTCCGGTTTCGATCCCTCTCCCGGTGGCGGCGTTCACGGCTGAGTTCCCTTTCCCGTTCACGTTGTTCCCGTCGTGCGCGCCGCTCCTCGCGTTCCTTTTCCCTGATGGCGTCTTCCTCGAGCTGCTTCTTCCTACGCTCTTCTCGTCGCTTCTGCTCTTCCTTTTCCTTGATTTCACGCTCCAGTCTTCGCTTCTTCTCCTCCACCAATCTGAGCTCTTCACGTACACGTTCCCTCTCTGCACGACGCGCGGCAGTCTCGGCTGCATATTCTTCGTCCGTCTTGGAGCCGCGGATACGCTCTTCTTCGGCCGCCTCGTCACCTATCTCTGCACGTCGAAGTTCGCGGAGATGCGCCTCGAGTGCGTCGGTATCAATGAGGCTCTCAATCACAGCCTGTGCCTGCTGGTAGACTTCGTTTCGGTCGAGGGCGCCGTCGATGAGGGCCGCTGCTTTGCCTCGGTCGAGTGTAAGCAGTTGTAAGGGGTTGCGCTCGACTTCTTGCTCGGCTACTTGGAGGATGTTTTTGACGATTTCGGATTCGTGATCCTATAGCATGCTGGGTCAGAAATGATGAGTTAGGGGCTGAAGATGCTGTGAGAAAACGTACACTAGCGAACTTCTCCCAGACTTGTTTCCGGATAGTATCATATCCGCCCTTTTTCTTGAAGCTGTGAGCTAACCCTTCGATCGCAGATCGTGTGGCCGAGGTGAGCGGTAGGTCAGACGCCTTGAAATTCCTGACGACAATCGGAACATTGATCGGATTCGGCGTAGCCTCCTGCGCCTCCGCGCCTGAGGCAGCAGGAGCCGACGGAGAGGGCTGAATGGCGGTCGACATGGTCAAGCCAGTGGCGGTACTGTTTGAGGTTGGAAGAGTGCGCAACAGACCCCTCAGCCAGTGAGGAGGGTTTTATATTAAAAGGCTACGGCACGCAGAATGGTTGCGCAAGTGAAGGGTGATCGGACCTTAAGGACTCATTGCTGTAAACCTAAGTCGGCTGCGGAGGGTGCCGGGAAAGTAGACGGGGGCGTAGCTCGGGCAGCGTGATGGGCGGATGAAAGTTGACAAAGGATTCAATTCATTTCGTGTATCGATAAGTGCCTTATGGATAGCTCCTAGTCGAAGACTGTCGCTTGAGGAGGAAATCGACCCCAGGTGGGCGTATAATAGGCTTGTTGGTCTCGTCCTATATCTGCCTACCCATCTGGTGGTAAAGTCCTCGGGAACGCGATGGTGCAAGGAGTGAAGCGCGTTGCGGGAACGTTGGTTGCTGGACCAGAAAGTTTCAGTGGGGGGTGTCCTCCCGACGATCAGGGAATCACGGGGCCAAGCGGGGCCGGCAGGCGCATTGAACAGGGGATACCGTGCCTGGAACTCGGGCCATCCTTTTCCTGAAAACGGAACAGGGCAGCTGCTCAATTGATTCAATGTTCCCGTCCTTTGCGGCACGGGCTAGACGTGAGGGGTGGGACTTTGTCTTTCATGCTCTACACTAGGGTTAGGGCCAAAGGCTCACCATCCCCACGGCGGGCTCGCTTCAGTTGGACGTGGATTGGATGGAGCAGTCCGACCTTCACAAGACGAGCTCGCCGGGACCTCACGTACGCACGAGCCGCAAGACCACAGTACTGTACGTCCACTCAAACCACCATCGCGAACATTATCACTTTGCGTAGAGGACAAAACTCGCGGTCTCAAACAGCACCCATGGTTCACAGAATGGTCTTCTGGGCCGGCTTCGGTACGTTGCCCCGCTCGCTCACCATGGGAAATAGGACATGATTCATGAACCACATCAATCCTCCACCAATTGGTACTCCACATGTTGTCACAAACACCCGTATCCCTAGTCTATCTGTCTTTCTCTCTGGACTCTCACTCTCTCCATCTTCATATCGACATCATTTATCGCTAACTGCCGCCCTTCGACTCTGCCACTACAGGCTTGGCTACCCGCGCCTGGCAATTGGGCATCGAGCGACGGCCCATCCTCGGCAAGCCCACCCTTTGGGGCTACCCCGTCTTCGCGGCCATCGGCGCCAGCTTCGGCTACTGGATTCAGGGGGTGGACGAGCGACAGCAAGCCATACTCCAGGAGCGCAAGCAGGCCATCCTCGAGAAGAGGGCGCGGAGGGCGGCGCGGCAGCAGGGGCAGGCCCAGGGCGAACCCGAGGCGGCGGCGCACTGAAAGGATTGATACGGATTCTCGAAATTCCCGGTAAAACGGTACGGGCCGAGGGAGAAGGATAATTTACATCGATGACCGCTGAAATGGAATGGGGAAGTCTGAGATTTGGACCTCACGGAATCACAGTACACTGGGTGAAGAGAGAAAGAGGGTCGCAGGAACAGGTAGATAGATGGGCAGGAAAGGGAACCTACAGGACCTATACAGCACGTCTAGCCATCGAAGAAAGGAAGTTGGCAGATGGTAGACATGCTACAGGTAGACGCAGCAAGCAGGGCAAGAAGTGTTTGACAGCCGAGTCCATTTAAAATTCTTCCCGATTTGCCTTTCCCTTTCCCTCCCGCTCCCCCCTTGGCTTTTTGCTCCGGATTCGCTGTGCCGCAAACACTATGCGGTCGTGTTGAATGCCCCCTTTATGATCGGGGTATCTCTATTTACCTACTCTAGCTCTGTAACTTAGCTGGCGCGCCAGCACCATCTACTAGCTCATGCAGTTGTCGGTCTCTCTCTTTCATCTCACCGTCACCCTCACCTATGCTTTGTCGTTTAAGCAATGGTAGGATCCTCCCGCTTCCTCAACAGCGTCAAGATAGCCTGCGCCGGAGCAAAATCCGTACCGCTCTCAAACTCGGTAATGACCCCCGCAATGTACTTGCTGTGAGTGTTATCAAACATCAGCCGGAACGACTCCGCCGAGCATCGTTCGGGGTCAATCTCGTTATAGGTAAGCGAGTCCACCGACACACGCTCGCGGTCAAAGTTAATCGTCTCGCAGAGGGCCACCACCTTGACGTTGGTGGCGGAAGCGGCCATGGCGACGTCCGCCGTTCCCGCCGGGGCAAGCAGAGATCCGCTGGCGAAGATGGCCTCGGTACCGAGCAGCACATTGCTCGCCCGCTCAAGGTGCGCCCGCACGCCGCCGAGGTTGGGCGAGTAGAAGACGCGGATGCCGGCCTGCTGTAGCGTTTTGGCGAGCTCCTTCCCACCCTGGTCGTACGGGTCATCAATGACGGACACGGCAAAGCTTTTCCCGTTGGCCTTGGCCCGCAAAATGGTCTTCTCTACCAGCCGGTGGCGGCCGTAGGTTAGGACGACGCCGTCCTCGTCGATGAGCTCGGCGGCATTCTTGGAGATGACCACCTCGGCCAAAGTGATGCGCTCGTTGATAAAGATGTCGATAAACTCGAGGAGGGACTCCTTTGCTTCGTCCTCGGGGGTGTCGATGTCGAACTTGTTGACTTGGGACTTGAGGAAGCGGATGGCGTTACCCATGGAGAAGGACATGGGACGGCATTCGGTCAGATACTCGATCTGGGGGTTCAGGACATGCGGGACAAAGTGGCGTGACAGTGAATTTCCCTTTGGTGTTTCGTAGGACTCAATAACCTATTGTATGTTCGGTCAGTATCCAGTCCTCACAGTCCGGGAACAAGGCTGCCAACCTTCTTGAACGCCAAAAGGGTCGCCTCCAGCCTGGCAATGCTATCCTTCAGAGCAAAAGTAGCCATCTGCTGGCCGACCGCCAGCACGGCAGGGTGCACGTCTTTGTGCGCCTGCGACGTCTGTATCCGCTTGGCCATGGGCACATGGCTAAAGCACTCGGGAATGCTACTCCTCGGATCCTCCTTGATGATGGCGATCGAGGGCCGCTTTCCATTCACCGATGGCCTGCGACCGGGAACCGATTTACCCTGTTGCTGAGACCCCGCGGATTGACTGCCCTCCTGCTTGCCACCCTTGCCGCCCTTGCCTCCCTTTGCATCTGCTGCTGCGGCCGCTGGTGGGACTTCCTTGACCTCCTTTGCCTTTGCCCGTCGTGCTGCCTTCTCGGCCTTGGCCTTGGCTTTTAGCTGGGCGGGAGTGAGCTTCTGTTCGCCAACGGCGTCTCCTCCGGTAGTAGTTGGTGTATTGGCGACAGCGGGCTTAGCGTGTTGCTTTCCCTTCTCCTGTGGTGCGGGAGCCCCAGCGGGAGCCCCGGTGGTTTCGATAGCCATCTGTTGTATGAAGATGCGATGTGCTTGGCGAAGTGTTGCAAATGTTTTTAAAGATCAGATGGGATCCAATTGGGTGAAGGGCGCAGTAAATCTGCGTCGCGAGCCAAAAACTAGCTGAGGACTCGAGTGACAGAAAATGAACAGCCGTGTTTGCGCTTTGAGATACCAAATAACCGTATCGATGAACAGGGGGTGCTGATGGTGATGGTTGTCCCTTTTCCCTCTTCTTTTAGGTTGTATCAGCACAATGCTAATTCTCAAAGTGCTCAGTGCAGGATCATCTGCCAGATCTGAGAACTGAGTCACGAATGCGATCAAGAGGTCGTACCGCCAAAAACACCACCCCGCGCTCCACTTTCTATCAAAAACTATCCAATCACCAGCCGCAGTTTCTGTCTGACCTAGCCAACGCTTCACTTGAGAACTCACGAACTTGCTACAAATAGTTCAGTTACAACTGGTTTAACTGCCTCCGTACTTTGAGACACACTACAATATATACTGGCCTCGCTCATAAAATGTTGAGGCAGAAAGCACCACAGATCAGCTACAAGCCAGTGGCTCATCGCTTGAGACTTATCCATGTCCCCCAGAGTGATCGGTAAACTGTTGTCTTCAGTTGATGCGCGGACGTCGGACCTGAGTCCCGTCCTGCATCTCGCATTGTCACACATCAATACCGTCCATATCTGTGCACATATTCATTATATACGTGCACTGAGAGCTGCACTTGCAAAGAGACATGCTCCCACCTTGCGCGCTCTTTGAAATAACCCCAACAAATCAAACCATATAACCTCGTGTTCTGACAAGCTAGCCATCTCAAATGGCGCTTATTCGTCATTCGCCTCCTCCTCAGCCGCAGCATTCTCCTTGTCCTTCTTAGGCGTAGGGCCTTGGAAGACCATCCTCACCACCTTCCCAACCTGTCCATCCATCGGCTTCACCTCCTGAACCTTTGGTATCTCCGCAACCGCCTCCCTAATCATGCGCACCACTTCCTGGCACTCCTCCTGCGTCGCCGTCTTCTTCTGCTTCTTATCCTTCTTCTGCAACAGCATGATTTCCACCCTGTGACCCTTCCGCAAGAAATTCTGGAGCTGTCGTGTGCGGAATCCCAAGTCGTGCGCCGCAATTGCCCAGTTGATCTCCAGCTCCTTCTTGCTCACTTGCTTTCTGCGTTCCTCTTTGGCCTTGGCCTGCAGAGCAGCGGCCTCGGCGCGGCGGTCGACGATGACGCACACGGGCCAGTCGGGCAGGTTTTCGTCCTTCTCAGGCTCGGGCTCGCCGGGCGTCGGCCTGGGCGGCGCCCATACCATCGCCAAGCTGTATCGGATGCGATCCAGCCGGCTGATAATGTCCGCTGGCCGTTGTTTCTCCGTGAGTTTACCGTCTGGGCCGCGTAGGTATACCCAGGGTTCTCGAATCGCGAGGTCGCGGGGCAAGCCGGCGTCCTTTTTTTCGTCTTGACCGGGCTTTCGTCTTCCCCACTTCACCTGAAGAGCGCCTTGAGTCGAGAATGGGCATCGTGTCTGGTTGAGGACGGTAGCGGTCGCGGCGGCAACTGAGAGGCGAGGAAGTAGGATCGTCTGGAGCAGCAAGGGCGCTGAAGCGGAGGCGCTTTCGAGGAAGACCCTCCGGAGGGCAGCTGCCGAATTGTAGAGGCAAGGGGAGGCTCTCATGATGGATCCGGCTGTTTGGGTGCGTCGGGATGAGTTTGCGATGAGGTCGAGGAACTCGAGGAAGAGTTGAGAAGGTCGAGGAAGGTTGGAGGTGTCGGCGCGGGGAAAGAAGAGGATCTGTGGCAGATGACGAGCCTAAACCAGAAACACTCTGGATCCAGGAGCGCTGTTGCAGATCCGGAGCATTTCGGGCCAACCACGAAGCTCCAATTCAAAGCTCCCCCTTGCACGGTGCACGGGCAGTGATCACTCATTGAGCGCCCCACATTCCCGCAAGCCTCCTGCACGCCCACGAACCGTCTTCGGCCCCACGATCCGGTCGCCCGCCAGTGCTTTGCATATCGCTTTCATGATCCCGGGGGAGTGAGTTGCAACATCCGCGCCGACATTCTCAGGAACGGTTGATGGCCATGAGCTATAGTTACGACTCCTCCCACGGAACAGCTGTCCGACCCTAGGCTCACTCAGTGCTCACCCAATTCCAATTCGAATACTCTGAACTTTTCAGATTCACCTACGACTCCAAGTCGTCCTCCTTACATCCCGTCTCGTTCATCAGTCCGGGTCACATCCACAACTACCCATGCGGCCGTCAATACGACCGCCCATCCGGGGCCCTTCCTCGGTACTCTCTCTTCTCACCGGTTTACCAACACGCACCACCACCACCACGTCCTCGCAGGCCACATGTCGTCTCCCCTTTCAACGACGGACACTTTCCCAGAGGCACAATGTTGTCGACGAAACACCACCTCTCAACCCTGGTCCAACATCAGCCGGCTCCGGGATAGACTATAATTCACCTCCATTGTCATTCTCTCCACATCAGCACTCCCAAGAAAACCATCAACAATACCACCACTCATCACCACCACCACCACCACCACCACCACCACCACCAACGCCTCCCCCCCCTCAAGGTTTCTTTTCCCGCCTCCTCCACGCACTCCGCGCCCACCCCTGCACCCTCTTCCTTTCCTCCCGGCTCCAGTACCTTGACCAAATCCTCGGCTCCCCCTACCACCGCCTCCTCTCCCACCCCTTCCGGATGCTCTTCTCCACCTTTAAGCTGCTCGCCTTCACCCACCTCTTCCTCGAACACGTCCTCTCCATGGCGCCGGCCTCCGGTCCCTCCATGCTCCCCACCTTTGAAGTGGTTGGCGAGTGGCTTGTTGTCTCGCGGTTCCATAAACATGGGAATGGAGTGAAGGTGGGCGATCTGGTGGTTTATCAGATTCCTGTCAGTACGAGTGGGGAGTTGGGGGTGAAGCGGATCATGGGGATGCCAGGGGATTATGTTTTAGTTGATACGCCGATGGTGGGTGGGGGCACTGTGGAGGGGGATGTGTTGGGGGGCAGGGGCGGCCCGGGGGAGGGGGATGAGGTTATGATTCAGGTATGTTTTGGTCTCTATCTTTGGTGATGATGTGCACAGTGCAACTGGGTGGACTGAGGGGACGACGTAACGTGAAAGAAGTATTGCTAATGAGGGTGATAAATGACTTAGGTACCTGAAGGTCATTGTTGGGTGGTGGGTGATAACTTGACGGCCTCGCGCGATTCGAGGACGTTTGGCCCTGTGCCACTGGCGCTGATCAGGGGCAAGGTGTTTGCCAAGATTCAGTCGAACTGGCTCCCTAAGTTGATAAGAAATCCCTTGGAGAGGGTAGAGCTTGAGGAGGCGATGGCTTGATGAGATACCCATACGCAAAGGAAAATAGCAGCAAGCCTGGAAGCAATCCCATGAGTTCAAAGTTGTCACCCTTCCGGTTTAGGTTGTTTCTCTATGATCACCCATGAATGAGTCCGCGACGACCTACTTTATTTGAGCTGAGGAGTAAGGAAACCCATATCCTATGGTACTTTCCAGGCCTGATCAACTACATATTCACACTGCGAACCCAGGCCAGTGCCGGATGTGCCATCGCAAACGCTACCTCATTTGTTCGAATAGCACAAAAAGAAACAAGGTGAATCCCACAAGCACAAAGGGGGGATGGTGTTTTGGCGAACTATATAATTAGGCCTGCAGGCTGATCATCCACAATGAACAGCGGTTTTCGTTATGGGTACAAGAGAAATAACCCAGGTCGAGATACGCAAACAAAACGCACGCAACCCTTCATGTCCATCAGCCTCTCCTATTTGGCCATAACTGTCACCCCTTCGAATGATCACTCCCTGCAAATACAAAACCCTAGGACTTCCCTCCTATGTAATCAATCCAATACTAAACAATGCTGCGCCGCAAACTCCACGCCAATCCTATGCGAAGTACCTCAAGCCAGTCGAAAGCAAGATGAAAGATGCCGGCAAATTGAGGAGGGTTGAGAAAAGAAATATAACCATCAACCTCTCCCATTTAGCCCTCGATGTGGGCTTTGGCATTTCCCTGACCGAGGAGCTCCAAGCACCGCTGTGCAAGGCTGACCACTTCACCCTCGTCATCGTCCTCTAGTTCGTTATCCGACTCAATCTGGCGGTTCGCAATCTGTCTAATCATATCCACAATGTCGTTTGATTTTCCAATCAGCCCGATAAGCTTCTTGTCTTCAGATTCGAGGAGCTGTAGCAGTGTCCAGATCGCAATGTGCTGAAAAGTGGCGTCGCCGCTAGCGAGAAACCTGCTCAAGTAACCGTGGATACCATCACTTGGCTCGTTCCAGTTGTGAATGAAAACACTGTAATCGCCCACTGTTCGTTCGTCAGCATGTCAAACCCAGAAACAGTTCATCAACGGGTACACTGACCTTTAGATGAAAGGTTACCCAGAGCCGCAGCACTGTTTCCTTGAACCTCGATGCTAGGCGACTTGGTAAGAGGAATCAAAACCTCAAACACACCGAGCTCTAAAAGATTGGTTTTGAGTTCATCGCTCAGCGCCAAAACGGCAATGGCTGCCGTCATCTCCGACTGTACTGTCACTGGAACCTCCAAAACCAACTGCTTGCATTTCTGTACAGCGCCAGCCTCAAGCACCAACGCCTTGTTCCTGTCCGAGCTCGCTGCCAAGTTTCTGAGGGTTGAGATAGCATGGCACTGGATCTCCTCATTGTCGGTCGACCCTAGGAGGTCAACCAATGGCTTCAGAAATCCTGCCTCGATGATGGGGGACTCGTTCATCGGGTGGATCGAGATATTTCGAATGCAGGCAACAGCTGACAAAATGAGCGGTAGGTACGACGACTGAAGAAGACGGAGAAGGGGACCAAGACCGCTGGCGCGAACGATTTCCAGTTGGTACTTTTCGTCCGAGGCGAGATTCCGAAGTGCCAAGGCGGCCTGGCATTGAACCTTGGGTGAAGAGGAATCCATCAAGTTGACAAGAGACTGAACAAGTCGAGGCTCGGTCTGCGCAAGTTTCCGCCTGTTATTGGCGTCGACGGCAATGTTGCTGAGGGCAGTAGTGCAATAATACTGGACGTCAACATCAGTGGAAGAAAGTAATTGAACCAGCACAGGAATCGCGCCTGCATTAACCAGTTGTTGGCGATTTTCGTCTATCAAGTGTTAGCAATGTATAGACAACGTTCGTCGCGGTACAAGCCTACCGGAATGCGTCATGTTGAGAAGAGCGCCAGTAGCATTGCGTTGAACTCTCATGTCCCTAGATTTGGCGAGTCGTGTCAATGGCCCCAAAGCTCCGGAGCGTGCAATCTTGGCCTTGTTGTCTTCGTGCGTGGCCAAGTTAGTGATACACCCAACGGCGTTACACTGGACTTCGACGTTGGGCGACATCATTTGACGGATAAGGGGGGCCAAACCGCCGAGCTGAACGATCAGGACTTTGTTCTCGGCTGTTCACTTATTAGCCATCTCTACCGCACGTAGACACCGTCGAGAAGAGTACCTACTGTTTACAGCGAGGTTCCCCAGCGCCGCGCTGGCTGCCCTCTGTACCTCGATGTCGGAGTTTTGGAGAAGGAAGAGGATGGGTTCAAGAGTATCTCGGTCAACTGCCCGCACATCTAGTATGAGCAAGACAAAGTTAGCAACCTGAAGACCAAAACAAAGGGTCTTGATGCCGTGTCTCCAATACCACGTACCTCGCTCGGTGATTTCAGCAAATGTCAGACTTGCACTCCGTTGAAGATCAATATTCTCCGAGTAGACGAGAGTGCTCAGGGCGCGTAGGGGCTCTCCAGAGAAGAAGTCGGTCTCTCCGCGCTATACAGGTGTTAGCGCTTCCGTGATAACGTGGGCAGATGTCAGTACGCATACGTTTTCGAGATATTGGAGGAGGTCGGCAACAGCCTCCCGCTCGCTATCGGCGAGGACATTATCATACAAACCGTCGCGGGATTTGCCTGTCGGGTCCCATTAGCTTTACTGTACGCCTCACATATACATAAACGAAAAGGGAAGAAAGGCAGTACATACCTCCGCAGCATGAGGAACAGGAAGCGCCCATGGCTGCTGAGGGACGCAAATCGATCTGCCGTCAACCGCGATATACAACAGAGAGGACGGACGCTTTCGAAAGATGTCGCGAAGTGGCGATGGCGATGATTATTGTGGTAGAATGCCGGTAAAATCGACTCGGAGGGCGCCCCGGTGTTATTGTTTTGGGTCCGGCAGGCGGTCGGTGGTGCCCTGGTCGGTGGTCGGGAGTCGGATCGGTCGCTCCACAGCAAAGTGGACGGTGGACGCAGGGGTTCTTGACGTTTGCGAGGGCCGCGAGGGCGAAGCGAAATCGACGACGCAAGTGATTAAAGACAAAGCAGCTAGAGCCAAAGCACGCCTCGAACGGAGCTCTGGAGTATTGCGAATTCACCAATAATGTGAAGAAGCCTGTGTTCTCTGATGGCGGACAATGGACGTTTCCGCAAACTTCGAGGGACGGGGACGGTGTCGAGCGGGAACGGGCAACGGGACCCGGTGTTGGATGTTTCTTTGGGGGGAGGGTTCTGGGAGGGATTGTTGGGTTGCGTGAGGCGGCGGGACAGCGGAGAAGCTGGAAAGAATCACGGTCACAAAAGAGATGGAAGAACAACCTAGCCTAGCCTAGCACAGCTTACTCCACTCACTGCTTGGTTGCGAAATGGATGGAAGCACGACGGACACGGACAGACAATCTGGATCACGCTGCCTTGCCCTCGGTGCTGCTGCCCTTCGTTGTTGTTAATGCGAGCAAATCTGTTGAACGGGGAGCGGCGGCAGAGGCATGAATGATGGGTGAGCAGCGTCGAAGCTGCCCACTGCCTCGCAATCGCGCCCAGCCCGCCGAGACCCCAATCACAGCCCGCGCACTATCACAGATTCACAGCTTCCAGGGCCCGGGCGTCTGGGGGAAAAGTGGGTCGTGCGCTGAGGTGGCACCTGCGGTTGTGGATGCTCCTTGCTACTGGACCTAGCGCCACTGGATTCGATGTCATCACCACAACGACGACGCCATCCTCCATTCAGGCTTACCAGGGCCCCAAGGTAGAGAGGTAGGCGTCAAGAGAGGTAGATTTTTAATAGCCTTTCCCTGTCTGGGGTTTTTGGGTCTCCTCCTCTTTGCCGTGCGTCCTGCATCAAACAGTAGCTCTCGTCGGATCTTTCCACTCTTGTCGTATCCTAGCCCGAGCCGCATCACCAAGTCACCTCACCCACTATCACAAGACTCACTGTGACTGTGTATACTGTAATGTAAAGTGTACATACCTTTTGGCTTTCACTGTCTCCGGCCCAAAGATTGTGTGGTGTCTCGGCACAAAGGAGTACCCGATTCGTGTACTCTGTCGTGCAAGGGAACTTGGGGTCGGGGTGGCTAACGGATAGGATACCGGTCGCTGTGTGTTTCGCTCAAGACGCAAGGGGTGGCTTGATGCAGTGACGACCGTTCAGTGCCGGCTTAGTTCGGAAGTAGCGTGGTGTTTTTAGATACCGATACGTATCTTGTCATCTTTCTTTGATCGTCACGCCACCCGGATTAATTTGTTTGCTTCAGGCCTGGGCACGTATCTAAAAATCGTGGCACGATAACGGGTTGCTTGGCCAGCTATATGACCATACGGAGTTCTAAAAGGTGGTAGGGCTCAACTTAGCGTTGGTGGATGTTTACACAGCATGATGAACGTTCAACATCTGAAACATGAACCTTGAGCTTCCCACATCTTGTATTCGCAAAGACATCGGAGATCTTACTCCGCAAGACGCAGATTGCGCTTCTGGACACCTTACTTAGAACCACTGCAAGGTAAACTTGTGCTTCTCCCATTGCCTATATAACTGCGGGTTCCTCTCGCGAGATGCTGGCAATGCAGATTTGCTTTCCATTCGGCAACAGCTCTGAAGAAAGGTCACGGTGGATTCGGTTGGTTTTCATCACAGCGCATAGTATCGAAATGGTTGGCGGGTACCGGGGATAGGGAGGTTCAGAATAGGAAGGGTACGTTCCATATTCTGAAGGCCACTTTCTCGTACTTGATCCGACTCTCAAGCGGTTTAAAACACAACCTAAAAAGTGTATGTTTTGTCAAGCTATGACACTCAAAACACACAATATATGTATCAAGATGCAGAGCAACCTTCGAAGTGTACGCCGGTTTCGGTCACGAATCAAAGGTCAAGATGTTGCAAGGAAGAAAACGCAAAAGCTTTATCTACACGTGTAGATAACCCTGGCGGGTTCTTATCGCTGCCCAGCATCTGCACCAAAAGGACCTGAGGGGTCACGTCCGGGATCAGGTGTACCCCATAGACTTGGTGGACACCCGATAGAGGTAAACCTGGAATGGAACTGGAACCGGCCCAGCGCAAGCAACAACCAAGGGAAGTATCCCCCGCCTCCCCATGACAGGCGACTCCATAAGTAGGTAGGTACCTACTACCTAGCGCTCTGGCAACCTAAGTGGAGGGAGAACTCGACTCCCTGGTCAATGCCGACTTCTGGCCCGCTCCGTCCGCGTTCAAGTAAACCATTGCTTTATATCACCATCGCTTCCACCCTCGAGCATTCTGTCCATCACCGCCGAAGTACCGTTGCGGTGGATTCGAAATCTTGCCTCCGAACCCCAAGAGACGATAAGGACGGCTAGATCCAGCTACCGTACCAATTTCCATCCATCTCGGTCGATTGCGCCCAAGTCCTCCTACATGCGACGACTGCCACCTAGGTCACCCAACTACTAGGTCGCTTCAGCTTTCTTGCCCTTCTTTCTTCGTCCCTCGGCTATCATCCAGACGACACCCCTCTCCCTTCTCTCATTACTTTGTACTTCGCAGTCGGCAGTACCACACGACTCGCTATATACCTTTGGTAAATCCAATTGACGTCGACAGGCGAGACCGCCCACGGATTCAGAACCAAAGGGAACAGGATAGGACCCAGTCAAGGTGCTGAAAGGAAGAGAGAGGATATCCAAAATATCAGTACAAAAACGGAGCCTCAATTGCACCGGTTGAAAACTGTAGGTGGGCAGCGTTGCCATACTCCGGCAACAGAAGCAAAGCTCCCAAGTACTACCGAGCAAGACAAAACTGCAACGGGGTCCTTCCCCAATGTATGTTCCACGACCGCGATTATGGACGACTCTTGTACTCCCCCTGACCAGGCGGCTTCTGGTACCGGCAGTGATGCCGCCAGTGTCTCTCCCCAGGCTTCCCAGCCTTCCACAACTCCAGCTGGGAACAGCAATACCGATCCCAATCTCAATGGCCCATTGACGCTCCGACCTGGTCACGAGCTGCCTTTCGTTGCGCCATCATCCTACCTTCGTCCCAAACCAAGCAGTCGCACAATGTCAGATAAGACGTCAAATCCTTTGGACAAGGACCAGATGCAGGGTCTGGTGAGCATCCCATTTCCGAGACAGCACACCCAAACTTCTCCTTACGATCAATCCATTCTCCCTTGACTTCCATCCATATGAAGATCCCATGGCCCCAAGGTGCCGCTTTCAATCTAGTCCGGTTGAATCCTCCCGGCTCGGTTGACCTCTATGCGGGATGCCGGCATCCATGGCCCTAATCCTTGCTCATGGTATGCCGTCAGCTGTGGCAATTGGGCGCAAAAAGAAACGAAAAGAAAACAAAACACCAACAACACACAATCAGCCTTTCTTCATGGGCTTCTAGCTGACTGACCATTGATGCAAACAGAGAGGTATTCGCGAGTTCCTCAAGGTCCGCACCAGCTACGATGTCCTGCCGCTCTCCTTCCGCCTAGTCATACTCGACAACGATCTCCTTATCAGGAAGAGCCTCAATATTCTGATCCAAAATGGTATGGTAACAACGCAGACCCAGCTTGGCCAGTGTGGCAATATCCATGTGATGCTGACTGCCCTCACTTAGGCATTGTCTCGGCACCGCTCTGGGACTCGCGCAACGGAACCTTCGCTGGCTTGCTTACTAGCACCGACTACATCAATGTCATCCAGTATTACTGCCAGTTCCCCCACGAGATCGACCAAGTCGATCAATTCCGGCTGAGTAGCCTTCGAGGTGAGTGCTATCATCAGGGACTATCAAGGTTCTCTCTTGCGGGCCGTCAGGCTGACGAGTAATGTGTGTAGATATCGAAAGGGCCATTGGTGTCTTGCCGCTCGAGACTGTATCCGTCCATCCCATGCGTCCATTGTACGAAGCCTGCCGACGAATGCTTAAGACGCGAGCTCGGAGAATTCCCTTGATCGACACGGACGACGAGACAGGCCGAGAGACTGTTGTCAGCGTTATCACACAATACCGCATCCTGAAGTTCATTGCTGTCAACAACGAGCAGCACACCATGTCGCTAAAGAAGCCCGTGAGGGAGATTGGCCTGGGAACCTACACCGACCTCGCTACGGCGAACATGAATAGCTCCGTTCTGGATGTCATTCACCTCATGGTCAAGTACAACATCTCGGCTGTGCCAATTGTCGACAAGGACAACAGAGTTCTGAATCTATTTGAAGCCGTCGACGTCATCCCCTGTATCAAAGGGGGTGCGTATGACGAGCTGACAGCGACTGTTGGCGACGCCTTGTCTCAGAGAGCTGAAGATTTTGGGGGAATCTACACGTGCAGCGAAGAGGATCGCCTGGACTCGATATTCGAAACAATCCGGAAATCTCGAGTACACAGGCTGATTGTTGTTGACGATGACAGCCGCCTCAAGGGCATCATCTCTCTCTCGGACATTCTCAAATACGTGTTGCTCTACGGCGAGGAAGAGGATGACCTACAGGAGTATTGAAAGGGAACACGAAGACGGGGCGGCACTTGTCATGGCCTTAGCTTGGCTATAGGATGGTATGGTTTTGGTTTGCATTTGCATGGCGCTTTCTTCTTTGTTTTTCTTTTTGGAGGATATGTGGGATTAATGGATTATTAGGGTCGTATGTCCTTGCCTCCTCGATGGGCGACATAGATGATATCTTCACTTATCTTGGAACACGGCAAGAGGAGGTGCTGTTATTGCTGATCAATGGCTTACTGGTGGTCCAAGCCTGTGATTCCATTCCACCCTGTCCCTTACAGCACGGATTGATGTGGCCACCTTGGTAGTGATGTTCGGGTTGTGGTGAGCATGTATACCTGTCTGCCTCTAGATATGATGATTACCTCCTTGAACGTTGAACTGACAACGAGGCAGGTGTAGATGAAACTATACTTGCCTCGAGTTTTACACAGCGCAGTAATGGTGTCGGCCTATAAATCAGGTTACTACTACCTAGGTAGTTGTGAATGTAAGGCGACTCAGCGATGGTTTGTGATTGCCACTTCTTTTCCATCCTCTGACACTAAGGTAGGTCACTTGTTGCTTCCCTGATCTCACCTTTCCTCCATTCATTATTCCACCTACCTCGTAAGGGGGTTATCAGTCTCTTCGGGAAGGAACAGGTTGGACACAAAGAGCGACATGAAAATACGGGAAGCAGCAGTTCACAAACGACACGATGCTTAATCCATCGACGCTTTCCGTTGGGCTTTTTCGGAGCGCTCCCACAAAGCATCATCAATCAGTTTGCAACCACTTTGGATATTTTGTCATGCCATCGCCTCCCAGATACCTTTGTGTACTTATTTCGACGTCTGTAATATCTTGCACAAGAAGGCATGCAAGACTATCATTACGAAACCGACAGGGCATCGGCTGCATCGGTCGGCGCTCCCTCAACCCCCAAGAGCTTCTTGCCCAGACGCGTACCCAAGAGAGGGCAGACAGATGAAATTTCAAGTACATGGCGCGATATCCCTCAATCCGCCACAGCAGGTCAACTTTCAGATCCTGTGACATATAGGCGTGCGGGCAGAAGCAGTGCGACATGGACATCAACCAGTGGCGATGTCGGAGGCTACTCCGATGCAGACGAACTCCAAGATCGAGGAGACTTTGTCCGAGAGTACAACAGGATCGCAGCCAAGGTAAGCTAACCCGAATCTTTCAGCTGTTTATATTGATAAGCCCACTGACTAGAGGTTATAGCATGGGCTCCGCCTACTCTCGCCCGACGATGATGGCCCTTCGTCGGTAAGTGGCCGTTACCGCTTGGTGACTCTATGAACCGCTGACCAACACGATAGCCAGAGAGAAACGTCACCACGTCCACACAGAAAAGGATGGTTTTCCCGCACATTCCGGCGCCACCCGTCGAGCGCCAGCAACACCAGCTCAGCAAAATCAGGACGCTCGGATCGAAAAGCAAGCCATAGACGGAGCATCAGCGATCTAGCATTGCAGTTGGTACATCCGGCGAAGCGAGATATTTTAAAAGACGAAGATTTGCAATCCCTCGTCCGTTTGTGCGGCAAGAGCATGTTCTACCTGCCATCGGAGTATGCGGCCAGCTCCTTGATCCTCCCAACATGCCTTCGCGCAACCGCCCAATATCTTGTACAACACGGTAAGGACTGCAAACCCCAAACTTCCACACCAGTGAGGCATTCACTGATGGTTATACAGCTACGGAGACTCGCGGCGTCTTCAGAATTCCAGGCTCTGTTAGAGTGGTTAATGCCCTCTATGACTACTACTGTACCGAAGGAGATCCGGACGAGATATCTAGCACAACCCGCTGCCCAAGCCTCCCGGTTCACGTTAAGGCTGGTGTTCATGACGTTGCTTCGGCATTTAAGCGGCTTCTTTCTGGGCTTCCTGGCGGTATCCTTGGATCCCTCCCGCTGTTTGACGCAATGGTCTCAATACATAGCCAGTTGAACGGGGATCCTGAGGCCACGAGAACCAAGCAAACCAAGCTTCGTGCTAGAATGGTTGCCTTGGCAATCGGCAGTCTCAGGTCTCAGTTACGTCGTGAGCTGATATGTGCAGTCTTTGGTCTCCTGTGCTTGATTGGACGCGTTGCCGAGACGGCACCCCGTGAGGATGAGTTTGGCAGACCGCTGCCTACAGCAGACTTGATGGGCTACAATGCTCTAGGTATTGTCTTTGGGCCGCTCCTGGTTGGTGATCTTCTGAACTCCTACTCAATGCGAAGCTCTAGTGTCCATTTTCTACTCCCCCCAGTGAGCCCACCGCCCAACTGCAAGTGGGAAAAGATGAGGTACAAGGCGCCAGAGGAGGCGATCGCTCATCGCTTCCCAAATATGGACAAAGTTCATGTTGCCAACAGCGTTGCTGAGATGCTTATAACGCATTGGCAGGAAGTTGTCAAGCAAATCAGAAGCCTCGATGTGTTGAGGGTAGTTGGGTCGGGCACAACCGATCATTGTACTTTACGGAGGGCATCACTGCGTTCTTCCGTCTCGGCGCCCTTTGTTTTGCGGAAGCCTCCTGAATGTCAACAGAATTTTCCGCAGACATGCCCTTTTCCAGTATCCGAATCCCCTATTCCTTCAAGCCCGACGCCCGAAACTCGTATGTCCACCCTCATACAAACGTCGTTAGTCTCTTGCTGACTTGACAACGAACCAGGTGGACGAGGACCTAGCGGAGGACTACGAGCAAATAGACCTCGACCTGCACTTATGATTCCTCGACAACGTCCAAGATCCTCGCGATCACTGTCTCGGGGCCGACTCAATACGCCCGGGTCTGTAGTGTTACTGTCGCCTACCGAGGAGGAGCCTTCAGGCGGTGATGCGTCTCTCTCGAATCGACAAGCAAAAGGCTCAATTACATGTGCCGACGAAGCATCAGCTCGTCAACACCGTGAGGGGCAACAATTTGGTTCTGATTATGTCAAAAGGAGACAAAAGGGGTCCTTGAACAAAATGCGAATTGTCAACCCTGACTCAGAAACGCCCCGGAGGATCAGACGTAGGGATGGTCTGACCAAAAGCTTCACAAAAGGACGCGATGTCCATCCGCTGGTCGGCTTTCACAATACAAATGGAAACAAGAGTCAAGAGAATGCGTCGGGGTCGGTTTTTGATACGCCATTGACAAATATTCCACCCCCGAAGGATCGCGGCTCCGTGCCAGAGGACTTAGAGTCGACTCTGAGACCATCTGTGAGAGCCTCATCACAGGATAAAATGTCCAAAAGCAGTTGTCAAAGGGATGCAGATATAATGCTTCCAGACGGAAAGGCCAACGTTAAGAGCACGGGACATAGGCGTTCGAGGTTTCCAGTTTGGAAACGGAGAGAAAGATCTGATAAATCCACGAACGCGGTTGACTCAGCTGCAAAACCTCCCAGTCCCATCACAGCCTCATCAGAACGCTCTTCTCGCCAAAAAGGTCGACGAAGACTGTCATTTTACTTAGGGAAATCGACAACAACAGCTTCTGCGGAGGAAATGGCGGAACAGCCAGTCGTTGATTTCCCTCAGGGTCCAACGGAGCATGCGGCCGGTGCTGAGGAGACTCCAGAGCCGGATCTCAATACTGGCCATTATGCTGGCGGCCCTTTGAGCCACTTTGTAACATTAAGTCGGGCTACGGGCCGCATAGCTCGAGCAGACCGCAATCAAGAGGCTCCCAGTAAACCAACAACGGCACACGATCAATCGCATGCAAAATCGCGGGCAAGGTCGTTAGCATCGAAGATACCTCGTGCACGAAAATCCGATAGGCGGCAGACTCGAAGGTCGAGCCGAGAGTCTGTACACCGCAGTATTGTTCCCAGAAAGAGCTCTTCCGAACACACTCTTGCTTCTGTACCTCCTGAAGTTCAACATGCAGAAGACCGCATCAAATCTCACCACGAAAAGCATGAGCCAGAGTCCCGGCCATCGACTGTCTTGAAACATGACTGCATGACGGATTACACGCCGCCAGACATGTCCTTTGATGGAGATTTGCGACCACCGACAACCCCCGCAGGACCGCTACCGTACTCTAACAAGTCTTTCACCGGGAGCGCGGTGAGGGCAATGGCTGTCATGTTTGAGACTGCTGCTGCGAAGGACAAAGGCCTAGAGAGGCCGGAAATCCCTCCCATGCCTCTGAGAGCTACTGGCAATGTGATTTCGCTCTATACCAGTAACCCGCCATCACCACGGAAACCACAGTCATCATCATTTGGATCACCCGCACAACGTATCGGTGGCATGTGGGAAGATGGACACAGAGAACAACCGGAATATAGGAAGGGGAGCCCAAACAAGAGTTCCGGACGAGGAAGTCATGATGAGGTGGATGACGAGGACGAGATCCCAATGAGTTCAGGCGCGGCTGTAGGAAGGAACTCCAAGAGATTGGATGAGTGGATGAACGAGCAACAAAGCCACAAGTCATCAAGAAACTCTGAAGAAAACGCCGATGAGAACAGCGCAGTTATGCACGAGAGAGATCTTCGGTTGTCTCGGTCAACTGCTGATAATGGCGATAACAGAAGCAAAATCTTGTCCTGCAACAAAGCCCAATACGTACAATCACCACGATCACCTCATATACCCAGGCCTTCCAGCGCGCCCACTGGAGCTCCACATACCAGTCAGAGCTCCAGGGTGCCAATGAATGTCAGTATTCCAGCCCATTTTCTTCAAAGTGCTATTAGCCAAGGTTCGGAGCTTGTTACTCAACCAACTCCAGCCATGGGCATGGCCATCGCAAGCGATATCCTGAATTTTCAGACGCAAACTCGTCGTTTGCAGAGGCAGCTCGACATCAAGACGGAAGAAAACGACCATCTCCGCAGCAAGTTGGCAAGCTTTGGTGCAGGACGATGTAGTCTACCGACAGAAGTAAGCGTGAGACGAAGCACAAGCATCAAACTGAGCGAGCACTTGCGGCAAACGGAACGCGAGTGTAAAGCATGGAGAGAAAGAGCAGAAGCAGCGGAAATGCGAGTGGCAATTCTGGAAAGGTTGCTGAGGAGTAAGATGGATGGAGAACCATTCAAGGAAGAGAAAATAATAGACTCTGAAGCCAAGTTACCGCCCACTCCCCAGCACATGTTTGTAGCGGAAGTTTACCGAAGCAGTGTTCGGGATCGACTCCGAAGGTTATATGGTGTGCTGGACGGTTGCTCTGAAAGTGGGCCCCATGAAGAGTTGGAGGGGGAGGGGGATGAAAAAGAAGCAGAAGATAAACGAGAATGTGCTCAGAGGTGTGTCAATATCCCTATATGGAGTGACCGTGAAGAAGAAGACCATCGAGCGTCGAGTGATGAACCAGAACGCGGCGGGGGCAACCGGTGCGTGTCGCAGGAGAAAAAGGCGGATTTTCATCAAAGAACTTTGGTAGGGGAAGATGACAGCGATGATGCGAAGCGAGGTTTAGACGCATCAGTCGGGTATGTAAGTCGGTTACATCCTCAAGAGACGGACGAAACGGTCGAAGATCAATCATCTGCGATAGTGGGAAGTGATGAGCATCATCATTATAAACGGGGCGCAGAGGAGGATGCTGATGAGCTGGACGAAACTAGAACAGCACTGACAAAAAGGCTGGCTCGGTGCACAAACAACAATGTTCTCGGATGGAAGACATGCCATTATTGCGAGGAGGAGGCGGCAGAGGACGAAGCGAAGGAGGAAGGGATGGCACTCATGGGTAAATGGATGGCGGATGATGATGAGAATGAAGAGGAAGAGAAAGATGTGCACGAGTGTGACAAAGATCGACTTGTGGAAATGATGGAGCATGCGGAGATGCGAATCGAGTAGACAAATATTGAGAAATCATGAGTTTTTGCGGGGACAGGCTGTTAGGAGTTGTTTGTTGGCTGTATTGTTTACTGATTGCCCCTTTTGGACGGATGGTGAAAGGGGGGCAATGGTAGGAAATCGAGAATACCTTAGGATAAGTGTTTTAAACCATGATACATGTTTTCCATCAAATAGACAAACGTTTAGTTGCTCTATAGGTTTATGACCAGCATCAACTGGATGACATAATTCTTTACTTACCCGCCGGCTTCAAGGTTCATGGCTTGTATTTGTACATTGGTTGGGCGATTTTCTACGCCCTTTTGATCTACTCGTGTCTGATATAAATATAGTACAATACAAGGCAGCTTCACCTACCGGCAAAGTCCATTCCGCTGCCACGCCACAAGTCGTCGTCGTCGCCGCCGCTGTAACGTGACGAATGCCGCTCTCCACAACATCAACTTTGACAAGAGGACGATACTGCTGACCACAACGCTCGCAACTGCACCCACTACACCCCAACTCAGACGCCCGCTTTTTACGCAATGCGCTTGACGTACTTCCACAAGCTCTTGTACTTGGGCTTTTGCCTCTTGGCTTCCCAACCCCTGGCCTTGCGGGGCGGCTTGAGGGAAGCAAACTTCTGGCGCTTGAATTCGACCTCAGCGCCGGGGATGCCGTGCCTATCCATGACCTCGGCCGTGCCCTCGTCCCACTCCGAGCGGAACAGGTTGAAGCCGACAGGCTCGAGGTCGAACTTTTCGCGGAAGCCCTTGAGCGAGAAATTCTCGCGGTTCTCCAAATGCTTTTTCAAGGCCTCGCCATCGATCTTGGCACCGGGCTTCTGCTCAAGCACGAAGACGTTGAGGCGGTGGTAGGGCGAACCCTTCTGCGCGAAGGGAGGAAGCCAGGGCTTGCCGACGTCGCCCTCGACGCGGTCGCCGACACTGCGCAGGGAGAGAACCGTCTTCGACGGGTCCCATGGGATGTTGGCCGCCAGGAAGTGGCAGCGACGCTTGAAGTTGTCGTGCGTGACGTCGGGAACGTCCGAGTCGATGACCACAACAGTCAGGAGGCGCTCGCCCTTGTCAAAGACTTGCATGCGAAGTGTGGGTGCAACCTCAGTCACGCGCGAATCGAGGATGGCTCCCGGGGAAACTTGGTAGCCACGGAAGGAAAGCTTGACGTCCATGGTCGGGTCGAAGGCGGGCAGAAGGTCGGGAACAACGTGGAACTGCGAGATACGCTGCGCAATAATTTTGTAGTCCATGGAACGCCAGCGGCGCTCGGCCAGGAAACGATAGACGGGCTTGGTCATGTCACCTGGATGGGCAGACGGATATGTTAGTTAGACTGGGACGTGCGAAGCAAAGTAAACTTTTTAAAAGAAAGGAGAACACAAACCCCTGCCATCCTCGAAACGCCTCTTTACCTCGGGGTCATTGATGTCGGCCAGAATCTTGAGCTCCTCAATGTAGTTCCTCAAGCTCTTGATTCGTGTCTGTTTGGCGGCCTCGCCGCCCTCGAACTCGCTGGCATCCCGCGCCTCGATCAGCTTGATCTTCTCCGTCTCCTTGACAATCTGGGCAATTTTGGCTGCGCGGTCCTGCTGCAGGATCTTGCGCGCCTCCTGGAAGCACTGGTACGGCAGCTGCTCGAAGGGGAGGTTGCCGGTGGTGGCCAGAGCGGCCCTTCTCCTTCGCGACCCAAGCTCGGGACCTCCGACTACTGTGTCTGCTACTGCCGCCTTAGCCTCGGTTGCCGAAGGAGGGGGTGGTGGTGTTGTGGTGGTGGTGGAATCGACAGGAGAGGTGGTGGTGGTAGTGGCGCCCTCGTCTTTGCGCATCGGGGTCGAGGAAAAGGGCCTGACGGCGGCGACGGTGACGGACCGGGTCGAACATGTCGCAGCGCCGGGGCCGGCTTGCCGGAGACAGCGGACGAGTGGCCGCGCGACCTGCTGACACGTCGACATGGCGGGTGCAATATGTGTGCAGGCGGGCCGGAGGAAAGGGGGATATTCGAAGTGCGGAATCGCTCTCAATCGAGAGGAGCTGCACTCAAGGTTTCGTCGACGGGGAGGACGGGGTCGAAGACGGATCAGGGACGGAGGGTTCGTGGTCCTTCAATTGCTGCAGCCCACCCGGACTCGAACTGCGGCCAAAATTTCGTGGACCCCGGGGCCGGCAGCACAGTGCGCTCAATGAAAGTACTTGTAGTGGGGGTTACAGCTAGCTGGCGGGCCCCGCGAAGAATCTCGCTAAGAACGGGTACTCCATCATCGTAGCGCACTGTACGTGCACGTTGCACTCCAGATCTTTTTTCTCCAGACTCCAGTCCCCTCGTCGGCCGAATCGTTGCGACTTGACTGGGAGGACCGGCGCCCGCGACGACCATCGTACATTCCGTCAGAGCCCCGTCTCGGTCCCGTTCCGTTGTCCCTCCCTCGCCCCGAAGCGCGCTCCACGTTTCCGTCCGCACAGTCCGTCCCGCACAGGCCCGTGGTTGCGGCAGTGGTCTCTCTTTTCCTCCCGCGAACAACTGCCTCGAGCACCACCATACCCGACCTCCACCACGCCCGATCATCACCCACGATCCGAGTTACATTAACTTGTATCTCCCGTCGTCTTGCCATACTACAACGCCGCCATGGCCGGCAAAGGTTTCAAAAGCCTCAACGAGGCCATGAAGGCGCTGAGCATCGCTTCAAAGTCATGCAGGGCACTGCCGGTTCGTCTTCCATACGTCCACCGTCTTGCTACTGACCCCGCCGATGACTTTCGCTCACCAGTACAAATCATGTCCACTAGATGCGCCAATCCTCTATTCTTCCCTCCAGACGGTCAATGGCCTCCGTAGCCACCCCTCTTGCCGCCAATATCACAAGATCGGTCTCGGAACCATGGCAACCCAGTATGAGCACCAACACGACTGCCAGCCTCGACGACATCGCCCGCGCTGCAAAGGTACTAACCCAGGATTCAGTCACCAACGTTCCTATTACCGTCTATTCCTTCCCCGAACTCGAGCCGCGCTCCCTCGAATCCTACTCAGCCCGTCACCTTCACCTTCCGCTGCGTCGCGATATCCTCCACTTGGCCGTCATCTACGAGGGTGACTCGACACGACGGGGCATGGCGTCCACAAAGACACGCTACGAAGTTCATGGCTCTCACAGAAAGATGAGTCCCCAGAAGGGTACCGGTAACGCCCGTCGTGGTACCCGCCAGTCACCCCTGATGAAGGGTGGTGGGAAGACCTTTGGCCCCAAGCCCCGGGACTTTAGCACGAAGCTCAACAGAAAGGTTTACGATCTGGCCTGGCGCACCGCGCTGTCCTACCGCTACAAGCGCGGCGAGCTCATCGTCACCGAGGACGGCCTCGACCTTCCCCTCCCTAACGATTTCCTCTGGCTTGCCGGCGGCGGTAAGCTCAGCCGCGAGCTTGAGGACGGCTACGTCCGCAAGTGGGTTCATGAGTTCATGACCAGCTTGAACTGGGGCAAGGAGGCTGGCCGGACGACCTTTATCACGGGCGACAAACGCCCCAACCTCTTCACCGGATTCGAGTTGGCTGGTGCCGAGGGTCGCGCTTTGGAGTTGTGGGATGTTGATGTCAAGGACCTCTTGGAGACGGGCAGGATAGTGATCGAGCGCAGCGCGCTCAAGGAGATGATTAAGGACCACCAAAGCGACCTCGTCACTCGTGTAGCAGTCCAGGGGCTCCGTCAAAAGGGTCCTAAGCTCGGCGAGGTGCTCGTCAGGGCGCGGAGATACTAGACAAAGAAGAAAAAGAAGCAGCCGAAGAAGTGATTGCGTGTGTGCAACCACCGGCGGCACTCTTGTACCATATGATTCGCGCAAGGAGGGCGGACTGAAGAAGAAGGCTTGCCCAGCACGATGAGTGTAATATTCATGTTGCCTTGTATAATGTACTTATGCGAGTTTCCCTTGTTATTTGGAAGCAATTGGCTTGCCTTATTCTCTGCATTGTGGTGAGAAGCGAGAATATGTGATAGCGAGGGGGTTGAGTAGAACAAGTAATCGTCTGTGACTGTGAGACAGTTAGGTATGCGCAAATGCCATTACTTGCAGTGAAGTTGCAGTATTCCATTCACGAGGTGGCATTGCCTGGGCAGTCATGGCATCGCCGGCGTGACACCTTTGCCAACAGGAACGGAAAGTGAACAAGAGAGACGAGATGGAAGTTGCAGCCAACAGCCCACAGTCGACTGCCGGAGCAGCTTGGCAGTCCCGCCTCAGCCCGCTGCCGGCCCGCCATGGAATTCCTCCCAGAATTTGCACTGGTGCACGGACCCGGATTCAAGGCCTCCCCGCGCCTATTTAACCAAGCCAACCCTTCCCCGAATCTTCAACTTTTCTTCTCCTTTTTTTCCTCTCCATCCAAGTGCAGGGGTTTTACGCGTATCAGTGAGGATTCGTCCGAGATCGCGTTTTTGCTAGTTGAAAACTACATACCTGACCGCTCTCAGTTGGTTTCGGCTGGCTGGGGAATTTTTGGCAACCTACAATCCTTTCTCGGAATGGAGATCTTCTTTCACCATTTTTTCATCTTTCAACGCCTACGGTTCCTTGTTGTGGGGCCGTGGTGAGGAAGGAAGAAATGAGGCTTTGTTGCTTCGGATTTGTCAAGATTTGGAGGGCGCGTGTCACTTGCGTCGACAGCGCGAAGTTCGTCTGGGGATCGTGACGCGGTCTCACGGGCAGATATGGTGGTGAAAAAGTGATCTCTTGCATTGTCTGGGCTTACTGGGCGGCCACCCGGACGCGTTTAGTTTAAACCGAGTAGAGAAGTCACTTCGCAAGCCTAGTTCTGTTCCTTGAATCGAAATGAAAGAGATGAGGAGTGTACGGAATGCTGATCTGTCCACGCGGTTCCAAGCCGCCAGTTGCAAATTTGCATGACATATGATTGCAATCGATTACCAAAGAGTGCGCAATGTTTGCAGTCTACACTTGAACTAGAATCGGCCTTGTGCCAACCTTACGAGAAGCGCGCCATGAAATCTTACGTTCGTGTACCCAGCTGAGAGATCCCTCTCAGCTCGCTTGCCTCACCCGCTCGCCAGACGACGAAGGTCGATCTTGCAACCGTAGTGTAGAGAAGGCTTGAGTTGGCGTCTTTCCATTGCCGTATCTTGCCCATCAACATGCGATAAGTGAATTCAATGCAACGGAACGAGGCGTTGCCAGGGCTGTCCAGTCGGTCCTCGCCCCTCACCCGTACCCTGGCACCACCAGGCTACCGTACACGATATGGCATGTCAAGTCAAAACGAGTCGCGAAGTGTTGACGTTGCTTCACGTAGTAGTTCAGGGTCCAAGTCGGCGCTCCATTGTTGTCCAGCCCTGTCATTACTGTAATCGTTCCTTGTATGCGCATACTGTAATCAAAGGTATTGGCAGTTTAGTGGTCTCAGAGCTCTCTCGTTTCAATGCAAAACATATTCCCCTGGCATTCAGAAGGACGAATCATTTGCCAAGGGATGGTGGCTGCTGGATAAGAGAGACCGCTGGCTCCCAGACCTTTCCGCGATACCTCTCCGACAACCCGTCCCAGATCGCAAGATCCAAAAATATGGCATGATCGTAAAGAGGCACACGAGGTCAGCATGTCTCGCAGAGTTGAGCTGCCCACGGAGTCGTAAACCTCAGCAGCGGAGATACATAGAATATGATGGGGTGGGGAAAATCGAGAAAGGACGGGAAGTGGGAATGCCGATTGGCCGGCGCGACGATTTCCGGATTTTGCCAAGACCAGAAGTGTGAAGGCTGGAAGGTCTGTCGTCTCACCACACATTGAAGTCAACTGTCACTGTCGGGCGGGGGGGGGGGCATGGGCAAGAAGACTCGACGCCGGGTTGGTACAAGTACCTAGGTATTTAGGTAGGCACGTAATGTAGGGTACCGTTAAGAGTTTTCACTCCACTCAGCTGTTCAGACAAGCCGTTTGATTGGCCAGGCCTGGCGGCTGACCGTGTGAGAGTTACGGAAATTTACTGTAAAACATTATGCTACACTGAGCGCATGACACAGTGCCCCGCTGAAGACTTGTGGAGTGTGTCGCGCTGCTGGCTGGCGAATGGCCCTGCAGTGCGTCCCGTCTTTGGCTGAAAGGCCAGGGCCATCCAACTCTGTCTTCCACTTGCGCTCGCCTCCAAGCCCAAGGTGAGCGCCCTGCCCGGTCTTGTTCACTCCAGCCATCATCAACCGAACAACCAAAACCCACCACCACCACCGACCGACGATTAAACCTGTCGCCTAACTGATTCAGCATCGCCGAGCGCCGCCACGAGGCCCGCGATCACTGAAACGCCAGTCGAGTAGTCGACTTGTTTTCGACCTTTTTTCAGGTTTTTTTCTTTTCCCTCGGGTTATCTGTCGACCGCCATCTGGATTGATCGGGTTGGGACTGCAGTTGGGGGAGTTGCACGCGGGCGGAGAGCGAAAGCTTCTGCGACAGTCGCCGGTTTACGCTCGCGACTCGACACTGCGAAAACACTCTTCCCCCTTCGACGAGCGCCCGCTTTCTGACTCCCTCTTGACACCGCTGTCTCGTCATCATCGGGCTTCGTCGGCCGATTATTAGGATCGCGGCACATCCGCTTCAGCGTCGGAGCGTGACATCACCACCTGCTGTTAGGGAGTGGTGAAATCTCTTTGGTGTTTGTCAGGAAAGAACCGACGCAGGCATTTCTTTGTTGTCATCGGACCGCCACTTTTCTGCAGCGGACAGGACAGACAATCGCGTTTGCGCCAAGGATCCTGGTCGACTATTCATCGTTGTCGGTCGTCTCACGCAACGCTCTCAACGACTCCACCATTTTGCCGTCATTGAAAAATGATGTCTTTTCACCCCCAGACCCCGCAAAGCCCCTCGCACTTCTCGCCCAGTTCGAGTGATCAATCTACAAGCATGTCAGGCTCCATAATCTCTACCACGACGACCTTGCCGACCCCAGCCCACAGCGTGAACGGAAGCTCCCTCGCCAACGACATGTCGTTCACAGACATTGTCATGGGAGAAAACTCCCCCCAGAAGCGCAAGCGTACATCCGACGATGTAGGCGATCGAGAGCAGAAGAAAGTCCACATCGAGGACCGCAAACTTGGTATTGACGACCTCCATCTGGACGTTGGTGAAAAATACCTCCTTTGCAGATCTCGTAAGGCTCCCTTCACCTGCACCCAAACGCAGCAGCAGCGGCGGCGGCAGTGGCATATGCGAGAGAAGCGATCCCGCTCGTTGTGGCTCATGTTGCCACAGCGACGGGCATTATCTCTCGGTCTGCTTTCCTGTCCTCACCCCGTGCCAGTCGCTGGGTGACCGATCTTCGGTATTGTTGTTGCACATTGATAAGAGTCTTCGTTAACATTGACAATCGCAGAGCATCAACCGCCTCGTCCTCATCTGTCCGAAGACCTTTTCGAGATGTATGGTTTGGCGGATCTTGCTGCTGAGTATGCGCGCATCAAAGACGGCCAGAAGAATGCGCTCCGCAAGACGTACAAGGGCCACATCAAGAAGTTGGGAGTGCAAGGTCACTTTGACTCGGTGAAGTCGGATGAAAAGGACCCTGAGAGGTTAGAGTTCCTCATGGGCTGTCCCCAGGAGGAGTGGAATGCACACTTTGTAAGAGGCAAGGAGATCACCAGGGGATTATCGTCAGATATGAAAAGCAAGATCTCGAGGGCTGTTACTATGAGCAGGGGGACCGTCCCTTCCACCCTTTGGAACAACTCGGTTCTCGGGGATATCGCAGCGAGCTCGATGAAGGCTCATCTCAATCAGCCGCCATCGGCAAGACCCACAGCTCCAAACACCCCTTTGGCCTACGGGGGTCCAGCTATGCAACGTGTGAAGCCGCAGACGCCCGGTTTTCAGGACAACCGGCCCAGGCGGAACATCAAGAAGCGAGGCTACGGTGATTCCAGCTTTGAGGGCTACGGCGAAGGGTTTGAGGATGATGGAGGGCTGGAAACAGGATACTCCACCGGCGAGGGTGACATGGCCTCTGGCCTCAAACGTCGCAAAAAGGTGCTTATTGGAAGCAACGTCCCCGGTTGAAAGATTGGGGCACCCTTTGCTGACATCATACAGGCTCAGCCCGGTACTCAGTCGTATGCGCAAGCCCGGCAGCAGTCGAGCTATGGCCATCATGGCGTGTCTGGGATATGACGCCCTTCGCGCGGCAGAAAGAGGAACGAGCACGCCAAGCCGGCACCCTTGCAGCAGATACCAACCGTTTCATTGCCGAGAGCTTGCGAGACGTTTACGGAAAGCCGCGAGCATCATGCCGCCGTGCATTTTGAATGGCTTAAACGACCCGCCTGATCAGTGTTCAGGGTGATACCTGGGTGACCGGATGCTAGTGGGACAAGAACCGGTACGGAAGACAGGTCAGATCTTTTTGAGGCTCACCCCTATGGCGAAAGTCTGGGATAAAGTGGCATAACGGTCGGCACTCGGGAGGTCGCTCGGGGCAGTGGTGCGAGTCATCCTCATTGGCACACACACAGCAGTTACTGGCGGTGTTGAACATACCCGAAGTTCTGTTGTCTGCTGCTTCATCTGCGGAACAAGGAACGTCTGCGGTTCTTTGCTCTTTTTTTTTTTTTTTCTTCTTCTGCTTTTTGACCTGCGATGTTTTTCTCTAAACCACATAACACGACATATACCAGCATGGCGTTCAGGGGGTGGGGGGGTTGTCTGCCCTTTTCTTCAATCGTGGTTTCACGTATGACTTGGTTTTCGGCTGGTTTTTTTCCATCACAAGAATGCAAAAAATGAGGTCCACATACCCTCTACATCATTTGATTATTTACATACTGCCCGGTCTTATATTTATGTTTCTTCTTCTTCTCCCACCTCTCCTCAAGGAAACAAAAGTGGTAGGCCTTGCGAGGGAACAGGAATCGAGGAAGAGAAAAGGGAAGAAAAGATAGGGAAGAGAATGATATGGATTTTTCCTATTGGTCCTTTTGATGACGGGGGGTAAGCGAAGGTTGATACCATACTGAATGGGATGAGGGAACTCGCGCTCTCGCAACGGAGCTGTATGTTCCCTTAGTTAGGGAGAAGGAGGACCAGGTGTATAACAAAACTCAAGCCGAGCCGGCCGGCAAGGCTTTGCGGAAAGGGGGATGGAGATGATCATGGTTGCTATAGTTGCCTCGCGCATTAACACGCTACTAGCTAGTTGCCTCGAAGAAGCAAAGAAAAGAAGGAAGAGGATAAATGACTTTGCGACTTTATAATATCAGAGGAAGGATTTCAGATCAGAGTAGGGAAGCAAGTTCTCCAATGACCTTGTATTAATGGAAGTGGTTCATCTCATCATGTCTGGTTCTGCATTTCTGCCTTCCTGTGTTTCGGTTTTCCTGCTTCTTGTTTTTGCGACGGCGGGTGTTCATTGTTCCTGTTTGTCGTTTTGAGTAGCGCAAAGTTTAGACAAGAGATTGAGCGCGTTACGGAATGGATGGATGGTTGGATGGATGGATGAATGGGACGAGAAGACGCAGATGCTAGTGGGATTGGACTGGCGAGGGATGGACGGAACGGTGAAACAAGGACAGTTCTAAATAAGAAGCAATGGAGTTGAATGGAAGAAAGGGGCTAAAACAAAGCCTATTCACGCTTTTATGTAAAGTCAGTTTGAGGTTCATGGACGATGGTCTTCTTGTGCCCTTACGCACCCGAGTTGGTTTGTGAGCTATGCAGCCCTTTGTTATTTCAGCTATCCTTTCCGCCTGCGTATCTGTCATCCATGGGTGCAGTCCTAACCCCTCGTCTCATGGAGTGTCTGTCGTGTCATATCTATAATACCCTTAATTCCCCATCGCTTGCCTGTGGCCCAGTGCCCAATGCCCAGTACCCATTCTCCCATCCTCCAACAACAAGACCTTCACTCACTCAATCAAGATCCAACCCCTGGATCCCCTCAAGCAACAACCTCTTACTCGCATCATCTTGCACCCACTCCACAATCCTCGAGCTGACATCCCCCACCAGCTTATCGTAATGCGGCCCCGCGAAGAACAAGCCACAGTGGGCACCAACTTCGTCCACTCCCTCCATGTAGATTTGAATCCAGGTTGGGTCCATGATGCCGTTGGTCTTGGAGGGTAGCATGCAGAATTTGCGGAGTTTTTGTTTCTTCTCTTTCTCCTCCTTCGCTTCTTTTTTCTTCTCCTTGTTCTTGCTTTTGTTCTTGCCCGTTACATCCCCGCTGCTGCTCTCACCACGCGAAATCCCTAGCGACGCTGACGACGATCCCCCCTCTATACTCTGATTGTGAGCCAGATGATGACTCTCCAACTCACCAATCCTGCTCGCCGTCGACTCCTCCTTCAATTTCTCTTCTTTCTTCTGTTTCCGTCCCCACTCCTTCTCATCTTTCTTCTCCTGCTTCTCTGCAAATTTACGTAGCTTTTCCTGCTGTTTTTGAATGTCCCTGGCGAGTTTGGCTTGCGCCTTCTCGTGCTTTTCGACGATCTTCAACCGCTCTTTGAGAATCTTGTCCCGGTTCTTGACTGCTGCTTCGTACTCCTTGCGCGCTTGCTTGGCGTCCTTTTCGGCTTGTTTGCGAGTGTCTTTGTCGCTTATGGAGCTTAGGTCTACAGCGGGTGGCGGCGAGGGGGTGTCTGGAATCGGGGGGAGGTCCGGTTGAGGGAGTGAGGTTGTTTGTATGCTGGGCTCGACTACGTTGCCGTTGCCGTTGCCGCTTCCGCTGATGTTACTGATGGATTGTTCAACAGTCTTGTCAAGCTCTTCGTGAGAGACGTATGCAGGGGGTTTGTCCTCCGCTTCCACACGCCCATGGATGGGGTTTTCATCTGGTTCGGGTACGGGTTCCAGCTCTGTAAGTTCCAGATCTTCTTCGATTGAGCTCCGTGGAGTCGATGTCTGAGATCTCGCGGTATCGAAAGATTCCCGGTGCTCAGAAGCCTCTTCAAGCCTTCTCGACTTCGAAGGGCCGTCGTGCGGAGCAGCAACCTCCGACGCAACTTTGGTAGTACTGCCCTTGCGAGATTCCTTATCCTTGAGTATCCCTGTAGATACGGTGTAGTAGTTCACGAACCGTACTCTGACCACGTGCTCACTATTTGTTGGGGACTGTTTCAACTCATCCACATCTTCCAACATCCTCAATCTGTTATACCTGGATTTCAGGCCAGGGTAGTCGGCCAGACAGCCGCCAAACTCCAAGTGTGATATGATGTGGTTAGTAGCTGCCTCAACAAGGTTCTCCTGGCTGTGTTTTTGCGCAAAGTGGGCTATGTTCTTCAACCATCCTCGATCCACAAAGGCCACGTCATTGAAAAACTTGGGGTTGAAGAAAGGATCAGGTGCTGAGGGAGACGACGTGGTGGATAAAGGTGTGGGTCTGGGTATGGGAGAAGTTGCCTCCGGGGGAGGATAAATCTCAGAATAGATAGATGCATCTGGTGACAGCCCTGGCGACTGTTGGGCAAAAACCGTGTCAGACTCTTGCGCCGCATTCGTGGCTCCTGGGGGACTTGGAGCCTTACGAAAGAGACTTGCAATTCCAGACACCACAATACCTGGATGGAGGCCGAGTAATGGAGCGTCTAACGACAAAGTCCCCAAGATACGATGGCGAAAGGGAGAGTCGTCGTAAGCTGGAGGATCTTGAGGTTGACGTGGCAACAGAGCAACTTCAGCAGCCAGCAGGCCGCCCATAGAATGGCCGATCAAGATAACATCGGTGGTGGGCGACTCGTGTGGCAGAAGCCAGTGACTGAAGTTATCTCGGGCCACGGCAATGGACTTGTAAGTCTTGTAGCGGGGGTAGATCTTGGAGTGGATGACATGTGTCTCGGCCAGGGCTTGTCGAAGGTAGACGTGGACATGGGCGGGAAAGGAACGAAAGGAGGAGTCGTTGCCCATGAAACCATGAATGTAAATAACGAGCAGCGTCCTCCTCAGGTCCCTGTAACTGCCCGTCGGGGTCGAAGGGCCCAAGGACTGTGTGGACGAGGTTCGAGGGTCAGCCGGCCTGTTCCATTGCGAATATGGATAGTTCGCTGGAGGGGGGTTCGGATTGTCTAGGCCGTGCCCTTGGCCTGCCGTCCACTCCAGGGCGTTCTGGTGGTGGTGGTGGTGTTGTTGTTGATGATGTTGCTCTCCATCAACCACGGCGATGCTTGGCAGAGGTGATTGTAATTGTGAGGAGAAGGGCCGTGTTGACTGCCCTCCTGACGAGGACGAAGCTGCCCCTTTCAGCGATAGGTCTTGTACAGATGGCATGGTCCTCGGGCGATCAGCCACTGAACACGGATTTGAAACGAACTTGATTTGAACAAATTTGGGAGTGAACTTGTAAGTGTTATGGGTTGATTTCATGTGGGGGTTGACCCGAGCGGGGCATTGATCTCGCTCTGCATCTGGTCCAGTGGTTGGTCACTGCGGGTGTACCACTATGTATAGGGTCCAGGTACAGAGGGCTAGAAGTAGTGTAGACTGCTAGTGTAACAGTAGGACGTTGGTAAAGGCGGTTAGGGTACCTCTAGTTGACGATCCCCCCCGCTTACCTACACCTCAGCTAAAAGGGGTAGGCGAGACAGGAAGACAACCTGGCTACCTAATTATCGGCTGGCCGGAACTTGCACATCCATTCCTGCAATGAACTCTGGACCACAACGAAGGTGGTTACGTGTCCCAGGTATCATTTCAATCGGTTGGCCTGAGCGTCTGATATCAAATTCGACGGGATTTCCGCGATGGAAGATGCCACTGTCACGGCTGGCACGTGGAATCCTGGAGTGGTTTTCGGCTGGTTTGAGGTGGGTTTGCCATCAGCCTGGACCAGCACATTCAACATGATGATTTACACTGTACCTCGCTGTGGCACGTCTCACTCAGCATGCTCAACGCACCACAGAGCCCTCCCTCAAGGCTTGACCAAGTCTAAGCCACACCTGGGAAGGGCAGAGGCAGAGGACAGGTTGGTAGAGGAGATGGGGCTTGTTACTTCCTGCCGTTATTTTGTAGCTAGGTACCTATCTATCGTCGCTCTGTCCTTTCAGGTGTACGGTGGCATGACACGACGTGTGACAACTGCGGCATTTGCGAGATGCTAATGACTGCAGCTGCCCAGGCCCAAATGAGATTGAGCTTCGTATCGGCCATGTAGCTTCCACTCGCTCTTTTTTATGCTGTGGTTGCTTGTCGGTATCAGGAAGTGAAGGACTCTCCTAGTCATAAAACTGTTAAGCTCTTGCATGTTTTGACTCGACCTAGGTTCAACCACCCAGGTCCCAACAGGCGGGCCCGGCGGGGTAGGAGTCTCTTGCTGCGCCCATGAGGGAAATCCCGAGTGTTTCAAAAGGTTGATCGCAACAGGATGTGCTTCTTGTATCGCGATTGCACTGATTCTCAGGAGCTTAGTTCCCTTTCTCCAAGAGCCGCGCCGTAGGGTATCCATCCACACTCCATCATGGGAAGGACAATCGTCATGCCCAGTCTCACCAGCCGTCCACTGCAATTGTTTCGCTCTTGCTGTTTGTATGGACCGTCGTGGAAATTGCGGGCATCATTCTTTGGCCAGTGCATTTTCAGTTGGACAGCAGGCCAATCACCGCATCAGATGTTGGAGACTTATGCGGTTGTGGTGGGCCAATAATGAACCACATCCCGACCAGAGTGGATTCCAGAGAGCCAGGCCAGCCATGGCATTCATGGGTTTTACTGGGTGGAGCACGGGGGAAAGCGCAAAGAGGAGAGACATCGGGCGAAGGAAGCGAGATTGCAGAAACGTGTTGGGTCCCGCGAGTTGGCCCCGAAATGGTTCCAAATGCCCCCAAATGGACCCGTCTTGGAGGCATGTCGAGGCACGACGACGACCCATGTTGGGCGCCGCGCTAGAAGGGATCCCGCAGCGGAGACCCTTTTGGACAGGGCAGCTCGACGCCGCGCACGGGCAACCACGAAACGGGAGAGGGCGTGGACGGCACCTCCACCCAGGGGGGATTAAGACCAGGGAGCATGCCGCCATCACAATTTCAGGTGCAGGGCAGATGCGACGGCTGCGAGGATTGCGAGGGCATGCTGTGCCCAATTTTGGCATCTCATTTCATCTGCGAGCCCATGGATGTGAAGTGTATGGGTATGGTATGGAAGTGGATGGCCGTGGTCCCGGAGGTTATTATCGTTGTGCAGCCCGCCCCCCGTTGTTCATTCAATGTTTTTTTTTGGTCTTTCTCTCCCCTTTGCCTGTTCCTTCTCTCCACCGGCTGCTGTTTTGTTTCTATCATTTTATCATTCACTCCTTAATTCTCTCAACTAGGCATGTTGGCGGCAGTTTGAAGAGGTCGAGTTGACTCCATCACAGCGCGGACGAGTGCGGAGGCAGCGTGTTTTACCATTTTTACCCATCTTGTTACCGGCGGGCTATCAAGACAAGAGAAGACATCGACAGGGAAAAACTACCATCATAGGAGGTGGACGTCAAACACGACAGAGAAAGAATCAAAAAAAAAAAAAAAAAAGGATTGGACGCCAAGACTACCGACCGAGGATGGATTCATGAGATCTTGCCCATGATCTTCTACAATGCGCCAGCCAACCAATACCTTGAGTAGCTATTGTTCCATCGTCTCGTCGCCGCCATCATCAGCGTAGCTTCGCAGCTGTCGATTACGAACTATTGCAGACCGACCCGGCCACCCGCGCACTCGAATACGGGAACCCGTCGTCCTCTCAGAATCACCGGATCACGAAATCTGACTCCCAGATTCCTTGGCCAACCCCCGGCCCCGCGAACAGAAAAAAAAAAGACAGTCACCCAAAGCTGTCCATCTTGGACCAGTCGCTCGTTTAACCCTCGTCGCTCGTTAATCACACAGCCACATCGCGCACCCAACGCCCTCCAAACAACCGCTCGGAACAACCCACCTCTCTGTCACTGGGCTGCCTGGCTGCAGGCACCACAACACACGCCATGACTAACCACATTGGCGGGCCTTCACTCTCTCAGGCCCGCAAAACCCAGAATACCGACCATTCCCATACAGGCTCCAGCGCTGGGCACAACCACCGCCATTTGCACCACCAACACAACCAACAACGCCAGCTCCATCCCGAAGAGGAACTTGATCAAACTCCTCACCAACAACACCAACACCACATACACAACCACAACCACAACCACAACCACAACCACGCTCGCTACCACCACCAACCTTCCGGACAACAACAGCAACCCCAGGAACAATCACATGAAGACGGCGACAACACTACTCTCCAGGACCACAAACATCTCGACATTCGTTCATCACTCGATACCCACCAACAACCCGAACCAGGACTACTGAATGCACGTCAAGTGTTAGTGGTCCAAACTGTGTCTGTCATCAAGATCATAGATGACGCCGGTGCTCTCGTCCACTTCTCGACTCTGGCATCCGACCCTGTTACGCAGTCATCCGACCCTGTGGCAGTGCTAACTGCCGAGGTCAGAGATCTGGGTAGCCAGTTGCCCACCGTGCCCGTCTCAGTTCCGGAACTTGGCGATGGGACACCGTCGCCAACTGCCTCCGTCGACACGGAGTCGTCTGTAACGTCCACCATTCTGTCTCTGTCCTCCGGTGTCGCTGCGCCGGGGGCCTTGACGTCCGCTCCTTTCAACAGCTCGTCTGCATCTGACCATGATGGTGCCTCGAGCTTCCCCACACTATCGTTATCCTCTGGTCTTTTCAACTCTTCTTCAAGTATGTATATGCTTCCTTCTCCGTATCATCCTTTCCCCCATCACTTCTATCCATGCGCAGTGAGTGACTAACACATTGCCCGTGTGCGCGCCTCATCGTATAGCTCGCATCCCATCGTATTATCCCAACGGAACACATGTGTCCTATTCCTTGTTCGCAAACACTACCCGAACATCAACCTTTGCAAGTTCGACATCCACCTTCGCTTCTTCCACCAAAAGCCGAGTTTCAACCACTCAATTCACATCCACCTCGTCAGGTGTGCCGACTCTTGTAGCAGGCGGGACCGAAGAAGGCAACAGCGGCAATGCGGGAGCTGGTGGCGAATCCGCAAGCCCTGCCGGAACGACCGATTCCCCATATGTCGACCCCGACAACACGGACAACAACTCCAGCGGACTAACGCCCACCGCTCAGCGATCCATCATTGGAGGTGTCGTAGGCGGGGCTGCGGGCATGGCCCTCATTGCATTCCTGTTATTATTCCTGCTCAAATGGAAGAAACGAAACGGTGGCGGCAACATCCGATTGCTGGGCGAAGGTGGAAGTCTGGCGGCTGCAGCCCGGAAACGGGGCGGGCATGAACATGGAGGAGGAGCTCTAGAAGGAGGAGGAGGAGGCGGTAGTGGTGGGGGCGGTGGAGAAACTGGAGGAGGAGGAGGAGGAGGAGGAGGAGGAATGACGGAAAGAGGTCTTTCATACGCAGTGCCGTCTGCTCTTGCCAGCCTCACGGGGGCCAAGCGACTATCGGCCGCGTCAACCGAGCCCCCGGCCGCAGAAGCGTGTTTCTACCGAGTATCAGGCAAGAAGCTGATATCCGTTTTAGAATCTGGCGGGGATGGATACAGCGACCCGGATCCGCACGAGAGCGTTTACTATCGGGATTCCGTAGCGTTTACTGATGGGACAACGGGTGCACTTGGCCTCGGTGGGCAGCGGCTCAAACTCGGGTCCCCGATGCGGCCCATAAGCGGCGTTCCCGTCTTTAGGTCAGGACCGGGGAGGACCGCGATTGTTCAGCAGGATGGAGGATCACCGGGAGTAAGAGGGGCAAGCCCTTTCTCAGATGACACGCACCCGGTAACGCCGGCGTCACCGATTGGCAGTCATGGGCCTCCAAGTCCGCCCGCACGTGCTTCATTATTGCCCGACCCGATCGGTCGGAGTCTGGCATCCCGGGATGGGTCCCGAGGATCTGGGTCAAGATTTACTGAGGATATGTGATGGGATAATTTTGTCTTCATCTCTTTTTTGGACATAGCCATTTTACCATCTTGGACCCACATCAAGCCATCTACCTTTTCTTCTTCTCCTGCATGCATTCATTTTGGTAGATTTGTGATGCTTGTTGGATATGTTATTAACATTCTCTTATCGACTACTATTGTTTTATTTTTCCTTGATACTTACTCCTTCTTTCATCTGGTAGTCACTTTGGCATTGACACCAGATGTTGTACATGACATTTCCTGGTTTCTGTTCTCGTCTCTCTCTAACTCAACACACATAATCTCTTGATTCTATAATGTCTTGTGGTCAATCCGTTCGAGTCACGGACACAACGGAAGCGGAGCAGAAAAAAAAAAAGAAACGAAAAAAAAAAAAAAAAAAAAAAAAAAGGGGATGGAGGGATCCTGAAGCGAGAGCTATGGCTAATTAGAAGCTTTACTATTCTTCATATCATGGTTTGGCCGGCAGGCACACACAGCTATGTAAGCCAGTTGAATATTTATGTTCTAAGGGCGGCGGGAGGAAGGGAAGTATCTGGCGGACAGGTGGGCACATATCTTGGGCTATATGATAAAATGAGGATAGGGAAAGGAAAGAGAAGCAGTGCAAGCAAAGCAAAGCGAGACAAAGAAGAAGCGAGGTGCAGCAGAAAAAGCCGTTGGTTTCTCCGGAACCAAACTGGACTGAACGGCCCTCATCACCACGCCGCGCCCCTTGACGCCGATTCTTGCCTGGTATAACTATTGCTCTGTGTCTGTTGCGTTGCCTACGTACCAAGCTTCGACTACTCTTATTTCCATTCCCTCCCTATAGTTTGTTAGATAGAATCGTAGACCCAGTAGAGGAGCGATCATCTCGCCATCTGGTCCGTATCGTCTAACAACTCTCGGTGGTTTTTTCCATTGCCTATTAGAGCAATCCGGATCGCCCAATCGGAATTATAGATGGAGTAGTAGCGTGGCCGGATGCTCGTTCTTTATTCCTGCGTACATAATGCACATTGTACCGACGTATGGGAGGCGTGGATCGAGAGAGAGCGGCGTCGGTGTAAAGTAAGAAGAGCTGTGAGTGGCGGATGGGGCAGTATATGGTGGTTGAACTGTGTAATGGGAGGAAGATGGGAGGCGAAGAGAGAAGTGAAAGACATGGCGAGGACGAAATCTGTGTTCAGTGACAAAGGTGAGTCCGGAGAAAATATTTCATCCGTCATGTGTCCAGGAGTGTCATGCCAAGCTGACTGGTTGTCATTCCAACCGCCATTGCGCCAAAACTTTCACTTCCATCATCATCAGCATCATCATCGTATTACATCATGCAACATGATAGCATAGCATCAAGGTTCACGAATTACTTCGATTATTGTTGTCTGTTTCCCTTAGAACCTTCCGTGTCTCCTGACGATTTTCAGTAGGCGCTGCTACAGATCTTGTGTGCTATAATAGTTCGTATCGATAGATGATCATGCTGGTAATAAAACAGGACCCGAGGCCTTGCGTTCATCACTTATACCTGCGAAGAGGTCCCAGCTTTTCTGCTGAGGGCAGTGATGATGTAGATCTTCATGCAGGACGGAACTTACCCGATGGTTCTTATTTCCTCCGCCAAACTTAACTGTTCCTCCACATCGTAAAAATCAAACCTCAGGACACGCAAAGCCTCCAAAGTAACCAGAGCAAGGAGTTGAGACACTGATGAAACTAAAGAGGTTTATGGACGGGAGCTATTCAGAGTAGGAGCGTAACATCAAGCGATGGAGGGGGGTTCGGCGGGCGAGACAAGCTAATTAACGAGAGAGTGCGAACGGACGGTAATAGGTATAACCGCTTCCCTGCTCGGAACGGGGCTCGCTGCACTTCGGTGTGTCTGATCGGTGTTGTGTGCGGCGCTTGGATGGACGCGCGAAGACGGGTAATAATTACAGGAGCATTCACGATAGCGGAGTGAATGGCTGACAAATGTCATTTATTGGGGGGTCATTGTGAAGAGGGGCCTGGTGAATTCGGAGAAGGTCTTCTCTGGACGCTTTGCTGCCGGCAACGAGATCTAGGGAAATTGAAGAGGAGTCGATTTCAAGCCGTTTTCCAATGCTCGGATTTGGATTTCGAATTCGGGTTTCCGATTCCTATGATGGCTTGCTCTTGAACATCACCTTCTGATATTCGCATCAATGTTCCTGTTTATAAGAAAGTAATATCTATATAGAACAAAAAAAAAAAAAAAGGAAAAAAAAATGACTACTGTTCTGTGGGTGTATGAGTGGGCTTATGTACATACCTATAATGTTGAAGGGAAACTAATATAAGACGCGATGGCTCCCGTCTTTGGAGGTCTTAAGTACATATCGTGCCGTGCCGTGCCCTGCCACATTGCACAATGCCTACCGGTACCTATTCTAGTGTATACATGGTATATTTACGACAAAAAGTTATGCGAATTACGGTTCGGGTTTTAAGGCCGTCGGCAAGCCCTCCATGGTGTAATTTGACTTCAAGTGCTTGCAACCGCCCAACGGGTTTGGAGATTGAAGAGAGGGCCTGAGTACCTCTACAACGTAGGTACGCGTGATTACAGGTGCTTGTCGAGACCATATCGGGGATTTTTTTTGGAGCGAATGTTGTGAGGATGCAGAAACAGCTTCCGGTTCCTTGAGTGAGCCAGCGCGTGCAATGACGGAAGGTGAACCCCTTTCTTGGATTGGGCCATATTGTACAAGTAGAGGCAGCGAAAGCATACTATCTACCCAGAGAGCCAAGGCCTAGGTGATTATTCGGTGATACAGTATGTATCAACCTGTCTGGAGAAGGGGGGGATTTGAGGGGGAGTTTCCCTTGTCATTGATGCCCGACTCTTTCCCCCCCGCAATGCTTTGGACGTACCGATCGCATGGGCTGGAAGCTTTGGCTTATAACTTGGATGATATAGTACACTAGCTCTTCACCATCGTGCCTCCCAAACGACATGGAATCAAGTGGCAAGTTTCACATTTCCCGTCCTCGGCTCGAGTTTGTTCTTCAGGTGTAGTGTAGTGTACTCTATTGTAACAGCAAGTACTGTGTAGGTAAGTAATCGTGAAGGGTCTGGGCCACACAGTGCACGTCGAGTGATGCCAAGAATTTGAAGTCGCACCTCTGCAGGTGCAGCTGAGCTCACTTTCAAGTAAAAGTTCTCATCAGCGACTGGAATTGTCACCTCCACCGTATTAGTGTACAGTTAACTTCCCCTCGCACATGATGCTGTAAACACTAACACGACGGGCCTATCAGCGCCCATGCTCGCTGCGAACAACGCCCGTGTGTTCGACGCAGGTCCTTCCTTTTTCGTCGCATCTTGTTCGTGCACGTACTTCCCTTTGATGCTCGGTTGACATGCAATTGATACCTCTACCAAGTTTCCACTTCTCTGCATCTTCTCCCCTTTTGTTCTTCAGACATCCCCATCATCACCCACGAGTAGTATTGATCTCCTCTGTTGGGGGTTCAAGCTGTCAAGGGAAAGTCCTTCAGCCCTACCACCATTTCACTAGGACCTTAAGGTATGTATGAATAGCGAATCTCTGACGGCCAAACAGGGGCAACCGAGCGAGCGACTTCCATGCTCTGTGCTAAGGTATAGCGCACTAGCACACGACTGGGGCCACTAATCATCCGACAAGAATCCCATCAAGCCTTCTAGTTCCAGCTTTCGCCGTTGGGAACCGTTTACGGATCACCTACCCATAGCCTACCACAGCCTACCCTAGCCCACAAGGAGCCTCAACGACTTTACGTGTTTACCGGCCACGGTCCAAGAAAGAAGACGCCTGCGGATGGATTCCTCCGCCTCAAATCTCACTGGACTCGGCGCACAACCTCATACATATACATAGTAAAGACATCGAGTACCGACCGCATACTGCCTGGGGATAGCCAAACACGACCCCGGATTTCCGAGCGATCCGGTCTGTTTTCCGGCCCCTTGATTCGACCATTAAGTCTGACAAAAGTGGTGTGAAGCGGGCTAGTCGAGTCCCACGTTGTCCTTCACGTTCACCAGACCGAGGCGGGACCGTCCGATAGGAGAACAACCACTCCCCCAAGATACCACAGACCACTCACCGTACGGTGTGCAGTGGAAGGGTGTGAGAGGTGTGAGGGTGTGTTAAAGGCCTCCGGCTCCAGCTACATACTACACCACCTCCATGCCCCTGCGTGCTATGTAATAGCTCTCCTGCCCCTGTACCCCGGGCGCCTATTTCTTTTTTTTTCCGAGCCTCGACTCCAGTCCCCGTAAGGCCTATTTACTACTTCGGACCCGCCCGCCGCCATATCTCTCCCCTGCTTGTCAACGGCTTTCCACATTCTCCCTAATACCTACATAATATCCGACTCCCTTCAACACCACCAACGTCACAGCCGATAAGTGAACGGCAAAACACTTATCTGATCGACCCCCGACCCCATAGCCGACCACACGATCGCCGATTCTTCAGCATATACTGTGTTGCTCGAAAGCAATATACACGGCGCCGGCTGTCTCTTGCCACCACCACCACCACCACCACCACCACCACCATGGATCACCTCCACGGCGGTTTCCAGATGCCCATGGCACCTCCACCGCTGTTGAACCAGCCGCCTCAGATCTTTGGGGGCTACACGGAGCATGGCATACCCATCCAGCAATTACCACACGACCTAGCTGTCGCACAGATGTTTGGAGAGCATGGGCTGCTTGACGATACCAGCGAGGCAAAGAGGAGGAGGATAGCAAGAGTGAGTCATGGTTAGATATGGACGAAGATTGGAAACCTGGGAGATGTCCCATCGAAGAACAGTCGCTAACAGAGCTCCGTTCCAATTCCTTAGGCTTGCGATATGTGCAGAAAGAAGAAGATCAAGTGTGACGGGAAGTTGCCAGCTTGCACACACTGCATAAACTACAAAACCGATTGTGTCTTCACCCAAGTGGAAAAGAAGAGAAGTCCGCCCAAGGGGTATGTCACACCTCCGTAGATGCTCACGCGTGTGAACGCTGGCTTATTGTTGAGTGTCTTGCAGTGCCAAGTACATTGAAGGTCTCGAGAATCGGTTAGGCCGCATGGAACACTTGTTGAGACTATCAGGTATCTTTTCATAGCTCACCTTCAGCTTGACCTGATACTTACCAGCTCGACAGGTTTGCTTGGAGACGATGACAACGGAGCCACCGATCTCGGCACGCTTGAAAGGAAGCTCGCGGAGAAGTCAGCACAGTCGAGACAAACCTCACAGGCTGCCGCTTCCAACCCTACCTCACCCTCTCAGGCAGCATCGGGACAAGATGGAAGCAATTCGACGCCTCGCAGCTCGCTGGCCTCGCCTTTGCCTGAAGCGCACAAAGATAAAGAGGGAGAGAAGCGGGCCTCGATAGCTCCCGAGAAGGCGGAGAGGGAGGAGCCAGAGCAGGAGGTTTCAGCCCTGTCTGAAATGATGTGCTCCCTCGTCACAAATAACAACGGCGAAACTCGTTACATTGGTATGTTCTTGATATGTGGGTCCTGGGTTGATGGTGTCACTGCTAACTTGTCAAAGGGTCGTCTTCTGGCTTCTCAATTTTCTCCCCCAAGGGTATTCAGTGGGTCAATGAGAAAATGGGCGACAACTCCTTCCAGCAGATGATCTCTGATGTCTCGGTTGACGACCACAAGTGGACAAGATGGAAGCCCGACATTTTTGGCGATCTGTTCCGCCGCGTAATTTTCAAAGAGCTACCTCCTAAGCCGGAAGCCATGTCACTTCTCAAGGACTTCTTTGAGAACTTCAACTGCATGTTTCCGCTGTTCCATCAGCCGACATTTATGCATCTGGTCGAAAGACAGTATTCCTCTGACCCGTATCAGGGATCCGGATGGTGGGCAAGCTTGAACGTGGCGCTGGCTATCGCTTACCGTCTGCGGGTGATGAGCAATTTGGTTCCACAAGAAGAGGATGATAAGGCTTGGGGTTATATGAAGAATGCCATGGCCGTCTTCTCGGAGCTAACAATGCGCAATACTGACCTCCTTAGTGTCCAGGCTCTCTTGGGTATGTCTCTCTTTATGCAGGGCACTCCTAACCCACAGCCGTCGTTCCTTCTCATCGCCACAGCAATTCGCCTTTCACACACTATCGGCCTCCACAAGCGCGGAACCGGCTTCAACCTAAACCCGATCGAGATCGAACAGCGGAAACGGGTATTCTGGATCGCTTATATGTTGGATAAGGATCTTTGCTTACGATCTGGACGGCCGCCTGCGCAAGACGATGATGACATGAATGTTGACCTTCCTGACGAAGACCCCGCCGACGGCATCGGCAACATTCCCCTTGCTGACGGGAAAGGAAAGATGAACCTTTTCAGAAAAATGGTCGAGATCTCCATCGTCGAGAGCAAGGTGTATAAAAGACTATACGCAACGAAGGCCACGAAACAGTCGGATGGTGAATTGCTGAACACCATTGGAGAGTTGGATCAGGAACTCGAAGACTGGAAAGACAGCATCCCCATCGACTTCCGACCCGAGCATGAAATCAAGGCGTCCCATACACCATTGATCCTTCACGTCGTCATGTTGCATTTTACCTACTACAACTGCTTGACAACGATTCATCGTATGTCTATCCACCACGGATACTGGACTAGTCGCCTGTCAAACTTTGCCATTCAGGGCCTCAATGCCAGGCCTCTGAACCCCAGAATCTTCTCTTCAGCAGCACTGTGTACATCAGCCGCGAGGGCTTCAATTTCTCTGCTCAAGTATATCCCTCAAGGCGACTTTTCATGCGTCTGGTGAGTTTAGCCCTCAAGAAGGAACAATCCACACACTTACTGATACCTGTTACAGGATGGTGCTGTATTTCCCTGTCTCCGCCTTGGTGACGTTATTTGGAAACATCCTCCAGAATCCTTTGGACCCTAGGGCGCGTTCTGACGCAAAACTTATGAGTGTGGTTGTAACCTTCTTGTCGATGCTTGGCCATGAGGCTGAAACCGGCGGTGTGCATCGCATGCTCGGTATTTGCGCTGAATTCGAGCGCATCGCAAAGGTTGTCATTGATAAAGCTGAGAAAGAGAACTCGTCACGACGCAAGCGTAAGATGCAGGAGCAAGCATCTGGTAACAAGGCAGCATCGAGCAAGACAGCATCCGCAAACTCCTCCTCTTCATTCAACCCTAACGCAACCATTACACCGCGGCCTGCGACAGCAAGCAGTACAGCCACACCGCAGCCGAACCAGGGATCCGTAAAAGATCATCTTTCGCCAGGTGTGCAAAGCACCCGCACCCCACAGAGCGGCCACAGTCCATTCAGCCAGAGTTCATCACCGGGGATGACGCCCAACGGATGGAAAGACGGATTCACAAATGACGCCTCAACCGGCATGGAGGGTATTGACTATGGCAACTGGGCTGATCTCACTGGGTTCGGTGCCATTGCAAATATGAATCCTGCCGATTTTCTGGTTGATGGGCTGCCAGACCCGTCTGCGGGCGACCCAAGAGCCATTTACCAACAGCCGATGTTGCCGCAAGATTTGTTCAGCTTACCGGTAACACTAGACTGGAATTGGGCAGAGATGAGCGGTGGTGAATATCCTAGTGTTGAGAATGGCAACTTTGGCAGTGATGTATCACAGCAGCGATGACAATGAAAGGTCCATCTCGAGCAAAGCGATGGAAATCAGTAGTGAGACCAGGTGGAGAGTCTTAAGAAGGGTCATTGGAGCCGGACAAAATGTAGTCTGGAATTCGCGAGGACAGGGAAGACGGGATGAAAGATGAGACCACGTTTTGTGCATTTAGTTGCATCGGGAAGCGGGCTACCATGGAGGGAAGGATAAACTTGGGTTTGAAGGGACTTTAAACGGTCTTTGATAGGGGGACATGCATATGCATTCTCAATGCTGGGAAAACTCTCATCTCCGTTGCTATCTAACACTAACATTCTGGGGGGTCACAACATTTTACAGAGCTGTTTTGACTCATATTTTTGGTACTTGGTTTAAGAGAAAGAAGAAAAAGCATTTTGTACTCGCAATGTGGTACACCTTTCAGCGTATGCATGGCTCCCATTCTTCTTTGAACGACTAGAAACCATGGGATTCAGCAGAGGTTGGATTTAGCTGTGGATCCTGGAGAATTGGTGACTTGTCGATGAAATCTCCATGGTGGAGAGCCGGTTCACAAGGCGGTTATGGGAAGTTGTAAATGGTAATTAGAGGAATGACGACGATGTCGACTTTCACTCGGGGAAACGCAATGTCAGAAAGGACCTGAGTTGGTCTGTCAGGTTTGATTCGCCCGCTGCCTGTGGTCTGGCCAGATCAGTTGGAGCCAAAGGCAACAAAATCCTAGCGTTCGGCAACACCGAGGATGGCAATAGTAGGTCGAGCTCTCAGGATGTGAACACAAGTGGCAAAGGGGTACTAGTAGTTGCAGATGGTGTTGGTACTTGGTGACAGTGGGGCTGATTGGTAAGAGGTTGTAGAGTACTGTAATTTGGTTACCGTTGGCGGATATCACTTGAATGCACAAAGCGAAGCTATTCCCAGTATTCTGTTTGTTGGAGTTTGGAGTAAACGGGTAAGCTGTCTTGACACGTGACGTAGCTGTGAAGATCCCGTCAGCAACGTCGGGCGCTGCCTGAAGCCCTCAGGGTCCGCGGACGTCAGAGGGAGCTTCGACCTGAGTGGGTGTGGAGCACTGTAACCTACGGGCGGGTGGGGTCCTTAGCCGCATGTTGCGGGCAAATGGCTTGACTTAATTTTCTCCAGTGCCGCTGCCCCCCCCCCCCCCCCCCCCCCCCCCCCCCCCCCCCCCCTGCAGTGTCAGTCAGTCAATCAGTCAGTCACCTAATCCCGCCAGTCAGGCCAGCTCGTCGGCTCCGTAGCTCTACACTACCGACATACAAGGTACACTACATCGCAGTACATCCCGTCATCAGTTACCTGCCTGCCTACCGCCACCTTCGACTACCTGCAGTCGCAACCTTCAACGTCCCATTGCAAGCTCACCACACCACCGAGCTTCCGCGACTTCCTGGGCGCTCACCAACCCAATTCACGTCGCCAAAGGAAGTGCATGGCAGCTAGGAGAGGACCAGCTGCACACCCGTCTTTTACTTACTGCTGGATCCCTGTTTTCTTCACTTGGGGTGTGCCCGCACTAACCTCCAGCTTGGAATCCCATCGGCGCATCGCGCAACACCACCACCCTTGACCTACCCCTCCTCCAAACCGAAAGAGCGGCACTCCTCAGCTCTTCTCCCATATCGACCCGTGCTCCAGCCATGGCGGTCAGATTCCGACAATCGTCCCAGCAGCTTGCGCTTTGCGCCAGGCAGGCTCTCCGGACCACCACCCGGCCCGCATACCGTGCATCCCGCCTCCCCCGGGCCTCCCTCTCGTCCGCTCGCCAGCTACCTACCTCCCGGCTCTACTCGACACAATTGACCGACAAGCCCGAAGCCAAGAAAAGTGACGACAACAAGTCGCCCAAGCCCGAGGAGGACGAGGAAGATTTCGAGCCCAAACGCCCCCTGCCCCCAGGATGGGTGCGTATGGAGAAGCAGGATCTCAAGAATTTTGATGCTTTTATACAGAAGGCCGCACTGAAGACCGGAATCAAGATTGAGGGTCAGGATGTTATCCTCCAAGGCATCAAGCACTACGGCTGCCCAAAGGAGACGCGAGAGCTCCTCAAAAAGTGGATCAGTGGCAACATCACCATCTTCGAGCAGCTCAGGTGCATGAAGTCTCTGGTTATGCTGGCCAAGGATCTCGGTGAATACGAGGTCGAATACATGAGGAAGAACCCAAATGCCAAGTCTATCGCCAGTGGGCTCAAGGACAACACTTTCACTTCGAACCTGTCAGACTCGGACAGGAAAGCGCAGACGTCGGAGGAGCAGAAGAAGCAAAGCGAAGGCCAGGAAGCCGGCCAACAGCAGCCCGACCAACAAGGAAGGCAAAGTGGCGAGCAACAAGGCCAGCAAGGGCCGAAGAGGCCTGGTGCGCAGGGTCAGGGCCAGGGTCAAGGAGGCCAAGAACCTCCCCAGGGCTTTGACGGCGGCCTCATGAACTATGTTATTGGTACCGCTGTTCTGTTCTGGACCTACAAAGTGCTGTTCCCTGGTAACGACTCTCGCGAAATTACCTGGCAAGAGCTGCGAAAGAACTTTTTGGAAAAGGGCCTGGTCGAGAAGCTCACGGTCGTTAAGGATCGTGTTATTGTGGATCTCAACAAGGAGGCTGTCAGGCAAATGTATCCCGACTCGCCCGCCGCTGCTCCCGGCTTCCACTACTACTTCACCATTGGCTCGATCGATGCTTTCGAGAGGAGGTTGGACGAGGCACAGGCTGAGCTCGGAATTCCGCCTGCTGAGAGGATACCTGTCAGCTATGCTAACGAATTCAGCTGGGGCAACATCATCCTGGCCTTCGGCCCTACCTTGGTGCTTGTCGGTCTGCTTGCCTACATCTCCAGGAGAGGTCCTGGCGGCGCTGGCGGCCCTGGTGGCATGTTTGGCATCGGCAAGAGCAAGGCCAAGATGTTTAACCACGATACTGCAGTCAAGGTCAAGTTCTCTGATGTCGCGGGCATGGATGAGGCCAAGGTCGAGATTATGGAGTTTGTCCAGTTCCTCAAGGAGCCCGAGCGCTTCCAGAAGCTCGGTGCTAAAATCCCTCGCGGTGCTATCTTGTCTGGTCCTCCCGGTACCGGTAAGACTCTGCTTGCCAAGGCGACGGCCGGTGAGTCGCAGGTTCCCTTCTTCAGCGTCAGCGGTTCCGAATTCGTGGAGATGTTCGTCGGTGTTGGTGCGTCCCGTGTCCGTGATCTCTTTGCCACGGCGCGGAAGAACGCTCCTTGCATCATCTTCATTGATGAAATCGATGCCATCGGTCGGTCTCGTTCCGATGGCGGCTTCAGGGGTGGAGGAAACGATGAGCGCGAGGCTACCCTCAACCAGATTCTTACAGAGATGGATGGCTTCAACACGACTGAGCAGGTCGTCGTTCTTGCCGGTACCAACCGACCCGACATCCTCGACAAGGCTCTTATGCGTCCCGGTCGCTTCGATAGACACATCAACATCGATAGGCCTACGATGAAGGGTCGTCAGGACATCTTCAAGGTCCATCTGACCAAGATTGTGACCAAGGAGGATATCGAGTTCCTCACTGGCCGTCTCGCTGCCTTGACTCCCGGCTTCGCTGGTGCTGACATTGCCAACGTCGTCAACGAGGCTGCCCTTGTCGGTAAGTTTTCAACCTTTCCTGACGCCCCCGCTTGATGTCATGTGCTAACAACTTTCTATAGCTGCCAGAGCAAATGCGGAGACGGTCGAGATGATCCACTTCGAGCAGGCTATCGAGCGTGTCATTGGCGGTTTGGAGCGCAAGTCCCTGGTTCTCAGCCCCGAGGAGAAGAGGACAGTTGCCTACCACGAGGCCGGCCATGCCATTTGCGGCTGGTTCTTCCAGTGGGCCGATCCCCTTCTCAAGGTCTCCATCATTCCTCGTGGCCAGGGGGCCCTTGGCTACGCTCAGTACCTGCCTTCCGGTGACGCCTACCTCATGAACACCAAGCAGCTGATGGACCGCATGGCCATGACTCTTGGTGGCCGTGTGTCCGAGGAGCTCCACTTCCCCGTCGTGACAACGGGCGCCAGCGACGACTTCAAGAAGGTCACACGCATGGCGCGCGCCATGGTGACGCAGTGGGGCATGTCCGAAAAGGTGGGCATGCTGCACTTTGACGACAGCGCGGAGCGGTTCCAGAAACCGTTCGCCGAGTCGACGGCGCAGGCCATTGATAGCGAGGTGAGACGCATCGTCGACGAGGCCTACAAACAGTGCAAGGACCTCTTGACGGCCAAGAAGAAGGAGGTCGGCATGGTGGCCGAGGAGCTCCTCAGGAAGGAGGTCCTGTCGCGTGACGACCTCGTCCGCCTCCTCGGCCCCCGCCAGTGGCCCGATAAGGAGGAGTTCTCCAAGTACTTCCACGGCGAGCGCAAGAGCGCGCCACCACCGTTCCCTACCGAGAACACCGATACTCCCGAGGAGCGGGGCCCGCAACCGGCTATGAGGGAAGGGAAAGCCGACGCTGCGGGCAACAAGGAGGGTGAGAGCAAGGAGCAAAGGTGATGGGAATGCGGTGATGAAGGAACAGAATGGCGGCGGTAGATGAGACGCGCGAGGGGTGTGAAGAGAAAGAAGGAATAGGAAAGTTGTTGTCGTGGTTGTTGTTGCTGTTTTAGCCATTATCCCCCAACTCAATGTTGTTGATGTTGATTTGTTCTGTACCACCAAATGTTATGTTTACAAAGGAGAAAGGGGGGGAGGCGTTTCTTGCATGCATTTTCCGTTTGTTGTTCAGAAGAAGATGAGAAAAGATTAGGGATGAAAGAGTGTGGAAGAGAAAAAGGTCATGATCTCCGTCGCGCATGTGATGACATTTTATACCTGGCTCATTGGACTGTAACTGTACTACTTACTCTACTCTTGTACTCATATCGAAGCTTTAGACTTGGATCTAGGAGAGCGAAAAGAAAGAAAGCGGAGGGATATATATTTTAGCTTTTCACATCCACATGAGGGGTTGTTGACAAGCAAGCGCACCAGTACTATAGCGAGCCTCGTTATATCATCATTGAAATGGACGGGAGGAATAGGGAGGGACTGGGGCGGGCATTAGTTGGAGTGGCTATTCTGGGCCTTGTACATGCTTGCATACAGAATGGATCTTTTGAACTTTCATTTGACGACACGACTTTTCTGTCAAAGAGAAAGGCCTCAAGCAAGTATATTTATCTGACAATCCAACGGTATTCATCTGCCGGTGATATCCACATCTACGACTATAGCTGTCTCAAATCTAGTGTAGTGTCGTGGAAATCAAAAGCAGCACATGAGTAGGCGTCGTCACCGATGGCTGGAGGGACCCACTGTTTTCTCGCCGCCGCCAAAGGAAGGACAAGGGGGGTGGGCAGTCCGGGAAGAGAAGAAAGCCAAGAATTGATTGTTAACTGAATTTCGAAAACTCGAACTGTGAAGAAAGCTAGACGAGTAGGAAGGGATGGGTTTTGATTCATTGCATTCACCACTTGTTCCCGCCGTCTTGTTCCAATTTTGTCACGTTCGAGAATCCAAGCTGAATGGTAACTCTATCACCAAACCTTTGTCTTGAAGACGATACGGCCATGGTCCATTCGGTTTGATGCTTTCACAAATCCATCAACTTCATCCGCGACAAGTCTGTCAGACGTTCTGGATCTCTTGTTGCGAGAAACAAGAGGGAACAAGGTCAGGTACTGTAGCGAAACGGAACGAAACGAAACAGAGCAAAGCAACCGAGGTACCCCAAAGGACACCGCGACTCAACCATCCCCTTCACCAGCTACTCAGTTCCGCAACTTGAGCGACCGCTGAGATATACGCCTCTTTGGGTAGTTTCACGATAACCGAAATCCAATGGCAGTCACGACAAGTCCGGATCCTGGGACCGGAGGACTCCACTTCAAACACACCACCACTACCGGAGCCGACCGCGAAGCCGAAAACCGCCATCACAGAACGCCCCGTACCCCAAAATGGTACAAAATCCATCTCTTCCGGGGCATGGCCAATGATCTCCGTCGTCGCGCCCCTTACTACCTCTCCGACTGGACCGACGCCTGGAACTACCGCGTGGTACCCGCCACGGTGTACATGTACTTTGCCAACATCCTCCCCGCCCTAGCTTTCTCGCTGGACATGTTCACCAAGACGGACCGGATGTACGGAGTCAACGAGGTGTTGCTTGCCAGTGTCTTGGGCGCCGTAGTGTTCAGTGTGTTGGCTTGTCAGCCGCTTGTGATAGTGGGTGTCACGGGGCCGATTACTGTGTTCAACTACACCGTCTACGACATCATGGAGCCGACGGGGACCAACTACATGGCCTTCATGTGCTGGATCGGCCTCTGGTCGTTGGCGTTTCATTGGATTTTGGCGGTCACCAACTCGTGCAACTGGCTGCGCTACGTCACGAGGTTTCCGTGCGATATCTTTGGATTTTATGTGGCGTTTATTTACCTGCAGAAGGGCGTTCAGGTGCTGGAGCGGCTAGGGGACGCAGAGCCGTTTTATCTGTCGGTTGTTGTAGCGCTTTGCGTCTTTGCTATTGCGTATATTTGTGGCGAACTGGGCGATAGCAGTCTGTTTAATCATGCCGTTCGCGTCTTTCTCAAGGATTATGGGACGCCGTTGACGGTGGTGTTCTTCACGGGGTTTGTCCACTTTGGAAAGCTGGAACATATCCAATTGGAGCACTTGGAGGTTAGCAAGGCGTTTTTTCCGACGCCGCATGAGGATGGCTGGATCAGAGGGTGGTTTATTCACTTTTGGGATATCCCTGTGGGACATGTCTTCTTGGCCATTCCGTTTGCTTTGCTGTTGACTATTCTCTTTTGGTTTGATCATAATGGTGAGTCAGCTTCATTTCCTCCTCTCAGCCAATAATTTCTACTAACACCCCCAAACCCAGTTTCCTCGCTCATCGCCCAAGGCACTGAGTTTCCCCTCCGCAAGCCCGCCGGCTTCCACTGGGATCTCTTCCTCCTCGGCCTGACCACCGGCGTCTCCGGCCTGCTCGGCATTCCCTTCCCCAACGGCCTCATCCCGCAAGCGCCCTTCCACACCGCCTCTTTATGCGTCACCAAAGTCGTCACAAACGATGACGCCGACGTCGATACGTCTGAATCGAAGGGCCACCCTTCGGAGTCATACGAATCCAAACCCATCTCCGTAGTCGAACAACGCGTCTCCAACCTCGCTCAAGGATTACTCACCTTGGGAACTATGACCGGTCCCCTCCTCGTCGTATTACATCTAATCCCTCAAGGCGTGCTAGCAGGCCTCTTCTTTATCATGGGCTATCAAGCCTTGGCAGGGAACGGGATTACCCAGAAGCTTATTTTCCTTTTCAAAGACGGTCGACTGACCAGCCCCAATCACCCGCTGAATAATCAAGCCCTGCGAAGAAGCCGGCTTTGGCTGTTTGTGGTTGTGGAGCTCATTGGGTTTGGAGCGACGTTTGCCATCACCCAGACTGTTGCCGCAGTGGGGTTCCCAGTGTTCATCTTTGCGCTGATTCCGGTTAGGGCGGTGTTGTTGCCGAGGTGGTTGAGTAGGGAGGAGTTGGCCGTGTTGGATGGGCCAACGGCTAGTCCGTTTACTATGGAGAGTGTTGGGGGGAGTTATGGTGGCATTGAGGAGGAAGGGGAAGTGGGTGGTGAGAGCGGTGGTGTTCTCTCTTTGGGAGCGGAGGGAACGAAGAAGTCTAGGAAGGTGGCCGGTGAGAGGAGCGCTGAGGAGTTGGCGGAGTTGGGATTGTCGGCTGGAAGTGGTAGGAGCTCGTTGCGCAGGGGCAGCACGGCGGTCGATGAGATTCAGCAGGGGCAGAGTCAGGGGCAGGTGCATAGGAGAGGGCATCAGCAGGCCGGGAGGTAGTGGAGCAGCAGAGAGATGATTTGGTGGTAAGTATTTGGGTAATAGGTAATCGTATTCTCCTCAAAGGGTTTGGAGGTGTAAAAGGCGGAGGTGGCTTTGGGAAAGGAGAGACACGAAGAAAGCTGATCAAGAGAGATCAACGTGTAGGTATACTTTTGAACGTATATATAGTAATGACTAGTCAAAAATCATCACATAAAACAACTCTCCCTTGGATACGGTGGCTGTCGAGCTTTCTTTTCTTCATGATGTTAGGCATGGCAGCTTTGAACCACTGGCCTGTATGTCCACTCATTTTTGCGTTTTTCAGAGACCGCGATGCCCCCGGGCAAGATTGCAGGCTTGGCAACTCGGACAGAACTTATCAAGCAACTGAAATCGACATGCTCGCCTTCTTGTAGCTAATGGTGGCACATGTGTTACTCACCCTTGATCCACTTTATTCATCCCAATCTTGAAGACAAATGGTAGCTCGTCGCTCAGCTTCAGTACCTCCTTGATCTTGCCTACCCGTTGTGCCTTCCGATGAGAAACAAGTTCCCTCAAGAAGCGAGCAACCGCTCATGACTCCTCTGAACTTGGCATTCGACTGTCTTGTTTCAAGAGTTTGTTAGCTGTCTCAAAAGCCCACCTCACTTTCATCAGATGGGTGGTGGTTGTCAGGGACTTTCTGTTAACTCGAGCATGAAAGGTGCCTACCTACCTACCTACCCCCTCTCCCGCCGTATTTGTCCCCTTCATGGCTGCACATGGTCGCGAGATCGATAGTTCGTCCAAGTCCATAGGCTTCTGTTTGCCGGACACCGCCCTCGACTCACCTGGGTTGCCGCGCAAGGAGTGATTCAATGTGATAAATACAACGTCTACTCAACAGCATCAAGTACCAACGACGACGAATACCACGGCCCTAACGAGAAGCAATACAATTGTGCTCCAGCGCCGTATCCTTGTGGATTTCCTGGCCAGCCAATCGCTTCATGCACGTTCGGACGTTTTCAGAACCAACGGCCCGGATAATCACGAAGAGTGGCCGTCACTCGGGCGCCCAACATAGGATAGTTCATTATGTGGTTGTGGTGAACTACGAAGAAGCCGAGTTGTGGCGTAAGAGACAAAGAGAGTATAGAAATACAAAAAGCCGATACTATGTCCAGAGATATCAGACCTCTCTCGTCCAGCAATATTGTCCCGAGTATGGTAGCGACTGTGGAACCTGGACCGAATTCATAGCCCATCCGGACATGTTGGTCAGGGCCAGAAGTTCGAACTCACACCAGATGGCCTGCAGCGTCCGGCCTCCAGCCCTGGTGTTTGCTGGTTCCGACGGCTTAGGAGGTGAACATGATGTAGTTCTTGGGTTTCTCTAACATGAGAGATAGATTGGGCTGTCAAGGGTGGAGCAGATGTCCCAAGAGCTCTGGATTCACCTCTATGACAGCCTATACGCTCAGCCAGGCACAGTAATTTAGCCGGAAGGTAAAGTACATTGGTCAGACCCATATCATGCAATGGTCCAGAAACGCTGGAGGTGGGCTTTGGTGGTGGCCGACATGGGTAGATTGAAGTGTTGGATACGAGATGAGAGAGAGGTCAATATCATCTTGTCCTTATATGATGGTCCCGCCAGTCTGGGCAACTCGGATGGCGCGACACCGGTTCGGCCCATAGATCATGCACCCGAAATCCAGTATGTATGTACAGGTCATCGAGGGGAGAGAGAACAGTGCGAGACCATGGTGATGAGGAGCTGGGCCTGGATGTGTCTGCGATGATGCCGAACCGTGGTCACTCAGCGACGTTGCACTTGCCTAAAACAAGCACAGGAACCGACCCAAGGTTGAACCATGAGGAGTCTGGATCCCATATGATATCCATCCATCATATACCTCGACTTGTCTCGACTATACCTGACCGATAGGTGGTTTCTGCCAAGAGCCAGGTACTCTGGTAGCGAGAGCGAGGCCGTCCACTGATTCGGGCTGTTTGTCATATGACTGCCATTGACGTGACTTGGTTAGAAGATTGACGTTCGAGTGTAAGTAGGGCATCCATTGGCAAAGTAGAGGAACAGTATCGTTGAAGTTGCTACTGTTGCTAGCAGCGAGTCCATGATGCAGTGTGGGTGATGAAAAAAAATGGTATAGTGTCAACGGCGAGAGATGCCATGCCAGTTACGGCTTTGCGTCCTGCCAAAATGTATGCCAGCCCTCGGCTGGAGAGTGTGTTATGGATCGCATCGAATGAACAAGTGGGACCAGGCACGAGCTTCTGACTGCCGCTGGCTTATGAGTGGTCGTTTAAGCAGATGGTCGTCTCGGACTCTTTCCGTAAGATCGGCCCCGGGCCGTCAGGTTGAAGGAAAGTGCAACCGTGACAATGTCAACGACGGTCAACAAAGGGCAGTGAAACTGAAGTGACGTGACAAGTGCCGTACGGTCTCTCAGTGTCCCTCTTTCCTAACTCTTCCATCGACTGCCCGTCGTCCAGTTGAACCGTTGACTGGTTCCCGGCTTCCTTCCCAACACCACACTCGGCCGCTGTCTTCAATTTCGGTGCCGTGTGTTTGCGTGCCCCCATTGAGCAGCAGTTCGTCCACTTACACTACTGTCATCTTTGGCTTTCCACTTATTTCACTATCGCCTTCCCTTTTGAGCCAGTCGGCATGGGCCTCTTCCTGGACAGTTGTTATAGTACTAGGTAGGTACTCATAGCACATCGACGGCAAACTCACCTTGTCTCGTCCGCTCCAGCCACACCACCGGGGCCCACATAGTCATGCTGCCCCGGCCGTTTCAATCGATCGGACCAGCGCAGCACGCCGGCATGGCCGCTGCGCACACCCGACGACCTTCCTCGCATGAGCCTACCACAGTAGCCACACGCGGCAGCCATGTTCACTACTGCCGGCCGGGGTGGGAATGCGCTCATGGACTTCGGACATGATTCCCGCGCCAGCCAACACCGGCCGCATTCCATCCTTACCTATGAACCCAACGACCCTTCGAGCAACCGTTGCCGTCAAGCCATGCCGTCTTCAACTTTCACTCAGCAGTCGCGTCTGTTCGGTCACCGATGGGCGATAGCTTCTGTGCGTTCTGGATCCTCGTCCTATATGCTCATGCGGCACGAGACATACAGCAGCCTCCTGACTCTTCGGTTGATGCACATCGGAATCCTCATCAGCCTCTACCCTGGAACGATAATCGCACCGCTGTCCTTGGACTGGCAGCGGCAGTATGCGCTACGGCTACCCACTACGCTCATGTGCCCTCTCAAGCTTCGGTTTGGCATGCTCTTCGTTCCGCTCCTGGGTCTGGATTGCTTTTGGATGCCCTGTTCAAGGCTGGCCCTGCCATGTTGTGCAACCTGACCACATGCAACGAATCCTCATGTCGGTGGTATACAGTACTGCTCACCATGTCACCCTCCCTGTCAAACATGGCTGAGCATCGTCGAGTTGGGATGAGGAAACGGTGGAGCAGTGTAACAAAGTCCTCCCGTGAGGACAATCTGGTTGAGTACAGCGCCATTTTGAACCAATCGAGTCTCAACACTCCCTTCTCTACCGGACCCCAGCGAGTGACTTCTTCACTTCTGCTCCATCTTTTTCGTCTTGCCAGACCTCATTCCGAGCGGTGACACGGCACATCCTCTGGTGCTTGCAAAGCCCACAGCAAGATGCAAGATAGGCTACACAAATGCCATGCCCATGCCATGTTTTCTGCAGCTTGTCACCTACAGGACACCGCATCCATGGACCAACCCCGCCCTGGTTACACGAATCAAGCCAACGGGCTTGCAGAGACGCCTTAGCTTTCTCAGCGAGCCAGTACGCACATGAGGATAGCCGTCTCTGTGTATCTCGACAGCTCGAAAGTTGAAGAAATAGGCCTTGGTCATCAGTGGCCCGTTCAACAGTCAGAATCAGACCTGGACAGTGGCTCTCCCGACTCTTCGGTGAAAACGACAAAAACTTGACCGAAACTGGTTGCGGTGGCCCACTGCCTCATCAACCTGCGCCCAGGTCGCATTCGCGGTATCGGGTAACCCGTCGAAAATACAAGAAGTCCAGGAAATTTGCTGTCTCCCCCCGGATTTCCAATAAAAGGACATGAAATGCATCCCCGTAGTCGAACATAATCCTATCGACCCAGGAGACATACAACCTTGTCAGTCCCGTACCGGCTGAGTGAGCCAGCGCGGCCTGTGGTTGCAACAAGTCGTCAGTGCTGCAGTGACATACTCCGCAAAACCTTCTTTTGCAGAGTAACCTATCACCAATGAGTAATGTTTGGCTCTGATGTTTCATTCCGCTGTGCTCATACGAATGAATGATGATAAACTCCGATCGGGGCTGCCGCAACCCGCCAATTGTTTGTGCTTAATTTTCGCCTACATGCCAGGCTTCTGACTTTGTAGCAACATAAGTTCAAGATCGTCGTTTGAATATTTGGCACCAGAATTGAGCATGCATTCCGCATCTTCCGCAGACACTCACCCATCAGAGTACCGGGATAATCGCGACATAAGAGATTCAGTCACAATCCGCTGCGAACAAATAGCACATGAGAGAGTGGTTTCGTCAGGCATGTTGGCATGTTTGCTTTCCGGAATGGAAGCTTTCCAGAGTCCGCGGCATGTCCCGCTTACTGTTCCCATTTCTCCATTTCTTCCTCGCGATATGGCGACATCATTAAGCTCAAGATCAGGTTCGCACTGATGGTAAGAGATGAAGCAAGAACCCATGCCACCCGAACAGCTATAATGTATCCCAAGTCCCAATCGTCGTGTGACCTTTGCGACCCTTCCATATCCCCCCCCCTCCCCCCCCTACCCCCTTCTCAGGGTTTCCAACACACAGCCCACAAAACCCTTGACTTGTGGCAAGCTCTCAGGCACGTCAGATGTAACGCATATTTTCCCAGTCCAGTTGCCGCCCTTCAATGCTAGTGCAATGTTTGTTTGATTCGAGAGGATATGGTGTGTACAATCCAGCCCTGGCTTCTTAGTCTGGTACAAAAGAGTCAAGGCGTTACTGGACACAGGACAGCGTTCGGCTTTTTATCAGGGAAAACGCTGTAAACCAATATCTTGAAGTCTTGGAGGCCTTGAAGCAGACGGAGAGAGATATAAGAAGACACCCATCAGAGGCTTCTGTACCGTTACAACCCTTGCCATTGTCCTATATCGCTTCAAACGAAGAACTCTCCTCTCTTGGAAGGCCAGGAAGAGCTTCAAACCTACCCTATTCGAACCAAAGTAACAAACAAACCAACATCGTATTGTAGCATCTGCACAGTATTTGCACAAATCACGGAAGCTTCCAGTATCCGTTAACCGCCCAGTCACAGGAGTCAAGGGATACGTCCCCTTTCGTTACCGTTCATTATTGGTAGCAAGTGCTCTCCGTTACTTCATGGTTTTCCGTCACCAGATAAGATGAAAAGACAGCGTTGCTAAAAGGCGCTTACGCCTGCTCTTTTTTTTTTTTTTTTTTTTTTTTTTTTTTTTTTTTAGATACTCGCTTTGCCGGCGTTTTACTAGGGCTTTCTTCCTACCTTCGGCGAAGTAGGGTAAGGTAACAACGTCCAGAGATGGCATCGCGAAATATTCAAGCAAAATCTAATCCCAATTTGGCTTCGTTGATGTACGAATATACGGACCATGGGTCGCTGGTGTAACCTCTTGCTTTGATTCGTTTCATTCAGTCTCCATCTCCTGTCCCTCAAGACGAATGAGACAACAATGTGTGGGCATGTAAAGACGGGCTTAAGGAAGGAAAGAGAAGTCATGCCACCTAAGAAAAAAACAAAAATGGCGCCAAACTCAGATCAGCAACATCTGCAAGATATCTATTCAGCCGAAGCAGCAGCAGCAGAACAGCGCGGAATAGCCGCAAGAGAAAGGAGAAAGAAGAAACGGCGTGGAAATTGCATGAACAGGAACAGCATGGGCACTGGGCTGTCCAGTGCGTCCATATCATGCAAGGGCTATGCATGCCAGGTACGAACGGTTCAGTTTTGTGCGGGGTGATGGCACTCTGCTTTTTGGTAATGTAGTCGGATGCTTCCTTCCGTTCAAACTGAGGACGTTGAGGATGAAAGTCCATGTTCACAACGGGCCATCGGGCCAACGGCGTGTGCGTTTGAATAGCGAGTGAACTGTTGGTTGGCTGAGAGGAGCAGGAGTAGACGTCCAGAGGCAGTGCGGCATATGGCAAACCGGCCATCTGACGATAATGGTTTGTCTACCATGGTTTCATTCCTTTGCCGTACGGTACGTTACGGAACTGCAGTCCAACTCCGTGGCATCCCGTTCTTCTTCTGGCTGGTCAGCTTTTGCGACGGCTTCATTTTGGAGGAAGTCAACTTCCAAGAGCGGAAAAAAAAAAAAAAAAAAAAAAAAAAAAAAAAAAAAAAAAAAAAAAGAAAAGGGGGGGGGGAGAAGTGATTTTGATTAGACCCTTGATTTCCAGTTTGCTCCCGCTAGCGACATTGACCGAGACGAAAAGACAGAGCATACATTTCTTTAAGCTTGTCAGTTTAGTCCATTGATTCGATGAGCGTTGTCGGTATACTTGTTTGTTCGTGTTTCGGCTTGTGTAGGGTGCTGAAGTAAATCAAGGGAAGAGAAGACAATAGCCGCACTAGTGAGCGAACCCTAGATGCCGGTAAACCTCGTCACTTCGATTTCTCCCGGCCATGGGTAAGCACAAACATTCTTGAAACCAGTAGAAGAACCTGTCAAGGGCACTAGTACAAGCCAAACATTGAAACTTAGGCTCGGCGCGTGGGAACCAGTCAATGTAGTGCCCGTAGGTTAAAACCAGTACCAGTACCTGTGGGCACATGACACTGAATACACATACGCCGAGGTTTGAAGGTTGCTGTTGTCACCCCCCGCCCCCCCTTCCCAACAATCGCCCAAAATGCAGCTGGATCCTCCAAACTGATCACCTTAAAGGATAGCTGCTTGAGGAAAATACCTTCTCGAGAAATCGACCATAGTTGTAAACCTTGCCACCCCGCGGGGGCCTCCAAACACGAAGCTCTTACATATTGCAAAGCTGTGGAAAGAATCCAAATATTCTGAAAAGAACGAAACAAGGGAACTGGTTCGTGAAAGCATCCAAAGCCGCTCTGGTATATAACAACGATGCCAGCGACAAATGTGAAAAATCAAGTCGAAGTGTCTTTTCCGTCTTCGCTAAAATCATGCGCCGCGAATACAACAAACCAATCGTCGATACGTTCCAAGTACTACTCAAAAGCACATTGCCACCCGACCCTCTGGTCAAAACAAAACCCAGCAGCAAGCCATATAGAGCGACCCGGATCTTAAGTATTTAGAAATATATGGTCATCCACGTCGTTTGGAAGAAGAAAGGAGAAGTGTCTTCATGTCGTAAATATTCAAACCGCCGCTCCGTATGCCCCGAGTCCCTGTGCACCAGCAACCGCAGGCGCCGTTCCCGAATAACTCCGTTTCCGCTTCATGCCTAAGCGGTCATTCGCAGAATAGTCATCGGTGGTGCGGTGACTTGCCGGATTTTTATGACCATGGCCGTGACCTAGCCCCAAGGCACTCGCACCAAAAATATCCCTCAATGGCTGCGTATTCCTCGTACTTCCTCCACTATTAGATATGCTGTTGGCCTGAAACGCTTGCGAGAAGTCGTTGGGAAGGGCAATTGGAGCGCTTATCTGCGGGATGGAGTAGTCTGTTGCCCCAGCCGGTGGCGGTGGCCTGTAAGGTGATGTACGGGAAAGGGGGTAATCGACCGGCGCTGAAAGGGGTGCAGAAGGAAAGCCCGAAGCAGAGTAGCTAGAAGAGGCGCCGCCACTGCCTAGCTGAGCAGTAGACGATGGGCGAGTAGAAGTTGGCGACTGTGCTGTTGACTGTAAGCTGTTGACTCCTACAGACGAGCGAAACTGCGTTCGTAGATCGAGACCAAAAGGCAGGGAGGCCGAGGAAGCTCTTAAGCGCGAGGCTCTGTGAGAGTTGTTTTGAAGGCTAGATGACTGATAGTTGGGGTAGGTCAAGTGAGTAGGCGGCTGGGCGGTCGATCCTATGTAAAGCTGATCAGCCATTAGATATGAGAAGAGTGAGACTCGACCAAATAATAGCTTACCTGCATACTGAGTTGAGTCATAGCTTCCTAAGCCAGCTGCGGAGGTACTGTTCATATGATCCTGGTGGTACAGGCTTTGCGGCCTGCTACTTAATGAAGGTGAAGTGTTGCTGCCGTGATACGTCGTATAATCGAGGGAATCGCCCTTCCATGACAGACTAGTTCGTAGTGGAGACTGAAGTGTATCGGCACGAGACCGATTCATGGTATCTCGAAGTTGAAGAGGTTGTAATGGGCGTATTTGATGTTGTGAATGATGATTATGCATATGTACGCTCGTGTCGAGACCAGGTTGGCGTGCAAATGGATTTGACGGCCGTGCTCCAGTGCTCAGCGGCGCCGAGAGATGGTTACTATATCCGTATCTATAGGTAGAAGGGGGTGACATTGGTGAAAGAGTGTCTGGGTTGTTGAGTGAGTTTGAGGGATTGAAGCCTATGCCCCCAAACGCTGGGGTCAAACCGGTAGGTGAGAGATGGTCATCGGTATCAGATCGCCGTACATCCACCATAAGTGGTCTCATCATATGGTCTGCATAAGATGAGGCAGCAAAGTCAACGGGTGAGGTCAAGGGTGTCCCAAGACCGTGAACCGCTCCGTAAGGGGCATGAAGTGCCTGGACATTGTCGAAATCGTCGGGAACTGCCCTCATCTTCATAACACGATCCCTTTCGTCCGCTGTAAGGCGCTTGATTTTTGCTCGTCTGGCAAGTTGTTAATCCCGGACCGAGCCATTGGCTCTGATTTGAGAAACTTACCGATTCTGGAACCAAACTTGTACCTGACGAGGGCTCAAGCCGGGTATTACTCGAGAGAGTCGTTCTCTATGCGCGGCATCAGGATGGGGCTGTTTAGCAAACTCGCTCATTAAGAATCGCGTCTGCTGGTGGGTGAGCCTGTGCGTGTCAGTATCTGGTTCCGTGCCTTGCGAGTTGCAGTCTGGGTTACCTAAACCGCTTCATCTTTCGGCGTTGTGCTGTCCTATCCGCTGTTGTTTGCGGCTGTGCTTGCACCTGAGGCTCTCCGACCACATCGCCATCTATCATTTCTTCGTCATCCAACACATCGTCATCTTCATCTTTGATTGTCGACTGAGCTTCATTCATTGAATGTGCTCTGGATGATGTCGGTTCGTGCGCGGCTGAAGAGACGGAGGTTAATGGATGGGAGCCGAGCGAAACTTTAGGTGTTTCTCTGGGCATATGGGATCCTTCTGGTACCGTCTCAGCAGTCTTTCGGGTGTGGGACCCGCTGTGATTTCCTACCTGCTCCGCAATGGGGGATGGCTGCTTCGGCTGGCGTAAACCGAGAGGATCGGCTCTGTGTCCTAATGGCGAAATAACCCGCTTGGGCGGTTCGATATTTAGAGGACTGCCGGGACCAACCACAGATCGGGGTTGAGCTTGGGAATTCGCATTGTCTGTCGACCTTGATACATGTTCATATGACTGCGAAAAGAGATTGTTGTCGCCTGGCGGAAGGAACGAATACTGGCCCTGCCAGTCCGACTGCGTCACGGAGTCAAAGCTCGACATACGTAGACTGTCTACCGACTTAGGATAAGGTGTTCCGAACTTGTTAATAGACCAAGGACTTTGCTCCGTACCGCCTTGCCTGGACGTAGCGAGCATTGGAATGACAAATCTCCCCAAGTATGCGGTAAATGTATGCTCGTTGGCGAGATCGCTGTTGGTGAGAAGCTAATGTCTCTTCCTGGGGGGGGGGCCTTGTACGAGGTTGATGTAGCGAGCGAAGCCAAAGAAATCGGGCTGATAGTGCTGATAGTTGAAGTTTCAAACGTACATCTATGTCCGCTTGCTTTGCAATGACATTTACTATCCTGAAGGTTCGACGTTGCCGAAGACTAGTGCTAAGCTGGGGGTGATTCAAGAACTGAGTGGTGCTGGGGTTGTGTCGACAATCGTGAGATCTAAATCCGTGGTGCTAGGTTATCGCTTGTATAAACGAGACAGAAAGTCTGGGAACGGGGTGAAGAAATGCTCGTCGTGTGTACAGCTTTCGGGTAGGGTGTGTTGTACCAAAACTCTAGAGTTGACCAGTCAAAATAAGGATCAAAACGAAGCAGTGGTAAGAGTAAACCGGCTGGTGAGACGGTCACTAGTCCACCGATTTACCGGTGAACGCTCCAACAAACCCTTGTTGACGCTGTGGTTGGTTGGGCAATGATGGTTTCTTGTTGACGGATAAAGAGGGGGTTGATAGCAAGAGTGTCTATAAAAACGGTTGGCGTCAAAAATCCTTCTAGGACATTGTTCATCGTCCTTGTAGATTCTCGTCAAGTAGCCAGATCCAGAACGCTCGAAATATTGTGGGATGTCCGTGGAAATAATAAGGCTTTCTCCTTGATGCTCTCTTGGCTGGTAGGACAGGTGTAGGATCAATACCGGCGAAGCCCCCGATTCACACGGAGAAGGGTCGAGGCAGGCTCTATACACAGACAGGGTCTGCGCGGGAAGCCACAGCAGAATTGGGAAAGTTTTGCGTATGGAGTATCAAGGACCAGGTACCTGACTGCGGTTACTCGGTAAGGCGAGCCATTTGGGGGCGTGTTTGAAAGAGTCCCTGAAATAGAGGCAAGCCGCAACTAATCGCCTCTGGCATGTATGATGGAGGACGGTCGACGACGGACGGCACAGCTGAGCCACACCGTTATATGCACTGGCTCTGAGTGTCGACCTGCAACGACAGGGCTATAGTGATCTGTCCAAGATCATGGCAGTCTCGGCTGAATAGCTAATGCTGGGCCAATAAGGCGTCTGGGCCATCCGGGGCATCCCTCCATGGTATCATCCGTGAGCAGGCTATAAAGAAACAGAATAAACACCAACAACTTGAACGGCGAGTAGCAAGGGAAGCCACATGGGAAGTGTAGAAGTCTCCTGTAGCAGTGAGGATACGGTATGGCAAGCGCCGTGGTAAGCCCAGAACAAGGTTGCAAGAGGACAAGGCATGCATGGATACTGGCCGAGAGATATAGGCAAGGGCTTGTGGGCCAATAAGGCTGGCGCAAACATCCGACACTCGCGGAGGCAAGACAAGGTCGTTCAACCGTAGGCTGCAGGCAAGCACTTGCGAGGACCCCAGTAACGCACCTCAAGTTGCGTTCTGGACAGGAAGTGATCTCACTGTCTCACAGAGTAGACTGAACATGGCCCAGCGTGGTCAGCTGGAGACTCGTCACCATAGCTTCGTAGTGTGTAACCGGGAGGTGATTGCAGAGAAGGTACAAATCCAGGCCGTGCGTGCTATCTTTGGTTCGAACAGCTGATTGGCCTTCCGTGACTGATTCCTTTGTCGATTCCACAGAGGCAGGCATGACCGTTACAGAATCGCTTTTCCCCTAAGGCCAATGGGGAAGGTTAACGGCTCGAAGCAAGGGTTGCGCCAGTATTGCTAGTTTCTTGGTCTGCGGGTAGGAGTGATGAAGAGAGGGACCGGCCATGAAGGCATAAGGCAAAGGGTGAACGCAGATCGGATTAAGTAACGGGAAGAGGGAAAAGATGGCGGTCCCCTTTCAGCAAACTACACTCCACTGTAAGATTACGACATCAGTGTTGTTTGGAGTAGTCAGTTGAGCTGGGTATGATGGTGCGGGAGCGGGAAGGGGGGGGGGTGGGGGGGGGGGGGGGGGGGGGGGGGGTGGGGGTGGGTCTGGTGCGCGGGGGGGGGGGGGGGGGGGGCATTTGGTGATGCTGGGGAATCGAAGCCACCCCTGTAACATGGCACCTCCGAGTACTTTATGGCCGCAGAGTAGGGGGGGTCCGATAGGGAGATCATTGATGGGAAGATCTTTCCTGCTGATGTCCCATCTGCATCCCCAAAAAAAGGCTTGACGACCTGGAGCACAGTTGGGTTCGATTTCGCCCTCGCAGCATCTGGATATATTTACGGGTCTCCATAAACCGAATATCTAGCATTGTCGACGCTGAAACCTAGAATATAGCGGGCTGGTCTGAACCGAGCGGCATGTGCGTTTCGTTTAGCAACAGAAATCGAGACTGAGGCAGACAGTTGAACTGTGTGACCCTCATCCGTCACGTTGATGACAGGTCGAGGTACGCCTAGCTCACACGGCACTAGGCCAGTGTGCAAGCAGTTTGGGCTACATCTCTTGCTGGGGAAAAATACCACCATTCCCGTCCGTCAGGGAACTTGTTCAGGAGACACAGACCGAGCAGCTTCATGGGTAGGGGAGGACGAGTGCTAGGCCGAGCAAACCATGACACTTATCCTGGGCAGCTATATCGGATCTCCACCCCCTCTTCAAGATATCCTCCTTCACGGTAGTCAATGCCGGCGTGTGCGAGGGCTTTGACTTGCGAGTTGACTTCCACTTATTATAAGGGAATGCTTGCGAGGAAAGAAGATCCTTGTACAGAAAGGCCCGACGCATGGGAGTCCATGAGCGGCGTGCGCGAGTCAGGAGCCGAGGAAAAGTGCGCCGAATAAGCCGTAGGCTGATATGATGTGTTACCTTCCAGGAAGCTATAAAGGCTGGGTCCGGTGGGGTCTAGTGTAACTGTACGATGAAAAGGATAGGGGGGTCGCGGTACCTAGAGCAGATACTGTGGACTAGGTAGAAGCGAGAAGGAGAGGCGTTTTGTAGGCGGAGGGTGGCATTGAGAAGCTCTGCAGTCCGCAGTCTGTGTTCTGCTCAAGTGTGAACGGTGGACGCGAGAAGACGGTCGTGTCGTTGTTAATGCTGTGCCAAGACGAAGGAGGACAGATGCAGTGGGCTAGAAAGGTGGCTCAACGGTCGAATCTTCTTCGGGGGACACACTCCGTGGGCGTGGACGCAGTCAAGACGCCAGATCCCAAGCTTGCGCATGCCATGGCTCCCATGGCTTCAAGAGGGTGCCCGTACAGGAGACAGGGGGCTGTATGGTAGACAAGGGTCATGTCCCGCTGCAGGGGCAACATGGTAGCTGTATGGGCAAGCGTAAAGGTAACAACAGGGTAGCCAGGCGAGTCAGGCGAGCTAGGGGGTGCAGCCCACCACCACCACCATTTGCCTAACAGCGAGAGCCACGGCTTGCACTGTTTCATCAGGGACTGGCATTTGTGAGACTCGACGGTGGCATCCAACAGCGTGAGCGTGTTGCTGCCCGTACCATGCCGAAACGGGCCAAGAACATGGACGGCTCGCCGGCGGGGTCCGTCAACGATCCCCCATCCGTTCTTCTGCCCTGGGAGCAGGGCCTGGCAGCCGTTGTGCTTGTCTGGGGAAACGGCATTCCGGCTTTATCCCGACAACCGGGCACAGCGTTCCTGAATCTTGCCTAATGTGGATCGCCAATTATCGAGGTTTGTGCAAAGGGTTCCAAATACTCGCGACCTGCTTTCGCGTCAAGCAGTCAGTGAGTAACACAGCCAAAGGTGCATGATTTCGGATTACCTACCTTGCTGGCCAGGGTAAGGCCGTTCAGAGAATCGACACTTATCAAGAACCGGAAGTCATGGGAGAAATACCCAGATGCAGTGGATTAGGGTTCAGGAGAAGAACAATAGGCGGGTGGTCTCTGTGCGTCCACGAACTGGAGTTGAGATGATCGACGAGGGAGAATGGTTCAAAGTTCCGCCGTCAGAGGGGACAAACGAGTGGGTCCGATACTAGTAAAAACTCATGATTGTAGTCACTCGACAATATCGTGTGAGTGAGGGAAGGTGCCTTCCTCTGTTTCCACTTGCACTTACCTTACCTTTTTTCTTGGTTGCTACCTTCCCTTGGTGGGCACTGGCCGCGTGAGTATTCATTCTGTTTGAGACCTCAGCTCACGGTCCAGTTTAGGGCACGCAGATCAGAACAAATGGAAGCTTGAGAAGTTGAGGTGGTCCAGACATCATCGTCGACGTCATCTTCAATCATTTCGATTCAGTCCGTCACTTTCTTTCTGCGTTCCTGGAGGCCATGTGGGATCATTTGCGTCCTGTTGGGGAAAGAGAAGGGGGAGGGGGAAGAGGTCATCGTAGCGCGGGAATGGGGGAGCCAAGATGCGCTCCGATTGGGAAGGTGGGTTGCGCCATCTGGGTCGATCCAGATTTCCCATCACTACGCAGTACCACCTCTAGGTGTCTGTACAGAGCATCAGAGCAGAGGAACTTGATGCAAAAAGCCAAGTAAGGTTAAGACTGGAGCCAACTTGAAGTACCTTCACTCCGCATAGTTCCGTCTGGAAGTATCTCTAGAAATAACTTGTCGCGTGTACGACTTGTAGTCTGTATTGTTCATCAGCAGACGTTTTCATACCATGGAAGCAATGCCGGGATAATGACAAACCGCAACCCCCGTCGGACATGGTTGACTTTGCACCAATATGCATAGGGTTGAGATGGAGGCACAGATGCGGCGGACAAGGCGGGCAAGGCGGGTAGCTGACAACTTTAGGTCAAGCTGTGGCATTCTTACCACTGCCTCTCGCCGTTTTCCACATGGCACACGATAGCAACTTGCTAAATAAACGAGCTTGAGGTGCGCAGAGATAATCCTGCAGCTACCCCTTAGTCTACATTAAGGACTGCAACGGAAGAAAAAAGACCTCTCACACAGAATGCCCCAGATGGCCCTGTGTAGCAAGGCCCAAGTTTGTCTGCACGCAACCCCCCGGCCGGACCGAGTTTGCTAAGCCATGCTAACCACTCGCTGTTGGAGCATGATTCAAAACCGTGAATACGAGGACAATGCGGAAATTTCAGGTCGCTGCTTGTGTCTGGGCTCCCGAGCTCAGGTAGATCTGAGAAGGTGTCCGTACCTGCTGCTGCGTATAATTTCCAACGAGCTCATGATGGACCGGTGTGACGGGTGTGACTGGGTAACATTGTACAAGACTACTACCCGGGAGCTCAAGCACCCAGGCATCACCTCTGCTCTTGTCGCACGTCGACGTCTCATTTGTAGCCGATTCCGGCCCGTTCCATGCTCGAGGGCTCTTTGGAGATAGTGCCTAAGCCTTGAGAGTCGCTCAACTTAATGTGAAGAGAGTTGTCTGGTTGGTCGATACCGTCTGTCTGCGTACGGAAACTCAGTCCAGGAAGAGGGCTCTTGGGTATAGGACCAACACAACTGTAAAGATAAAGGCAGGCATTTAGTCCACAGCCTGGGCAGCGGTACTGATTCCCCAGTCAAGCTTCTATTGTCAGGGACCAGGGCACCAAAAACAACACCAGATATACAAATCGGTGCGATCCGGTGTGATGTAATTGCAATTTGTCGAGCCGAAACGGTGCAGCACCCACTCAATCTGGGTAAGGACGGAAGGACAATGACGAACGAGCCGTCTGGACGTGAGGTGCTGGCTTGGCTCAGCCAGACTATCCCCGTGATTGACGCGACGGTTCATCATCATCGTGATGCATGCGGCCAGCTGGCACCGCTGTCACTGTGACGGGCGGCACATGAAAACATTTCGAATAAAGACGGAAAGCTTTCTTTTTCAGGATTCGGCTTGTCGAGCCGAGAACAGCTGCGCCGGAAAGAAGCGCGCGGCGTCAAATCAACCATGGTCGACAGCTGAGATATGATTTGGGGGCTGTCCGACGCGGAATTTTGAGAGAAGTTCGATGAGTCCGTCTCGACTCTGCCGAATTGTGCACTTCTTGTCATGTCGATGGCTTTAAGCTGGCAGCTGCTGCCAGCGCTTTGCAGTTGTAATGGCAGATGATTGGCTGCTTTCAGCTGTACTTCCATTGGTCAGTATTACAGTAACACATCATCGTCCCAACCTGGCAACTTCCCACAACTTCCCTTCGTTGGATACTCGCCAACTTCATCAAGTGAGGAGACAAACGGGATGGGTAGGGGCGATTGGATCCGGCACACAGCATCTTGCCCGATCGGAAGCTGACGACTTGAAGAATCCTTCAGTTTTCTCTTCTAACTGACCAATGAATCGAGGTGGGGCGAAAGCCCTTGACTCAACTTCCATTCCCCAACTCCCGTCATCTCATCAATACTTACAAAGCATCGAACTGGCAGTGCATGTATACCCATGACTGACCGACAGTTGGGCTCATAACGAAACCTTGATTCAACCACCACAGCCGACTAAGTCTACAACCTCATCCTCCATATTGCCAGACGTGCTGCCGGCGCCGCTGTTACGGGCGCATATCTTTTCGGTTCCATCCTATGGCTTCCTTTTCAACCCCGGGCCTCCACGCTGCCCGATCGATCCTCAGTAAGTACCTAGCGAGCTGACTAGGTAAACATGCCAGTGCGGGTTTTACAGATTTCATGTCAACTTTGCAAGCTGCCTTTGCTGGCGTGAACGATGCGGTGCGGACATGGCAAGTCTGTTTTCCAACCGTACTACTCTCCCGTCTCTAACGTTTGTTGGTCCCGATAACGCTTCTTGACTCGCCGTGCTCGCAGTTGCGGTTCCGGGCAGGGGCCCCTTTATTCTACTTCCCCTTCCTGATACCCGGCCTGGCCATGATCAAGCAACACCAACATGGTCTGCTCCGTTCTGCTCCCACCTGTCTCTACGCGAACCGTTGCCCCGGGTATGTGTTTTGCTGTATGGCCTGGTCCAAAGTGCAGCTGAGACGGCACATATCTGGGTACCTCTCCCTCAGTTGCCACCAAACGTGCGTATAGACAATCCCCATCTATGTATACCTACTTTCTGACACTTAATCTCAACTCTATCATTGCTCCTAATGCTGTCAACCTGGCATAAGCCAGTAGGCATTCTGTCAAGACATCAGCCGCAAGCGCTATGCATACCTGGGCGGCTGTTTCTGACTTGCACACCTCCGTCTACTGGTACCACATTCACACGGAGGAAGGAAAGCCTCGGACGCACATGTCCAGCGGTTTTTGGCTTGAATCTTCTCCTTGCGGTTGACTTGTCGCTGAGTATGTTAAACCGTCACGGGGAGGAGCCGCTTGATCGAGGCTCTCGCCGAGCTTGCGTTGCTGTGAAACACCGTGACACAAACAAGACGTTATCCTCGCACAATCTTCCGTCTCTCGCTCAGCGCGTCCCTGCGTTTGTGGCCTTCGACGACAACCTTGTGTGAGCGGTCAACTTCTGCTGACCTTCGAGTCTTGGTGTGAACATGCAGCAATCCGCAATATTGAAGCCAATGGCTTTGAACCCCAGCCGTGGTGCCCAACTCGTCACAAGTCAAACATCGGACAAGTGACAAGTCAATGGGAACCGTACAGAGCTCTCACAACCTTGTGAGTTGCTACATCATGGCCATGACCGTTGGCGGCGTCCAAGCCATGTGTGTCGGCTGCATGCCTACATGTGAAGCACGCGCTCCACTCGCGAAACCAGGATCCAGCCGGCAAGGGCATGGCGAAGAGGTTTTTAAGAACCACGAGTGCGATTACAGCCATGTCAAGATGCTACGGAAATGATCATTTGTGCTTTGATTATGCGAGCTACGGCCACAGCTCGGTCTCCTTGGAACTCACATACCTTCCAGTTCTGGGTTGACTCAAACATTCTGGTCGAAACATCGTGTGGTCTGTCATAAGACAGGAGTGGAGTATAAACAACAAGACATATCGTCAATCGTCCAACTTTCCAGAGCAACTAGTATCCTTGGACAGACGATAACGATATCTGACCCTCTGGTAGCACATGTTTCAATTGGACCGTCTTGCGAAGTGATTTACGCCAATCAAACTATACGCGGCTTTCCGACGTGCGACATCGTGCAGATGCAGTTGATGTACTCCTCGCACGTGTAGGAAGCTAGAAAGTTGAAGTAAAGACGCCCGAGAATGCGGTCCATTGTCAAACACGAGGCCGATTTGGTGGCGTCCGTGTTCTCGTCGCAGAGGATTGCATATCCACCATTCACGGCTCAACGGCTAAACTATTGTGGTCGAGTACTCCGGTGCCCTGGAACGCAGTTTGAGCTGTAAATCGGTGGGCAGTCGAGCGTAGCTAGGTACCTATGTGTGGAATGCTGATTATGGCAACTACGACAAGGACAACATGTCTTTGTTCGGCATCAAGAACACAGCCTGATATCAATCCGCGCCCAACACAATCGATGAAATCCCATCCCGGCTTTGATATCTCCATTTGAGACCCTCAACCCTCGCGATTCTAAGCAGGTCAAGTGGGAAAAATCGGGGCTCAAAAGATGGAGGAACCGTTTGAAAAGCCATGTTGATGAGAGAAGCACTTCGTGACATCGACTCATGTAGCTGACTTGCGCCTCAACACTCCCGTTGCTTCACTTGCCACTGGTTCTATCAATCATTCACCAGTGAGCACATACTGATGCACAACACTGAAATCCCGCCTGGCTAGAGGCAATAGAGCACACGTATCACCACAAGGCCCTGCATTTTAGCAGTTCGGCAGAGACCCCGTTAGCTTCTTCTTTCGTCTTGTTCTGATGACGCTAGTTCGATGCTCTCGATATCAGACAGAGCCCAAGTATCGCCTGGGAAGTTGAGGCGGATTGATAGAGACAACCAGTGGCAACTAATGGCAATTGACGGATGCTCATTTTGATCACAATAAGCCTGATGCTGTTGCCGTGATGGCCATGTCATTTTGTCTTCATGATTGTCCTTTATTCCGTGGCGGCTACATGTTTAGCCGCTGAATACTACCTACTCGCTATGAAGCCAGCCTTGATCCACCTTTTCCTTCCCAGACTTTCGTCTTCGGATATGCCCTCTATGTGAAAGGGCGGTCTTACCATTGCAGATGTTTACGATTATGTGCCATTCAGATAGTTTGTGATACGTTTCCCTTGATTGGTATGGGATAACGCTGCCCAGATGCGCACATATGTACCATATTCTTCATTTCATTTTATCAAAGCGGGAAGAAAGGTTCAAGAGACTCGGCCGTGTAACAGTTATGCCCGAGATCAGAGCACTCTTCTTCCCGCCGGACGGTGTTCTGTGTCAGGACAGCTAGTTTGGGCGTCTGTATGATGACCGGTGCGATTTTTTTAATGGACATTTTTGTCCTTCCCAGTTGGAATTAACGACTGGCCTTGCCGTGCATAGCTAGAGGTACCTAGGATTTACCTATCTCATGCTTTTACCTGCAATCCGGAGAGTAAACCATGATAGCACACCTCGTTGCTGGGGGCGGGACACTAGCAGAGAGAATCACAACTACCGTCTGAAGTAGGTAGTTTCTTATTTGGGGGCGCGTCGTCACGACTGGATATTCGAGTGCATCACAACATTCGGACGTTGGCCCAAACTTATCATCCGAGCCATACCGCCTCATCATGTAGACTCCGTTATTCGAACACACCTGGCGTTAAAGGCTGACCTACAGTCAATAGAAATAGCATACCTGTAGTTTGATGCACCCCCGACGCCGGTCCCGACCATCATGCAGTGCTGCTTACCTCTATGTGTTGGCTGCTGAGTCGTGGCAGTTATCAATGAGATCCATCGAGACTTTGGCTCGTTTCTTGTTCAAACAGGGATCATCACACCCTCTATGCAAACCAAGGATAGTATCGTTCGGCAAATTTCTCGCTCTCGGTATGTGTGCCGGGATGGAATTTCATACATTGTCTTTCACACACCACTTTTGCCCTGATCTGCTTGACCACGGCTCCCCTCTCGCTTCCGGTTCTCCATTTTTGTCATGCTGCTTTTCCCTGGCATACTTCCTCAATATCCAATTTCACGTATGTGGAGAAGGAAAGGAGTGTCAACACTAAGCAGAAACTTGGGAAATGGAGCGAGAGCATACCTATGAAATACCGGGAAGCTAACAAGTGGGTGAAGAAGGGATGTCGTCTTGCAGTCACTAGTCTTTCCACTTACATAGAGGTATGCTGGTGGTGGTGGACTGGACATGACCTCTACAATTCCTGTCCCCCTTTCCCCGCCGAGTTCAGGAGTCACTACCTAGTCTTGCGCGGGTCATTTTTCCTCCTGCCCGTTCTGGTAGTGGAACATATTAATGTAGTGACAACGACTGGGGTTGCTGCGTCCGAAGAAGAAGACAGTGACGAGAAAGGGGTGGGTGTGATCAACGTCTTCGTTGCTTCCAGCCCAGGTTACCACCTTGAAAACAAGACTGAGAGACTGCCTTGACTTGGCCAATCTATCACCACCCTTATCCCGTGGACAATGTTGGGGCTAAGGCGCCCATTTGTGCAATGATAGGGTGATATCTCACCCCCTCTTTGTTTTTTTCGGTCCGTTAGACACCCGTGTACTATTAGTCACGAGCAAGTGGAAAGCCCCCAAACCCTCATCTGATTCGATGGAAATAGAAGAGAGCATCGTCTTCCTCGTTGTGTCGTGACACGGTTGAGTCTTTGGGACAGAATAACTAGTTACACGTGGGACCCACGAGAACAGAGAGACCGGCCATGCGGAATGTGGATGTATAGGTAGAGGTAGCTTGTGGGACGCACGCATGAGGTGCCTTCGGGTTACGGATCCGATAGTTCGTCAGTTGCCGGATTTACCCTGGATAGAGCGGATCCCGCTGCAGGCCAATCTGACTTCGACGTTTCACTGTTCACTAGGTTGGTCCCGGTCATCTGTCCTTGCTGAACTGGACGGCTCGTTGGAAAGTGTTTCTCACGTCTGTCGTGCTCGATTCAACATAAGCGCGATTCATGATTCTTTTTCCTTGATGGACACCGAGCCTCATGTGAAGGCTTCATGAAACCAACCTAAGAGCAAGCTATACTATCTACTACCTTACATAGGTAGCGTAGCTTCTTTGAGGTAGGTACGTATGTTCCCCAAACCACCTGTACACAAGCATACAAGCTCACTTGGACATTGATAGAGGGGAAACTTGTACGGATATGCAAACCTTCATCGTAAACACAATGAACGAAAGCCTATCCGCAAGTCGCCGCGCGCCTAACACTTGGTAATCATCCACTACCCAGCCACTTGAATTACCACTAGCACAAGCCAGAGGTCTATCCAATAAAGCCAGGGTTCTCACCTCATTTATGATCTCCTCCAGATGGTTCGGTGGTCAAGCGGTTGACCAAAGCTTACGGGTAATGGACAGGCTAGACTCACCTGTTTAGACACCCTAGGTATGCATTTGATTCCTGGCGACGGCAATGGTTCTAACGAGAGTCTCCCATACCCTCTCCAACGCACCATATCGAACTCTCCAGTTTCCAACGGAGTCTTACTATCTACTACCGTACAGCCCCGTACGCGCCCCGACCGCGATAGGACGATTCAAGGACGATTGAGCATTTGGCGGCAAACTGATGTGGAGGTCTGGTGGGGATTCGGGGGCGCCACTTGACTACTGTTCTCAACTGTGTGTTTTGCCATTCCTTGGTTTTTTTTTTTTTTTTTTTTTTTTTTTTTTTTTTTTTTTCCTTTTCTTCTTTTTATTTTTAAACCTTTTCTACTTGCGAATATTGCGTCTGCGTCAATCCCTTCTCGCTTCTTATCTCGCTGTACCATCTGGTAGCGACAGTTGGTATATAAGTTTGAAGTGTCTGTTTGAGAGTCGCGGCTGCTTCTTGCAAGATATTCGTTGTTATTGTGTTGGGAACCTAACAAGACTCGGATTGAGGAGGAATATCGTTCTTATCGACGAACAGTGATGCTGCGCTGCTTTGCGCACTCTCGGAAAAGCAATCACGAGCATCACTAGTACGAGAGTTGACCAGGGAGGGATCGCATTGCGGAGGCGATGAATGTTGCTAGATCCTTGGTGAAGGACCGTGATAGGAGCTGACGATGATGGAACACGTCTTGAACATCTGACAAAAGTTATGATTCTTGCTATCCAAATTGACTTGTACTTTATATATCCCAACATCTATGAAAGCATTCGTAGTTGAAACGCATCCTCTTGCTGGTCAACTCTCGAGTGTCTCGAGTGAGCTTCTCTACCCGGTGCCGTTCCGGTCCTGTTATTGTGTACATACGCATGTCCTCGTTTGGCTGTGATCGCTGACAATGCTTGGTAATAAATGGTACCCATTCTTCCGAGACCATCAAAGTGCCCAGTATGAACATGCTGCTCTTCAATCTATGTCGCCCATTCCTCGGTAACAAACTCACCCTTTGCATAATCTCGTCAGACACCTATTGGTAATCATAGAAGCCCTTGCCACTCTTCTTGCCCAACCAGCCAGCATCGACCATGTTGCGCAAGTGCACACTCGGTCTGTACTTGGAATCGCCCGTCTCCTCATACAGCACCTTCATGATAGCCAAACAGGTATCGAGACCGATGAAGTCAGCCAGCTGGAGGGGGCCCATTGGCACGTTGGTGCCGTTCTTCATGATAGCATCGATAGAATCGCGGTCGCCGACGCCCGTCTCCAGGCAGATAATGGCCTCGTTGATGTAAGGCATCAAGATGCGGTTAGCCAAGAACCCCGGGCTATCCTTGGAGACGGAAGGGATCTTGCCCAGCTTCTTGCAGAAGTCGACGGCCGTGTCGAGCGTCTCCTGACTGGTCTGCAGGCCGCTGATGATCTCGACGCCCTTCTGAACAGGCACCGGGTTCATGAAGTGCGTGGACACGACGCGCGAGCTGTTGGAGGTGTCGTTGGGGTCCTTGGTGGTCGAGGCGGCGATGCGCGTGATGGAGATGGAGGAGGTGTTGGTAGCCAAGATGGCGTGCTTGGGGCAGATCTCGGCCAGCTTGGAGAAGATGTCGAACTTGAGCGAGGGGATCTCGGGCACGGCTTCGATCACGAAATCGACACTGTCTAGGTCGTCGAGGATGGTGGTGGGCTGAAGGAGCGCGCGGGCGGCATCCGCCTCGTCCTGAGTGATGCGTTGCTTGGCCACGTCCTTGCTGAGGAGCTTATCGGCGAACGCAAGGCCCTTGTCTAGAGACGTTTCAGAGGCATCAACAAGGGTGACGGGGACCTTGGCCTTGGTGGCGGCGACGAGGGCGATGCCCAGACCCTAGAGGAGAAGGAGGACAAAGTTGGCCATTGCCGTTGCTGGAAACATGGATGGGTATGAATGATATGGGACGGACTCACCATCTGGCCTGCGCCAACAACACCAAGCCTCTTGACCTCGGCAGCGTTGCGGGCGCATGTCGAGCTGAAGGCGCGAGCGCCAGTGGGCAGCTTCTGGGCGAGGGTTCTAGCAAGCATTTTACAAGTCGGCCACGACGAAAAAAACAGAGTAGACACTGTAACTGGGAGAAACTGAAAGAAAAAGGGTTTTGAAAAACGAAGTCAAAGACTAGGAAATGCGAATGCGACGATGTGAAGTTGTCGGATTCGGTTAACCTCGGCCGGCCCCGTCTCCAACCAACCTCCAACTCGACGTCACAAGCCCAACTCGGGCCACGGGGGTAGAGGTACTGCCGTAGGTGGAACCGGATAAATCGACTGTGTAGCTTTCCGCGGGCTGCCCCCAAGGTTAGTGTTAGGGTTAGCGGTTAGGGTAAGGTGTTAGGGTTAGTTCCGGGGGTGCAGGGGGCCGGTGAGAGGCCCCCACATATGAATATAGATTTAATGCTTTGAAAAAGGTGGTTTTGAACTCTTATTATCGTAGTTCAAAATGATGTCTTGGTGAGTATCTGGTGATGGTTGCTGTTGCGCCAGAGCGAATGCCTAGAAATGCCAAGATTTTTGGTCTTGGCTGTCAGTTTGTATGGGCTCCACACAGTCGATCAAGAATCGAACACAGTCGATTTATCCGGCTCGCCGTAGGTAGGTAGTGTACAGGGGCTACGGGCGGCTCTAGCTTCTAGAACTAGGTAGGCGGGGAAAATGGGGTCGCTTTTAGCGCGTATGGGGTAGGTACCTCTAAGGTTCCCAAGTACACTAGAGGTATGTGACCCGGCACCTGTTCAGGGGGGCAATTGCGGGCATGATTCGCCGGGCAACTGCCTCTAGGGATCGTTGGGTAGGGTGCCAGTGGAGGTAAACGGTGCGGTCCTGCAAAATGCTTAGGGAGATAAGCAGGCCAAGACTGAGATACCACCTCCATATTTCCATTAAAAGCACGACACGCTCGACGCGTCTCCCACCACCACCATCCCCAATCGCGAGGACGAAGTGCGCCCAACCAATGACAGCACCCATGCGATAACCAAACGCCGACCTCCAAGACAAGCTGAGAGTCTGTCTAGCACTCATATGACACCTATCCGGTCTTGGACGCCGTGATTCCTGCGCAAAATGGATGCCGCAGACATCAACGACGATGTCGTCCATCCGGAAGTGCGGGCGCACATCACCAACCTGGTCTCTGCGGTATGTTCACTTCCGGACCCTGTATGTTATGTGCACCAATGTACTGACTCTGGCGACCCAACTAGCTTGGTGGTTACAGCGTGGATGACGATGGAAGCTACAAGCTCGGTGACGAAGCGCTCGACGTCTTGCGCGACCTGAAGAAATGGATCCGATTCTACGATGAAAAGACCAATCGCATGGACGTCGCCAGATGCCTGGCTGAAGCGAACCTTGTCGGCGGCGATCTGCTCCAGATCTTGACGTTATGGCCTCAGAGCGAAACCGACAGCAAGTACAAGGCCCGTATCGCTCTAGCATGTTTCGAGGTCATGGTGCCCCTTACTTGGCCCATAGAGAAGGAGCGCGCGGAAATGACCATCAACCACCATCGCCACATGCCCGTCCTGCAGCTTGCCCAGCTTGGCTATAAGCGCGCCATCATCAACTTCGATGCGATACCCATCCTCAACACCGCCGTCAGGGTAGCCCTTCCTTCCATGGCCATGCCTATTGGCGAGCGGACCCCCCGTGACCAGGCCATCATCAAGCTCATTCTCTTTTTTTTGAGAAATGTTGCCATGATCGCACCTCCTCAAGGTGTCAAGAGCGAAGGCGACGAGACACAGGTATCCAGATCGGCAACCATTGATGCCTTTTCGTACCAAGACATATTTCTCACTCTGCTGACCCTTGCCTCCAACATGGGCGAGGACTTCCGCACCGAAGATGTAGTTGTAATGGAGATCATCTTTCATCTTGTAAAGAGAGTTGACCCCAGCTCGCTCTTTGTCAGCGAAAAGCAGCTCAACAAAGCCAAGGGGCAAGAGCTGGCATCGGAAATGCGCAAGGAGGCTGCTATGCTAAAATCCTACAACAAAACCACCACCACTCGGCATAGTCGATTTGGGACCATGATCTGGGTGAAACGAGCAGATGGCAAGATGGTGACGGTCTCGGGCCAAGAGGCTCTTTTGGACGCAAAAACGCGGGAGAGGAAGATGGATAGCTCAAAAACATTCAGACCGCCGAGAAGGGCGAGGAAACCCGAGATGGAGCCCAAGGACCTTGGTCCTCCAGTGACGCTAGACGAAAGAGCTCGTCAGCAGTTGCGATCCTTCGTCCAAGACTTTCTCGACTCGGGTTTCAACCCCTTGTTTCTGCACGTGAGGCAATCGATCGATCGCGAGGCATTGCATGTATTGAACCAGCATAAGAGCCAGTTCTTTTATCTTGTCGCCTGGTTCCTCGAGGCCGAGCGGATGCGGAGAAAGGCCAAGAGGGACGAGTCGAAGTCGGCATCCGCAGCCAGAGAGGAGGTCAACAGTTTTAACCTCGTTGCTGCTGTGCTCCAACAGGAAATGTTCGCTTCCATAAACCGTGCGCTTGACCGGTCCTATAGTGATAAGGATTGGCAGATGCTCACGTCCGTCATGCGCTGTTACACCCAGATCTTCCTCACCGTCCAGGAGATGTCAGAGTCTCCCAACGAGGAAGACCAGGAGATTGCCGAAAACACCCTCAGCCGCCTCTTCTACGAGGAGACGACCCACGACCTTATCGCGAATATCGCTCGAACATACAAGGATCAAGGCTTCGAGTATCTTGATGCCGCAACCGAGCTTGTCCACACTTTCCTCCGCATTTTGGAAGGTTACTCTAAGCAAAATGTCGACCTGCAGGTGCGGTCTCGGAAGCGAGCTCGCCGGAAGAAGAAGGCTGCCAAAGCTGCCGCTGCTGTTGCTGCCGCTAGAGCCGCTGGCGAGGAAGCAGAAGACGTTGGCGTTCCCGAGGACAATGATGCCGATGATTCTGGAGACGATGAGCAACATGCAGAGCGGGTCACTCAGGAGCGCAAGTTCGAGTTTGGAAAATTCGCCATTAGATTCGCTCCCCAGGGTGTTGTCGACACATTTGTCGCCTTCACCAAATTCTACCGCGATTTGAACGATGCACAGCTGAAGCGCGCTCATCGCTACTTCTACCGCGTTGCCTTCAAGCAAGAGTTGAGCATCATGCTGTTCCGACTAGACATCATCAATCTCTTTTACAACATGGTCCAAGGTCCCGAGCCCCTCGACAAAAGCTCGCCAATGTTCAAGGAATGGGAGGAGCTCTCCAAGCAGATCATTCGAAAATGTGTCAAAAAGCTCCAGGAGCGGCCTGCGTTGTTCACCGAGTTGCTCTTTTCCAAGATCGGCAGCACGACGCACTTCCTTGAGCACGGATATGAGAAGCCTGTCACCACGACTACCCCACGACCTGGTGCCGAGCTGGAGTTCAAGCGAGCCACAGAGCGCGACGAGCAGATTGGCATTGCGGTCAGTGTACTCATTGACAAACAGCAAATCGAGCATCTGCAGTGGCTCAAGGCTCAGCTAACAAGTGCACTGAGCGAGCGGCAAGCATGGGAGAACGTTGACAAGGCCATGGCAGCCACTACCGAGGGGGCGGCTGATGGTGACGCTGCCGACGAGAGATCCAACAAATCAGCACCACCACATATCACGATCCGCCCTGATACCGAGGCTCGCCGCACAGCCATGTTCAAGAATCCGCACCTCCGTCTCCTCATGCGTCTAGTCGGTATGGAGCGCCTCACCCCTACTCTCGACGAGACCTCCGACTCGACCTGGATTCTCCCAGGCAGTCACACCGCCGAGGCGATCCAAGACACCATCGACCTCATCAACAAGGCCGAGTTCTCCCCTCCCACCTTTGAGGACGGCGGCTCGGCCGAAGACCAGCTCCGGCGCAAGTCCGCCGCCGCTTCCCGCAGGACACGTGCCGCATATGATGACGACGAGGAAGAAATTCGCGGATTTCTCGGTGACGATGACGACGAAGAATTCCTCTTCGCGCCCGGCGGTCCCACCGCTCGCAAGCCGGACGGTAGGCCGCAGAAGAAGCGTCAGCGCAAACGCCAAAGGGAGGCTGGCAGTGGGGACGAGGAAGATGAGGGAGTGCCGGATGAAGTGTTAGCTGCGCGGGCAAAGAAGAGGAGGGAGAAGGAGCTGGAGAAGATGAGGAAGATTAAGAGTGAGATGTATGTGCACGCAAGCGACGATGAAACGGATGATGAGCGGGATCGGGAATTCTTTGAGCGGGAGAGAAAGAGACAGGAGACAAAGGATTCAACGTTTGATAGCATGCTTGGGACGTTGGGGCTGTCATTGTTATCGCAGGTGAACGGAGGGGAAAAGAGTGCGTGGGAGGCGGTGCTGGATGATGAACCCGAGAGTGATGGGAGTGAGAATGAAGGGCGGAGAAGTGCGAAGCGGAGGAAGAAGCAGGTCGCTTCTGGTTCCGAAGAAGAAGAAGAAGAAGATGAAGATAAAGAGGAGGGAGAGGAAGAGGAAGAGGACAGCGATCAAGAATTGCCAACGAAACAGACCAAGAATAAGACCTCGAGAAGGAAGGCGGCGGCGGCACCGTCAAAACGACCGGTAAGGAGGCCCGCGGGAGCCAAGAAGAGGGCTGTTGTGGAGCTCAGCGACGATGATGAAGACGAAGACGAGGAAGCGGATGCCATGGACGTGGAGTCGGTGAACCAAGGCACAACTAGAAACGAGGCACCCTTACCCTCTAGCCCTGGTGAGGGGCTAGGGAGGAGAATAAACAAAATGGCCATGGATGATGGAGACGAGGATGAGGATGATCAGCCGGTGGTCGCTGCTCGCCAAAGGCCACGAGCCAGGGGTGGATTCGTCATTGACAGTAGTGACGAGGAGTAGAGAAAGGTGTGGTTGTGTCTCTGTATCGTTTGTTCTTCCAATGTACTTTGGTCTGGTTGATAGGGGCATTTAGGAGCATAGCGTGTTTTGGGACTTGGTTGGGATGTGGCTTGGCTAAAAAAGGGCAGTTGTATGAAAAAGACTGTACGATATACCATGGGATTCAAAAGCAACAATTTCCATTCATCTGCGTCGTACATAAAACAGCAGTATGTTTCGGTCATTATGCGCGTGTTGTACACAGATCTTTGCTGTGTGACGCTGTACTTGTGCTGGGCAGAATGTTTGTTTATTTTACCCCTGAATTACACGATCCCGCTCTCCAGTCTGCTTGCTTGGCGTCACTGTAGGTCCATATCCAACCCTAACCCGTTCATGTCATGCTTCTTTGTTGTTGGAGCCCGTCATTGACAAGACTGGCAGTGTGACGCCCCTTCAACAAACGGTGACTGGCAAGCGACGAGTATCGAATGTCCGAGACAAAGTCGCACTCCGTAAAACAGTTGAGGAAATTGCCCCACCCGACTTGCTCACCAATTCCGATATCGCACTAAATATTTACGGTTCACTGGAGGCGTGAACGGCATTGGTCGTCAATAACGCCATATCGGCTTGCATGTTGCGCGTCTGCATGTCTTTTCATCCAAATTCTCTCTTTTTGATTGACACGAGAGGACGACCGACAACCTCCCTTCGCGAGAGAGTCGCACAACAGCGCCTACCGTCATCGATTGTCTCGGACTTGGGTCTTCCGGTGATACCAAGGTACATTGATCTTCTCGGGCTTACACTGATGACCACATAGATGCTAAATTTCACGTAGGAGATCGGTATTGGAGCTCTACGTGTTGTGTCTCTGAGCTGTGCGCGGGATCCTCTCCTGCACCCCCTTCCCCCTCTTTTTTCTTTCCTTGTGGTGCAAATTTCGTTACTTATCTTGGGGCTTGACTTGGGATCATCGCTGGGAAGAGCAACATACACACCATATTCCAGAAAATGACGGGAGAATCAACCGGCCCCTGCAGTGGTGACCGGGTCGTCGCCGCTCCCGGAAACAGTCGTCACGTCCACAACGAGACAACACCACTACTGAGCGAACCCGCCCTCGAGGCCGCCGGACACGGCGACGCTATCGACGACACCGGTGATGGCGAAATAACCGTCGTAGCCGATGAGCTCTCTACCACTCGTCTGGTCGTCATCTTTGGTACAACCTGGGTGGGCGTCTTCCTCGGTGCCATTGACGCCAGCATCATCGCCACGCTGTCGGCCCCCATCGCGAGCGAGTTCCAGTCCCTTAGCCTGTTGTCATGGATAGCTACTGCCTATCTCATTGCCAATGCAGCCTGCCAGCCCTTGTCCGGTCGTATGACTGACATCTTTGGACGGGGTCCTGGTTTGGTTTTTAGCAATGTGTTGTTCTCACTAGGTAACCTGATTTGCGGTATGGCTAAGAATGAGCAGGCCATGATTCTCGGCCGCGTCGTTGCGGGTATTGGTGGCGGAGGACTGATGAGCATCAGCACCTTTTTGGGATCGGATTTGGTCCCTTTGAGGAAGAGGGGCGTGGTCCAGGGGTTGGGCAATATTTTCTATGGGTGAGCCGTCATATTCACGCTAACTCCTTGAAGATGCCGTTTACTGACCGAGTTCTGCAGAGCGGGTGCCATGCTAGGCGGTGTTTTTGGCGGCTTCCTGAACGACACCTCATCCTGGGGCTGGCGCCTTGCTTTTCTCGTCCAAGTTCCCGTCAGTCTCGTCTCGGCTGTGCTCGTCTACTTCCTCGTCAAGGTCCCGCCAAAAGTCTCCAACAAGTCGCTCATTTTGCGCATTGACTTCCTGGGCTCCTTTTTTACCATCGCCTTCCTCATCCTCCTCCTTCTGGGTCTCAACGCCGGCGGCAACGTCGTCCCCTGGACGCACCCGCTTGTCCTGATCAGCATCCCTCTATCCTTCGTCATGCTTGCCGGCTTCATCTACTGGGAGTCCCGCCCGCACAACACCCAACCCATCATCCCCGTCCGGCTGCTCACCCACCGCACCGTCTTGACCGCCTGCGCCACCAACCTCATGTGCACCATGGTCACCCTCATGCTCACCTTTTACGTCCCCATGTACCTGATTGTCCTGGGCCACACCCCCACCCAAGCCGGACTTCGTTTGCTCGCTTCCCCGCTGGCCATCTGCTTCACCAGCCTCGGCTCGGGCATGACCATGAAGTACACGGGCAAGTACAAGACGCTGGGCATCGCCCTCGTCTCAACGCTTGTTCTGGGAGTCGCCGTCCTCACTACCCTGGGCCAGAACTCTCCCGGCTGGATCGTCTATGTCGCCCTTTTCATGATTGGAGGCGGCTATGGCGGCATGTTGACCGTCACCATGGTTGCCTGCATTGCGGCCGTGGACCACTCGCAACAGGCCGTCATCACCAGTGCTACGTACGCTTTCCGGTCAGTCGGTGCGACGGTAGGTATCACGGTTGCATCGGCGGTGTACCAGAACATCCTCAAGACGGAGCTGTGGGCTCGGTTCGGTGATTGGCCGGGCGCGGCGGAGGAGATTGGCAGGATTAGAGACGATTTGGGCGAGCTGAACAGATTGCCTCTGGCGTGGAGGGAGGGCGTGATGGAGTCGTTCATGACGGCCTTCAGGGGTGTGTGGTTCACAGCGCTAGGGATGGCGATAGTAGGGTTGGTGGCTGTTTCGTTGATGAGGCAGCATAAGCTGCATTCGACGCTCACGAGACGGGAGGATTGAGGGAGCGAGGGAGTTTGAAGCTTTCGAAGTCTAGGGAATGTCGTAGTGTTGGATATCTACCTATGGATGTGCCATGCTAGAACAGTTGATCGAGCTTGGTAACGCGGAAACTCGCATGGTAAGTGACAAGTTATTTGACGATGCTGATGCAAAGAGTTTTATTTCTGCCTGTTTGGCTTTTCCCTTTGCGGCAACTCGGAAATACATGAAGCTTACGACCGCGGTGCGTTTACTACACGTCATTCCGACACATTAACTTATTTCCTCGTTGCTGACCGATTATCGACCCTGTCTCATGTCCCTGCTACAATCACGACCCCCGACACTGTCCCCACCACCGAGGACCGTGATGTGTCTACCATTCCATTGATGCATGTACCCTTTTGTTGCTGCAACTGTCCATGTCCTTTGTCATCATACTCCTGCTCACGATGTCCCTTGTTTCTATTAAGCAACCAATTTGGCCTTTCTTTCTTTCCGATCTGCAACTGCCTGTCTCCCGCTGTGTCACACTCTTCCGAAAATTCCCTGCGGCGTCATCGTCTTGCTTGCAAATGTCACCAGCCCACCGAAAAGACACATGACACCGCTGAAGATGGACAGCTCGAGGTATCCCCCATACTCATCAAGAAGCTTGCCGTTGATCGGAGGTCCAATCAGCACAGCAATGGCTCCTAATGCCATTCCCATACCGATATATGTTCCGAGGTCTCTCGGGTCTCTCGGACAGACTGTCAAGGCGGCAGATGCCCCCGAAATGATCATGCCAGAAGAAAACCCATAAAAGATCGAGTACACGATCAACCCAGCCGTCGTCTTCGCCTGGTCAAAGCAGAGAATGCAGATCCCGCTCGCCACTCCACCCACCGCCAGCATATTCACCTTTCCTACCCGATCAGCCAAAACGCCGGGAATGATGCGTCCAAAAGTCGACGCCGCATTGACAATAGCCAGCATGTAACTAGCCAGCGTAGCATCGATCCCTCTCCAGACGGCATACGTCGGAATGAAAAACAACGGCGTCATCATTCCAAGAAACAGAAAGAAGATGGCAAACACCAACATGACAAAGTCCTTTTGCTTCAACGCCTTCGCCACAAAGAAACTCGTCGTCCGTGGCGGCAGCCGCGGCTTAACCGCCAGACTCGCAAACACCAGAAGGGGCAGAAACATGAAGCCGATGATCCTGACCGGCCAACCGAACCCCAAATGCCCCTCTCTCCCATCAGCACCGTTCAGCATCTTGCCCAACGCAATAGGAACCACCACACCCCCCACCGAACTCCCACTAACCGCCAGACCCAAGGCCGCCGCCCTCTTCTTATCAAACCACTGCGACACTGCCGCCATAGCAGGGAATACCAGCAACCCCATTCCAACCCCGCCCACAACGCCCTGCGCGAGCATCAGCTGCCAATACTGCGTGCACAAGCTAGTCATCATGATGGCAAACACAAAAAGCAGGGCGCCGGGGCGCACGGTGGCGACGGCGCCGTACCGGTCGAATAGGGGACCGGCAAAGAAGCCGGTGAAGAAGGTGAGGAAGGTTTGCAGGGAGCCAACCCAGGCTATCTTGGAGGAGGACACGGCGGACGAATGGAGGGGGGAGAAGGGGGAGGTGAGGTAGTATTGCTCGAAAATGCCAAACGCGTTGGTGTAGCCGAGGGTGCAGAAGAAGATGAAGGCGGCGGCGGCGGCGTTGAGCCAGGCACGGGCACCGCCGTCAGGGGCGGGGGAGATGGTGTCGGTGTCTGCGGAGTGAAGAAAGTCTGGGTTAGACGCGGTAGCAATGGGGTTGGTGTCTTTGTCGGAGTTGTCGCCGGTAGTGAGGTCGGTTGAAGGTGGTGAGGAAGGGTATTTGTCTATCAAGGTGATAGACTGCCGAGGGGCTATGGTGCGAAGAGGTGGGATTGGCATGATGAAGTTGATTTGGAAGGGTAGTACTTGATGATGTCTTGAGAGAGTACCAAAGGTCGAGTACACGACTTCTCAAGAATCCTTTTGTTTTTGTTTTAACATTCGTATGATTTGGGGTTTCACGATATATATGCACTTTCATCTCGAAGTCCATCCATCCACCACAACTTGTGTGGCAACCTTGATGGCTACCACGCGAAGGGTTGTTCGAGAAGTGTACCATGCCATCACGAACATGCCCGACTCCGTTCCGTTGGTCTGGAGGACGGCGAACATTTCAGATATTCGGAGCTTGCCTCGGACTCGGAGTAGCAAGCCAATCAAACCCTGGTCATTTGGTGTAAGCTCGGAGTATGGCGGGCGACAAAGACCAAACAGGAAAATTAGAGACTGCGTCGTTCGGACAGCTCGCTGACAGGATTATGCCTTTTCTTCGGTTCACTTGCAATTCTTGTGTTCCTCCGAGATTTTTTTGTCTTTTTTTTTTTAACCGCAGATTGGGTCCAGAGGATTGGTGTCCCCCCTGAAAAATCTCAGCAAATCGAGCTACACCGAGATCGCTCCTTCGGCCTGTCGCTTTTCGGAGTCGGCCCGGCTACACGGAGACGACTTGCACAAAACCTTCCTCTTACAACTAAAAATCTTGGCGCTAAGTGTTAGTGCTAACGCTTGCCCGCCCGCAAAACCCTTAACACTGCCAGAATCACCATCTTTCAGGCTAGTTCAATAGCAACTACGACGACGATATATCGGCGCCCGCACCCCCCGGGGCGACTAAATCACCTCCGCCGGATATAATTCTAGTTAACTTATTGCCGGATACCTTTTGCGTCCTACCCCCCGCTACCTCAACAGTGCAACCGGCTAAGAAAATCCGGACTACGGACGAGGAAGTCCGTCCCGCTACTAATACCCCCGCCGGCCCTATCTCCTCCTTTATAGAGGTATATGTAGCCGAAGCCTTTGCGAAAGCGGAGGTCTACCGCTCCTTCGCCGCCGCCCTAAACTTAGAGCTCGCCCGCTTCTCTATTATCTCCCTTACTTACGTCCGCGAGGTAGACCGGCTTACGCGTATAATTATTACCGCCTTGAAAAGTTCGACCTCTTTTTTATTACCTTCGCCTACCTAGGACTTACCCTTACTTACCCGGGACCTACCCTTACCTACCCCGGTAGGTATAGCAAAAGGGCCCGTTACCTTCGTAGAGGTAGCTAAAAGCCGCCCTACTTCCGCTTCCGCCTTTAAACTTACTTCCTATTTATCCTACTCCTATTTTAATTCTAGCACCGTCTAGGCTACGCTTATAGCCCCGAAAATAAAAGGCTACGTCTTCCTCCGCTTTAATAGAGACTCACTCTTTATTAATACCGACGTTTTCGCTATCCGGAAAGAAATTCAATCTCTCCTTCGCTTCGCCCCTATTAATATCCCTAACTATTATAAGGTCCCGTTAGGCTTTATTCTAATATCTAAAGACGATAACGTTAAGTAAATCCTCTTCAAGAAGAAAAACGAAATTGGCGTCCGCTTTGGATATATTAAGGTAAAGGTACCGAAGAAATAGGTTATATATATTATTTAGAACGTGCTAATAATAATATAGATTAGTATTATTCTAATTAATATTATAACTACTATTAAGGACGAAGTTATAGTCCAAACGGGCTAGGAACCTATTACCCTCCGCCCCTTACAATACTACCGCCCCAACGAAGTTTATATTACCTAATTAATTTCTTTCGAAAGACTAATTCCCCCTTTCCGCTTATTCGATATTAGTAACGTTAGTAGGTTCCTATAGAAGAAACGGCCCCTCGATTAATATACTATTTATTTCGAATAGTACAATTAGAGAGGGTACTTTCGGATTGCCAAATATCTAAGGTATAGCTATATTACCTACAAGGATTGCAACCGACGTACCTAATACGCTAATTACTATAGCCCTTTCGTTTCTACCTATATTAATTATCCAATATACCCTAAACGCTAGAGAGATAGCGTCCTCCGCCTTACCCCCAAATAATATAAAATTATAAAGCGTAAAGGTAATATCCTCTTTACTAAAATATACGACCGCCAACCCCCTTTAAATAACTAAGAAGATACTACTACTTCGTTAGGCGAATTTCCTAACTATAGCTCTACTCTTTTAAGCCTTAAGAATTCTAATAACCCTATTTAAATTCAGCCTTCCGTAAACGAGGCTATAATCGAAGTTTAATTAAATAAATATTCTTCTTCCGATTTAGTAATTCGGAAGTCCAATTACTATAGAACGCCTTCCTATAGGGCTACAAGCGTATAAATATTCGATTTAATATACTTCGTATTAATTTAAATAGATTAGAGAAATTTAAACTACGTATCTTTTAAACTAACGTAGCGCGAGCACATAATACGTACGAAATTACCCTTTAAATTACTAGTAAAGCTAGAGCAGATATAATTATAATTTAAGAATTTAGAATTTAATTCTACGAGGGACGATAAAACGTACCCGGATACCTATTATATACCCTCTTCTCGCCTCTACGTACGTAGATAGAGGAAATTATTACCTACCCTTAGGTAATTATTTATATTAGAAAAGAAATAGCGGCTAGAAGCTATATACTCGGGCAGATAAGGGATCTACTATAGGTAGAGACGTAGGGATATACTTTTATTAATATTTATAGGAGGTTTAAGGATACAATAACGTTGGATATCCTATAACGCTAGCAGTTAGCGGTAAGGACCCTCCTAGCGGGAAACTTTAATATAAAGTATTATATATAGTAACCCAGCGCTAGTACGTTAGAAGGGGCTTCGCGAATTATCGATTATATAACCGAATACAGCCTAAACCTACTTACCTTACTAAACGCCTTTACCTATAACCGGGGTAATATTATAGATTTTACCTTTTCGAATATTCTCCTATATACATTTAGAATTATACCAAAATTCAACTACAGGTCCGACCACCAGGTATATATTACCAATATTCTAATCCTACCGATTGAATCCCTACGCTATAGGTTCGCCCTTTAGAAAGACCTAGAAGCGATTAAATTATATACTAAGAATATATCCTTCCTAATAAGCTTAGTCCCCCCGGTTCCCTACGAAGAAGCCTCCCTAGAACGGCTCAACGAATTTACTAAAGCCCTCTATAAAATACTTTCCAAGGCTCTATAAATCACTTACAGGCCGGCTAAACCGGAAAAGAATATTAAATAGTAGAATAAAACGTACTCCTACGCTTTTAGGATATTCTATAATTATAAATATAATAACCTAAATCCGGTCCTCTACCAAATTAAAGCATTACAATAAAAATTTAAAAGGGTAATAAGAGAGGCGAAAAAATACTTTTTTAATAATATTATTATTAAGGTACAAGACGATAAAAATATATATTAAATTATTACATAGTATAAACTTAAAGACCGGATAGAAGCTCCCCCCCTTATTATCGACGGTCAGACGATTATAGACCCTAAAGTAAAAGCGGAAGCTTTCCGTATAACACTTTTAGAAAAAAACGGCTAAAGCTAGGACCTAGAAACCGGTTGGATAAATATAATACCCCGCTATTACCTACCCTAAGCATTTAAAATATATAAAGACGAAATTTATAAGACCTTCTATAGTATTAATAATATATCCCCCGATGCTAACAGTATTATAATTAAAATATTGAAAGCCTTTTAAAGCGCTATTAAAGATACAATTCGATAATTATACTAAGGCTATCTAGCAATTAGGTACTACCTATACGTTTTTAGAAAAATAGAGGTAATAATAATTCTAAAACTAGGAAAAGATTAAACTATAGTTAAGGGATAACGTCCAATTTCCTTTCTATCCTACTTAAGTAAGGAAATTAAGCATTTAATAAATAGGAGAATAATATAAACAGCTATTACTAATAGCGTTCTCAATCCCTAATAGGCTAGAACCCTCTTTAAATATTCGGCTATCGATATTGTAAAGGCTTTAATATACAATATTGAAAATATATATAATAGAGGGCTAATAGCCGCGTTAATAACTATAAATATTAAAAGCGCTTTTAACGTTATATTAATTAATAGATTTATCCTACGCCTACGCGAACAAAGCTGGCCAGATTACATCGTACAGTAAGTAAAATCCTTTATAACGGATTATATAACTTACGTTCGGTACCCGGATATAACTACCCCTATACGACGCCTCTAATACAACCTTCCCTAAAAGTCCCCCGCCTCGCCAATTATCTACCTACTATATATAGAACCGGTATACCGCTTAGGCGAGTACGAAGCCTAATATTTTAAATATATAGACGATTATACGGTTCTAATCACCGGCACTTCTAATAAAGAGGTAGCTACTAAAGTATAGAAAGAATTGGACGCTATAATATAGTAGGGGGAGGATAATACCGTAAAATTTTCCCTAAATAAGACCAAAATTCAATTCTTTTCGAGGAAGAGGGCTTCTATACCCTTCCCGACTATTAACTACAACGGGATAGAAATAACAGCCTAACTAACAATATAGTAGCTAAGTATTTAATTATATAATAAATTTATTTAGAAGTATTATATCGAAAATAGGTTTGCGATAACGAAATAGGTAATCTAATATATCCGCAACCTCAATAGAATCTATTATAGTACCCCCCCTAAGTCAATAATTAAAACTATAAAGGCTATAGTTCTCCCTCAAGCATTCTTTAGCTCCGAAATATAGTAGCTAAGATATAAGAAATACGCCCTATATCGTAAATAGAAGGATTTTCCGCTAATTAATAATAATTTAGCAAATTATATTTCTAAAATTTAGAAAACGATTAATATAGCTATACGAGCGAGCTTACCGGTTTGGAAGACCACCCGCCTAATAATCCTTTACTAAAAAACTAATATTCCCCCGGCGCTACTTTTATTAGAAGCGGCTCGTTAACGCTACGCCGTTAAATTATATTTATTAGATCCCGTCTATCCCCTAACTATATATTTTACCTAATAACAACTAACGCTATATTACCTTCCGCGCCGGCCTACAACATTATAAGCCTCTATACAACTCGCTTTACCATTCCTACACTTAATACTCCAGCCCCCGGTTTATAATAAGAATATATATAAATATTCTACCCTTAAACCTAAAAAAATAATTACAAAGGATTTTGAAGAGTAATTCTCATAACTAAACCCCGTAGAAATCGTTATCTATACCAACGGCTCTATAATTACTAAATAAATCGCCCCCCTAACGTATACGGAGGACCCAAACGTAGAAGAGAATAAATTTGAAGGAGAATATATTAACTTCGGCTATATTATATTCCAAGGTTAAACCGAACTAACCTACAGATACAGACAATTAATATAAATAGAAGTTTTTAACGCGGAAGCGGAAGGGGCGAAATACAGCCTAAAGGCGGCTATAACACTCTTTTCGGCTAAGGAGAAGCGGTTGCGGATAACTATTTACCTTAATAATACATTTATAATTAGGGGCCTTCGCGGCACCCTATTAAAATCGTTATAAACAACCTTCCTTAAGTTCCGGGCTATAAATAGCGCCTATAGCAATAACTTAATAGACGTATAATAGGTATCCAGCTACGAAAGGATTATTAATAATAAAATTACCAACGAACTAGCGAAAATAAATACGGAAAGGGGCGAAATTGCTAACGAAAGATTAATAATCCTAACCTACTCGAAGCGGCTGGCTAAGAGGGAGGCGCGAACAGATTTTAAAGCGTAGTAGGCGGCTAATAAACCAGAATCATACGCCGAATATAAACTAAGGGTTTCCCTAAAGCCTAGCGAAGAACTAAGGGAGCTCGATAAGCGCTCCCTCTACTACCTCTTAGCGGCTAGGTTAGGCTATAGCGACTTCAAAGAATACTACGAGAGGTTTAATTACGAAGGCGCCCTTCTAACCTACTACTACGGCAATTGGAAAACTCCCTTTCACCCTTTCTACTATAGGAAGGTATATATAGTATCGCCGGTTACAGGGGAGGCAGCCTCCCAGAAGAACCTATCCCTTACTATTGGTATATATTAGCAACGTTTTGTCGCTAGGATATAGACGTCCTACTTCTTTACATAGACTTATACGAGGAAAGAATAGCGCTAGACCCTCTAGCAGTAATATACAGACGGAGGTGGTACGGCGGATAACCTTACTGGCTTCTTGAGAGGCGAAGGGATAGAGATTGGCCAGGGCCGCAAAATCCCTATGGTTACGGCGGACCTGGATAGGCTAGTCTATTGCGAATGGAAAAGACGGGAGATATTGGGGGACGATGAAGGGGATCAATACAATATATAGTGTATCGACTTGAAGGCCCTCTTTGCTGAGGCTGTAGTTTGGTGCCTACTGGGCGATTTGCTTAGGTAGTATTGGGCCGCGTTTACGCTAAGGGCAATACGTAATATAGGATGGCAATAAGCCTCGGTTTACCTTCGGAAGTTTGGGCTCTTAATGGATTGGGACGACGGACACTGGGCGCCACAGGGCGCTACAGGGCACTGCCCTACCCTTGTATACTAGGAGCTCACCGCTGGGCACGTCTCATGCCCCTAGGGAGGCGGAAGTAGACGTTAAAAATAACTACTACTACTACTACTACTGGAGACGACTTGCACGGCTTTCGGAGGACCACCCTGGTTGACTATGGCGGAGCCCGAACGTCGACCCCCGAAGCTACGACCACAAGTGTAAGTGCTCCGTTATATCCCCATTCGATGTTAACGAACAAGTGAGACTAATTGATTCAGGTCGTGTGCTCTTTGCCGGAGGCGTAAAATCCGGTGCAATCGGGAGACACCCTGCAGCAACTGTGTTCGCTCCAAGAACATCCACGGCTGTGTGTATCAAGTTCACCAACCTCCTCAGCCCTTACCGCCGCATAGACCACGTCCGCTTGCTTGTGACACCCCCAAAGACCAAGCCCCGAGCCTTATCCGAACGGGTCCAGTAGTCCGGTCGGCCCCGGTTCCAGATCCTCTCATCACAGCACCGCCGTTTTCTACCCCGTCAACAAGCGAAACTTTTACTGTCGTCTCGAGCCACTCTTCCAATGCTGCATCCTGCGTTAGCTACCCTAGCTCAGCCCAATCGCCTGTCGTAACGAATCAATTTACGACCTCAGTTTCTAGCTCAGATCCCGACGTCCTGAGAAGGAGAATTCGTGAGCTTGAAGAACAGTTGTCCAAAGAAGCACTTTCCCAAATCTCAAATCCAAAATCTTCTTCAAATCCAACAGCTACACACGAGTCTTCTCTCGCAGGAACATTCGTCACTCAGGTGGCCAGCACCTCCCGAACTGTTAATGTTTTCCACAAAAGCCGTCTGTTCGGCCAAAGCCATTGGTTCAATGGAGTCATCTTGGTGAGTACAAACCTCAATAGACATCCGTTTGTCCCTCTTCGCACCACTGCAAGCCCTTGTTGACCATATGCACCAACACAGCTGCTGGACATTTTCAAATTGTTCGAGCCCCTGGTCCGCAACGGCGCCGCAAACAAGTCCATGGCCGGCGTAGAAAAGTGCAAGGCCTTAGCTAGAACCATTAAGGCACAAAGGACTCCGCCGTGGCCGACCATACCCACTCGTTCTCTGCCCCCCAAGGAGATTGCCGATCAACTCGTCGACTGTTATCTCAGGACTTTTGAGTCCTTGTACAGGGTCCTGCACATCCCCACCTTCAAAAGAGACTATGAGGCGCTCTGGCAATCAGCATCGGCGCAATCGCATCCAAAGCAACAGCTGCAGCATGTTGACATGGCCTTCCTGGTCCAAGTTAAGCTCGTGCTTGCCATTGGCGCCACCGTTTACGACCAAGACTTTTCCCTCCGCCCATCTGCCATCCGCTGGGTGTATGAGGCGATCACATTCACCTCGGAACCAGAGTTCAAGTCCCGATTGAACATCAAGTCCCTACAAACCGATATCCTGCTATTACTTGCACGTGAAACGGCCGGTCTAGGTGGAAATTTGACCTGGATCTCGGCGGGCTCCTTACTGAGGACGGCGGTGTACATGGGTTTGCACAGAGACCCGGCGCACCTCCTCAAGAGAACCATCTTCGCCGCCGAAATGCACCGGCGGCTGTGGAATACCGTGCTTGAGCTAACAGTCTCATGTAGTATGAATGCCGGAGCACCGCCGCAGATATCGCTCGATGACTATGACACAGAGCCGCCGGGTAACTTCCACGATGAGCAGCTTCTGGAATCTCGTGCAGACGATGAAAGCGACCATTCACCCGCAGTGGCGCAACCGGAAACCAAGTTTACGCAAACGTCCGTTGCAATCGCCATGCGAAAGATTCTTCCCAACAGGCTTGCGATCGCCAAATTTCTGAACGACCCCGGATCGACTTGTCGCCAGGGTGATATGGCATCTGCATTTCATGAATCATTGAGACTCGATGCGAATTTGAGAGCAGCGTATCGAACCCTGACTCGAACCTTTCAAGTGCTTTCTCGCAACTTGAACGAGGTTTGCTGGCCAGGATCATCGTCATCCGCTCTGCTCTTCCCGTCTCAATTCATCGATCTCATCATTAATCGTGATCTCTCCGCCCTTCACATTCCCTTCTACAGCGCCGCCCTCCACGAAGCTACCTACGCCTTCTCGCGAAAGGTCGCCGTGGAGTCCAGCTTCAAGATCTGGCGTGTCCTTAACCCTTGGCCAACTTCTCCCTCCTCGTTGGATGCAACTCAGCAAGATACCAACCCCCAAGAAGCTCCTCACCAAGACATCTGCCGCCTAGCTGCTCACGGTGCCGGCTTCTGTCGGAACGCAGGGATGCAGGTAAGTATGCTCCTCCTCGGCGAGCTGCGCGCCCAACTCCGAGAAGAAGCCGAAACCAGTCTTTCTCCAGTAAATCGATCACTGCTGCGGCCGGACCTGCTCGCTATGGTAACCGAGGCCAAGGACTGGACCATGCGCAGCATCCAGGCGGGCGAGACCAATGTGAAGGGACACCTGCTTGCTAGTATGGTGTCGGCGCAGATTGAAGGCATGATGAAAGGCCTGGAAGGAGACGAAGCACTCGCACAAGTACTGGTCAAGGCGGCAGATGAGGTTGTGGATAAGTGTGTGCCGCTTCTAGAGGAGATGTTGGAGACGGAGACGAGGATGAGGATGGTGAGCGGTGGAGAGACCGATTCTGGGCAAAGGCAATGGCTAGGATGGGGACAGGGAGAGGCAGGAGGGGGGATGGAATCACGACAACAACAACAACAACAAAAACGACATTTTGAAACAGACGGGGTAGCAGCCACCTATGATGATACAGAAACACCGCTGGGTGACTGGGATATGTTGGTAAGTGTTCTGTTCTTTCAGGGTCGTCGTGATAGCTCTGCTAATGACTTTGACGCCTGCACTGCAGTTGTTGGATGCTCAACAGATTGGCGACTTTGGGAACATGACCGGATCGATGAGTTGGGCGCTTGCCGGAGCCACATCTTTGAGTACAGGCGGCCCATTTGGATGGTAAAGCAAGTGCCAATGATGAGATGTTGAGACAAATTTGTTGTTTGTTTGATCTCGCGTGGATGGTTTGTCCAAACTTGTTCGAATGTGTTTTACTTATTGTACCCTAACCCTCAAAACTCCCTTTCAATTTTTTTCCAATTTATATTATAAATTATCTTTATTTTTATTTTTTTATCAGCAATCATTCATCGAATCGGTTGTGTTCCTCCCAAAAATGGAAACAGCCAGTCTCCCCGGGCCCCTGCCTGTTCCTGAGCAAGTTCCTTCCCTGTCCATTCAGATCAGATTACTGTGCCTTCAACGGAAAGTACCTGGGAGAACTTGGCTAACAGCGGCGGATTGCCACGTCTTGACTATGGCTGCATTTGTTTTGGTACGGTTACCGTACAGAGGATGAGGTCGTATAGCTTTATACTGCAAAGCTCGGGCCACCTTTCAGATGCACCGTACAGCTATTTACACCCCCTTTTATACTACAATATTATTATCGCTCTATTTGGCTATTTTATAAGGTCGGGGCCTTTATAGGGAKCTATAGAGGCTTAAGCATTAACCGAATGCGCTAAAGTACCTGGAGTTTATAGGGCATTGCAGGGTGCAGAATACGTRTATACAACGCATACTGCGCTTTGGGGCTRGTATTATTTTRGTGGTTTTGTACGATTATGCCGAAAATTGTACGACTTTCYAGCTATACATAACCCTAACCCGGCCAAGGCTAGGCAAGGCTGACATGAGGGGGTCGCAGATTCTATTTTTGTACGAAAACCAGCCAAATGACCGCTATTTTGTACGAATTTCGTACAGAAATGGTCGTATGAGGCCAGATGACATGAGGGGGTCGCAGATTCTATTTTTGTACGAAAACCAGCCAAATGACCGCTATTTTGTACGAATTTCGTACAGAAATGGTCGTATGAGGCCAGGTATACGGAAATCGTACCAAAACAAATGCGGCCTATGAAGTGTACGTACAGTACCCGCTTTCACAAAATGTTAGTTTGGATGACAGATGAATCTGGGCATCCCGTCCAGAATGGGAACAACAACCGAGGGTCCATCGATCGAAGCTGTTCTTGCCATTGATTAAGCCGAGGCTCCTCGTCTCCAGACTGGGACCTTGGGAATCTCTCATCAAGATTCTTGGAATTTACTGGATTTATGCTCAATATCCTCCTGTCCTCAATATTTTCTAAACCCGTCATTACCCCTGGACCACAGTCAATCGGCTTTGGCTGTACGATATCGGAACCCCTGCCAACACCCAGAACATACGCTCTTGACAGCATTTTTGGGACCAAAAAAAAAAGAGAGAAAAAAATTGGCGAGAAACACAATCCATTCGATACGCGACGTCCCTTTTCTAATCGCCTTGGTGCGACGGACCCGATAGTTACTCTGCAGCAAATATGGTCTTCTCTTTCTTGCCAAGCATTGTCCCGGCCTTTCCAGAGTATACGGGGCCCTACAAAGTGGGCGCTGTAGACGTCGAAATCCCAATATCGAAGATTGGCTCTGTGAGCGCGATCCCAAACGAAGCTGATCACATCCACACCATTCAGTTCAGGATATACTATCCCGCTACTCCCAACACAAACAATGAGAGCATAACCTGGCTCCCGCCTCCTCAGCGTCTCGCCGTGTGGGCCTATAGCCAGTTTCTTGGCCTGAGTTCCAGAGTTGCATCCGTTCTATCGTCAGTACCCCATCACCCATATCACTATCAAAATCAATTTAGCTGACTGTGTATCCAGATTCTTGCCAAGACATCTTCATTACATCAAAATCCCGGTTCACGCAAATGCTACCCTCTTACCTCCTCAGTCAGCTGGTGATTCGCAATCTCGATGGCCAACGGTTCTCTTCTCTCACGGACTCGGTGGTAGTCGGAATGCCTATAGCCATATTGCCGGATCCCTGGCGTCTCATGGCATGGTGGTTTTTTGCCCCGAACATCGGGATGCCAGCGCAGCCCTGTCGGTAATCCGCGATCCCAGGGACCCCAAGTCGTCGCATATCGTAGCTTGTCTTCGCATCGAGCACAGCCATACCCCGGAAGTTTGGGCCAAGCGTGAGACACAAATCCGGATTCGCGCGTGGGAAATAGGACTTCTCGTGGAAGCGATCCACCGGATTGACCTTGGCGACAACGACATCATCAAGGCCAACCTCAGCACCCCGAGTCCCACGCCGTTGTCGGCTCTGCATCAGCTTACTGGACAACTTGATGTGCATGAGCCTGGCAAGATGATATTTGGCGGACACTCTTTCGGCTCTGCGACCGTAGTTCAGGTGCTCAAGAGCACATATTATGCAGACCATCCGGACATCGCCAAGTGGGATAGCCCTCTGTTCAGGCCAGTGGAAAACTCCGCCATCCGTCGTCAGATCACCGAAACAACACCAACATTCCTGCTCGACATGTGGTGTTTTCCTATCCTCTCGGCCGCCTCTGCCCCTCTCTTCAACCTGCCGCTTCCCGCTCATTCCCCTACCGCTGCCTCTCCTGTCGGTGGCAACGGCATCCTGGCCATCGGGTCGGAGGCGTTCTACAAGTGGAAGGAAAACATGCACAGCACAGCACGAATTGTGTCCCCGGACCCTTCGGCCAAGGTCGTTTCGCAGGCAGCGTTCGAGAGATCAAGTGCAAAAAGACCCGATAAGGGATCCGTGGAAAAGCTGAGCCAGCCTGGCGTTTTCTATGTCCAGAACAGTGCCCATCTCAACCAGAGCGACTTTGGTGTGTTGTTCCCATGGGCAGTGAAGAAAATCTTCAAGGGAGAGCAGCCGGAGCGGATTCTCCGGTTGAACACCCGCGCTATCCTGCAGTTTCTGAGAGAGAATGGGGTCAGCGTTGCGAGAACCTGGTATGGTGACCTAGTGGAAGGCGGAACAGAGGAGAACATTGACCTCAAGAGAGAGAAGAAGGGCGTTGATGGAGGTATACACGAGGATAAGGCCATACTTGAGAAGAAGCCTGCCGTAGAGAAGGAGGGAGACATTAAAGATGAGGAGAATGGGGAGAAGAAATCCCGTTGGTCGATCGAGGCATGGAGGTGGATTGACATCATCGGCATGGGCGCAGAATCTGGTCCTAGTGAGGCTGGCTTGCAGTCCGGTGAGGCCACGGCCCAGGAGGCAGAAGAGGCCGAACGTGATGAGGAGGAAATGGAAGGACAGATGGAGCCAGGAATGAATCATCAAGATGCTGCGGAGCCTGCGTCGGCAGCAGCCTTCTCTGGTCAGGGCATCACCAGAAATACTCGCGTGGCTGAGGACGAGCGCATAACGGCTTAGGACTGCCTTGTGATGTAAAATCGCCGGCTCGGCTGGAATAGAAAGGAAAGGCTTGAACGCGGGCATGGGTACCTGGGGTAGACACGTAAATTGACGTCGACCCTCCTGGCACACACCAAAGGTTACTACTACACAATCCGTTCCTGATTCCGTATGATGACCTCTTTGGGCATTTTTGACATTGTCGCACTCATGAAAGACCTTCTGTTTGATAAAGAGTTCTGGTGCAGTCAATGGCCGGGGTATGTATGTGCTTGGGAGTCTGACATGAGGTGGAATGGGTTGAAGTCGGGAAAAAGTGCGGTTGTGTCGGCGGAGGTGTCGGCGGAGGTGGTTCGCAGCTGCCGGTTGGTTGCCGGAGCCCAGGTACCACCCGGCAGGCAACTGGAGCTCTTGTGGGGCGGTTCCAGCGTCATGCACATCCATTCGCTAGTCTAGACTAGTGCACTGCGTAGCAGCCGGGATGATGCGCTTCGCTTTGTGTTGACGGTATCGTGCCATTGATCAACTTGACCTCGAAACTTTCCCAAATCTCTGGCTGTGCACCAGACTGAACATCCAACAGCACTATTAGGCTCATTCATACCGTATTCAACGGCAGCACGGCGAGTCGAATCAACTCCAGTTACGAGTGGTAGGCTTCCTCAACTCAACGATCATCAACCGTTCACAATGTCGAACCTCAAACGCCCTGCGGAAGTGGCCTTCGACACCGTGGAAGGTCTCTCGCCATCTTCGAAGAAGTCAAGAATCGATGATTACGACAAAAGTGTCACTCCAGCAAGCGCGATCGAGAATGGTGCCGGATCAGGCGAAGGATCAAACGAAGGGAAAGCGGAACAGACCAATGGCGAGAACAACAGCAACGAAGTACAAGACGAGGAGGATGACGACCTGGAGGCTGGCGAGGAGGTTGAGGTAAAGGCGCCAATTCGACAAGCCGCCCCAACAGAAGGCTACGACGATCTCTACCTCGACACAATCGACCGCAACGTTCTCGACTTCGACTTCGAGAAGCTGTGTTCCATCAGTCTATCCAACATCAACGTGTACGCCTGCCTCGTATGCGGCAAGTACTTCCAGGGTCGGGGTCCCAAGTCGCACGCCTACTTCCACGCGCTCGACGAGGGCCACCACGTGTACATCAACATGAGCACCCAAAAGGTGTACGTACTGCCCGAGGGCTACGAAGTCAAGTCCAAGTCTCTCGACGACATCAAGTACGTTTCAGACCCGCGCTACACGCGCCAGGAGGTTCTCGACCTGGACCGCAAGCCGCACGTGTCACGCACGCTTCTCGGCAAAGAATACGTGCCGGGGTTCGTGGGCATGAACAACATCAAAGAAAACGACTACCTGAACGTAGTTGTACAAGCTTTATCCCACGTCGCCCCCCTCCGTAACTTCTTTCTCCTCCAAGACTTCTCCAACGCGCCCGAACTAGTCAAGCGTACTTCCATCCTCTTTCGCAAAATCTGGAACCCGCGCGCCTTCAAATCACACGTCTCGCCCCACGAACTGCTGCAGGAAATCTCCCTCCGCTCCAACAAGAAATTCACCCTGACACAACAATCCGACCCGGTCGAGTTCCTCTCCTGGTTCCTCAACCACCTCCACCTGGGTCTCGGCGGCTCCAAAACCAAACCTCACTCCTCTGTCATCCAGCACATCTTCCAAGGAAAACTCAAAGTTGAATCGCAAGCAATCACCGCGCGCGCTGACCAAGTGCACGACCGACTACGCTTCGAAGAAGCCGCGGACGTACAGTCCTCCGTTTCCCGCTTCTTGCTTCTCACCCTCGACTTACCCCCAGCCCCCCTGTTCCAAGACGAACAAGAACGCAACATCATCCCCCAAGTGCCCCTAACCACAATCCTAGCAAAGTACAACGGCGTAACCGCCCAGGAGCTCAACGCGCAGCGCAAGCGGTACCGACTTCAACACCCCTTGCCCCCCTTTCTGGTATTCCACATCAAAAGGTTCAGCAAGAACAAGTTTGTTTCGGAAAGGAACCCTACTATCGTCACTTTTGACGCGCGCAATCTGGATGTAAGCCCATACGTGGAGCCGGATCCGAACTCACATCAACCTGGCGAGCCGATCTGGTATGATCTGGTGGCCAACGTGGTGCACGAGGCAGTCAGGAACAAGGAGGACGTGGCGGATAGTGTCGGGGAGGAGAGGAAGACGTGGAAGGTACAATTGCGGGATAAGTCGACGGATGAGTGGGTGGTGGCACAAGACTTGTTTGTGGACAAGGTGCGGAGCGAGTTGTTGTACCTGAGCGAGAGTTATTTGCAGATTTGGGAGAGGAGGAGAGAACCTCCTCTGGGTAAGGGCAAAGAGAAGGCGTGAGGATCGGATCATGCGAGTACGAATGGGTAGGAAGAGGTCAAAAAGAGGACACTTGGAGACTGAGCAGGAGGCTCTTGAATGGATAGTGGTAACAGAGGCCCGTACAATGAAACAGCCATGCACATACGCGAAGTCAAGACACCATGATAGGGATTTTCTGACGCCCAACACTTGAGATCAAGCGCTCAACGAGATATTTGACATACTCCCTGCCTCACCCCACTACAGTTGTGCACGCTCAAAAGAACAATGGACGATATCGCCAGCAAGTGATGCATGCCGGGTTATATATTTTCGCTCAGCCTAGGTCACGTCAAAATTCCATCCCATTTGATCCAGCCGTCCGTTCTTCCATCCGACCCTTAACCCCGTTCCAAACCCGCCATGATCCCATCAAAATGATACGCCGTGCGGGTGAATGAAGTGCAAGTGAGAAACAAAAGGCGCAGTGAGAGGAAGAGGGAAACATATGTTCCCAATCCAAGGTCCACCCTTTTCTCCACTTCTACCAAAATAAGGCTGCCCAAAACTCAGTAACGCATGCTTGCTGCTGCTTTTCTCGTCTGGATACTGTACATATATCTTACTTTAAAGAAGTACGAGGGATACGGAGGTAGCGCTTGATCCCAAAGCGCTCCATGTCTGGACGCGCGCTTGGCATGTCCTGTAACGTTATTGCCTTAAGCATCGTAGATGGTGCGAATCGCCGCACGGTGGAAAACGGACGGAGTATACGTCACGTCGAACTTCGTCTAGGTGTTTAGTGGCTACGGGCGACTATCCGTCAGCTGCTGCTGCTGTCTGTTGGTGGTCCGCTTATCGCCCTGGTTGTGGTCGCGGTTGTTCGCCTTCTCGCGACGTGACTCCTCAATGGCAGTGCGCTGCTGAATGCTTGAGTCGTGACTCTTCCATTCAACCTTGGTCTCGGAGGGGAATGAGAGGGTCCGGCGCATGGTTTCACTGTTTAGCCAAAGTTAGCCCGAGATCTCCAGAGTGGCTACATCAGACAAGTGAGTGAACACCTACCGGATCTTCAGGACCCGCTGGCCATTAGCCCGAGCCCAGATGCTGAGAATATCCTCGCCATTCCGAACACTGAGGACAATGCCGCAAACATCGTCGCTGGCGTCGCCAAACTGATCGCCGATCAGAGCCAGCAGAATGTCCTCCCAGTAGCGATCAGCAACACCCTTCCGCAGGCGCACAATCCACTTTCCTCCGTTCTTGTTCTCTTCGTCCTCCCATATTGGCCGAATTCCTTTCTTGAACAGGTGATAGTCAGACACCAGCGGCAAACCCGAGGGGCGCTTGAGGTGCTGGTAGACAGCAAAGAACTGCTCAGCCGTCTCGCACGTGGCGATAGGGTGCAGAGTCTTCTCGTACTCGATGAAGCCGTTAGCCTTCGAGATGGGGGGCCGATACCAGAAAACCCAGCTATTGCGCAGCTGGTGATTTAGGCCCGAACTCGGAGAATTGGACACTGCGCCCTGGGACCTCTTGTCGGCATCGGCAAGAGATGCGTTGGAGGCAGTCTTCGCAACGGTCTTGCCGCTCAGGCCACCCTCCTTGCTGGATTTCTCAGCAGAGGGTGTCTTCGCGGATTGACCGATGAGGGTGGTCTCGAACGGGTTACCGGTAGTCTTGGGGGTCTTGGCCGAACCGAACGAGGCGAATGCGCCAGACCCAAGGCCAAAAGCGCTCGAAGCTCCGGCCGTGGGCGACACCAGCCCACCTGGGGTAGTTATAGAGTTGAAGGGGTTGGTCTTTCCGTGCGACGAGCTATCACCGCCGAATCGCTTGGAGAATGTGCGTGAAGACGAATTATCGACCTGGCCGCCGGATCCAGGTGTTGTCAAGGAGAGCTTGCTCGAGCTATGGAGCAAACAAGGGTAGGTCAGTCAGCGGTTCCGGAATGTATTGACTTGAATGCCATTCAAAGCCATGTGTGATCGACGTCACGGTGGGTGGGAACGGGGGGGTAGGTAGAAGGGAAGTGCTGGGGTAAAAGGCAAGAAACTTGACACTCACTTGGTACGGCGACTCCATAGGTTGGTATCCATGGAGAAGTCGGAAACCAAAAACTCGACGAACGAGAGAAAAGAAAAGAAAAGAAAATGGAACAATACTCGTCACCGGAAGACTAATGCAACACAGTGAGCGGCGGCGCAAGCAATTCTTCAGATGCACTACTGCAAGAAAAGCTAGCCTGTAATTATGCGGAAAGCCGACGTATAGATGTCGTTGGAGTGGTCGCGGGAGCAGGCACAGGGGCGGCAGCGGCAACGGAAAAGGATGACGGAGTTGGTGCTAATAGTAGGAGCGGTAGTGCAAAGGATGTCAGGTACGAATTTTGGGGGCCGTAGCGGTGATAGACGGGGATTCGCGATAAGTGAGACCTTTCGACCTTGAGGGCGGCGGGCAGTGTTTTGCAGTGACGACGATTACTAAGGTAGTCAATCCGTCTCGTCACTGTCTCAATAGTATCTGGTGGTGGTGGTGGTGGTGGTGGTGAGGTCCAGCAGGGTATCGAGGACGGGGACAGGCGAGTGCAGGTGCAGGCGGTTCCTGGATTGCAGAGGCGAGCAGGTCGATCCGACGCGGACGGGAATTTAGATTTTTGGGATGAATGGACTAGATGGTGGTTGAATAGTAGGATTGGCTGGTGGCCGGATGAGGTGGAATGACGAGTTTTTGGTTTTGCTTGGGGCGTTGGATCAGATCGATGGAGTGGATGGAATTCGGAAATCGTGAAAAAGGAAGAACAAATCTTGACCTACAGGTATGGACCGCAATGGCCCCGAGGCGAACAGTGGGCGCCCGCCTGCGACCGACGACTGTTTGCAAAAAAATGGCCAGTGGCAGCGACCGAGGGCGAAATGGTCCGCGCAGTGGCGGGTCCTCCATCCACTGTCACGGGCCTCTCTTCCTGCCTGCCTGCCTGCCCGTAGCCCCAAGAACATGGCCGCTGGATGGAAGCTCGGAAAGCCCCACCCTGCCAGATGCTGTCGGGATTCCATGGAACATGACTGGTCACTTTTTGGCAAATGGTGCACGCTGCAGGGCAGCAGCAACGTTTCAGGCGGTGAGCGGTGGCAGTAAGTGCAGACCCGCCCGTGGAACAGGTGAGATTTCAACTCAAAATGGCGCGACAAATTTCGCTCCCCTTTCCTCTTCTTCTTCTTCTTCTTCACAACCACGACCACATTTCCATATAACACCGTTGGGCTGCACCTGATCGCTTCCGCGCGACCGACGATACGGATTGTGAAAGTCAAGAAGAACTCCTCTAAATTGCCCTTGCTTAAAACCATCATCACGAGAGCCCCATTTGCGCGGCGTCCATGATGCGATGATGACCTGAAGCAAGATCCGGACATTCCATATCCTTCAAATCATTTCAATGTTGTGTCTGGCCCGCTGCTGGTAGTTGTAACAAACAGTACTGCGTGTCCTGTGCCGTTAGGGTGAAAGTATGGGATTGCCTAGCGCAAGTTATGATCCTCCGGTTCACGAAACTGTAAGTCCTAGTGTGCCTCGTTTCTGCGGCCCATTGCGCCTTCATGATGATACGAACATCATCCGGTAAACCAATTCAGCAATGATGGAACCCGTCCAGTGTTGCTTAGCGACATGTGTGCGGGTTCAACGTCATGGGTTGAATCTGAGGAGTTACTATGGCATCTAAGATTCTGAGTTGCGCGATACATCGAATCTCATCCCAACCCTTCGTGGCTCATGTTGCTTGAGGCTAACTCGGCTGCTTTTCTAGATACCTTGAATCTTTAGACTAGAGCCATGGTCGCGCTTTTGAAGAGCCAGACAGCATATGACCGGCCTTCTGCTGACTTGGGGCGTCGCAATGGAACTGACTTGGATGAAACCGATAAGAGGTCTTGATCCCAAGGAAGGAGGAGGATGGCAGGCAACTGAATCTGTGTATCCTCTCGTGTAGCGAGTAGTTGATATAGGTAGGCGGGTGCGTTCAGTGCGTTTTGTCAATTGGATGCTGTCAAACAATTTGGTTCTCCTCGGTATCAATTCCCGTCGGTCACTACGGATGGTATAGTGACTACCTCTGTGTGGTTTAGTTGGTTAAAGGCGACAGCGGAATTTGCCCGTGTCGTTGCTACACTAGACTAGTGTATTAGCCAGTGTCTGCTTTGATATCCTCGATGTAGTGTACACAATGTCCGGGTCGGGTTGCCCAAGCAGCATCTCGTCGCAAACAGAACTGCCGTTCTCCACATCTACGAGACGGCACGCGCTGTCACCGCGGCCATTGGCTGCTCGGAAGGGCGGCCTTACGTCAGGGAGCCAAAGAAGCCAAGGGTATTCGACGAGCTACCCCACGCTGCAAGCTCCCCTGCTGAAGTGGGGTAAAGTCTTTCCCCCAAAGGGCAGACAAGGTAGGTACGTACCATTTGGAGAAGGGACGGCAAATAATTCTTCGTCCATTTTTTTTTTTTTTTTTCTTTTCCTTTGAGTGACCACCTGATTGGAGCATGGCAACTTATATCTCATCTGCGTAGATCTCCCTAACCTCTTCCTGTACTTTTTCATCCCCATATTTAGGATTATACACACGCATTACCTTTACAACTGGAAGACGAGATACATTATCAACTCATCAGTCAGTACTTACCTATCTGTATCTACGTACCTCCGACTACGGAGCAAGAAAGACCCCGCCATCCCAACAATCGCTGGAGACGGTCTGTAGTGTACCTGCAACTCCTGCGACAGGGGGGGATTGCCGTTTCTACAAAGGCACCACCACTCTTCAACACCACAACCATTCCATTCCCCTGAATCCACAACAACACATTACCGCCGAGGTTCAACACTCCACGGTCATTTTTCAACGATATACGTACGCAGCATAGCACCATACCAAACTCAATCACGCACAGTACCGTACGCAATGGAGAAGATCACCGACAAGGTCGCGGCTTTGCCGCCGGACAGCAACTACTTCTCGCTCGAGTTCTTCCCTCCAAAGACCGCTATGGGCTTTGCTAACCTACGCGACCGTCTCGAACGTATGGCAAGAGGACTTAGGCCGCTTTTCGTCAACGTCACCTGGGGCGCCGGAGGTTCAACCGCCCAAAAGTCTCTCGAGCTTGCCGAAATTTGCCAGCGCGAGCTGGGCCTCACAACATGTCTTCATCTTACCTGCACAAACATGAGCCGTCGCCTGCTAGACAAGACGCTCGAGGACGCAAAGGTCCTCGGCATCCGCAACATCCTTGCCCTCAGAGGCGATCCCCCGAGGGCTGCCGAATACCACGATGAGAACGACTCCGAACCGACCGATGACGAGGAGTTCTCCTGGGCTGCCGACCTCGTCCGCTATATCAAGAAAAATCACGGTGACTACTTCTGCATTGGTGTTGCCGCTTATCCCGAGGGCCATGCAGAAGAGAGTCATCCTCGTGAGCAGAGCTTGGAGCATGATCTCCCTTATCTGGTCGAAAAAGTTCAAGCCGGTGCCGATTTCATCATGACACAACTCTTTTTCGACATTGGCGCTTACGAGCATTTCGAGAATACTTTGCGAGACCACCCAAGTGGTGCTTTCAAGGACGTCATCATCATCCCCGGCCTAATGCCCATCCAGAGCTACCAGATGATCAAGAGAACGACCAAACTCAGCCACGCCAAGATCCCACCGGCTCTCATGGCCCGCCTCGATGCTGTAAAAGGAGACGATGAGAAGGTCAAGATGGAGGGTGTTGCGATTGTCAGTGAGATGATTGAGCGCATCAAGGAGATCAAGAGCAGGACACCTGGCCCGCGAGGCTTCCACTTCTATACTCTGAACCTGGAGAAGGCCGTCGCATTCATCGCCGAAGGCACGAATCTCATACCCCCTGGAACACCCGAAGAGGACGAGTCTGCCATCCTTCCAGACTTCTCTCGACTTACGATTAATGGATCTTCGGTCGCGACTCGTTCGATCCAGGACCTATCGACCAGAAAGGGCTCAATTGGCTCCGACCCGCGAGATCGGGTGATTGTCGCCAGCCAGACACCCTCGCATCCAGACTATGAGGCTTCGCCTTCGGAGGCCGGTCTTCGGGCAGAGCCTGTCAACACCAGAGCCAACACACTGGCAATCTCCGAAGGCGAGGGTGTCTTGGGCCGTGAAGCGACTTGGGACGATTTCCCCAACGGCAGATGGGGTGACGCCAGGTCTCCGGCCTACGGTCAGATTGACGGCTACGGCGTCAGCCTGCACGTCACCGTCCCCCAGGCACTCCAGCTGTGGGGCGCCCCCAAGACCTCGGAGGATATCAACAAAATCTTTATCCGTCATTTGAAGGGCGAGCTTTCCGCCATTCCCTGGAGCGAAGAGGGTTTCAACGATGAGACGGAAGCCATCCGGGAGAATTTGATCGAGCTCAACTCCAAGGGCTGGTGGTCGCTTGCCTCCCAGCCCGCCGTGAACGGCCTGCGGTCCGACGACGGCACCTTTGGCTGGGGCCCCCAGAACGGCTTCGTCTTTCAAAAGGCCTTTGTCGAGTTTTTCATCCCCTCGGCCGACTGGCGGGTACTCGAGGCGAAACTGAAGCAGCCGGACATGAAGGACGCCGTGTGCTTTTTCGCCACCAACGCCGCCGGGGACTTTGTCAGCACCGACACGGTTAACTTTCGCGCGAGAATGGCCGCCGATGCCGAGGGAACTGCTGAGGCCGACTACAGCCCGCATGAGCCTAGCACCAACGCGGTAACTTGGGGTGTGTTTCCCGGCAAGGAAATCCTGACGCCGACCATCATTGAGGAGGTCAGCTTCCGCGCATGGAGTGAGGAGGCATTTGGCATCTGGAGCGAGTGGGCCAAGATCTACGAAAAGGGGTCTGACACCCAGAAGTTGTTGGAGGACTTGAAGGAGGATCTTTGGCTGGTTAATGTGATTCATCATGATTATCTTGATAAGGACGGTCTTTGGAAGTTTCTGTCTCAGTGAATATGAGCGCGAACCAAAGAGTTGCGGCTGAAGGGGAGAAGTTGCACAACATTGAAAGGAATTTCACAATGACACGGGTTGAGATGCATCTATGGCGGGTTGGATGGGGAACCAAGCATTAGAAAAGTGATGGGTTGTTTTGCTGTACGTTGAAGTAAAGCCGAGTGGGGTTGCATTGACATTGACCTTTCTGATAGACTTATAGGTGTAACTTGTAGCGAGTAGATGTATGATGAGCGTAGAAATACCAGCGGCTTGGTGGTTATGTTGTAACCCCTGTCTTGTCTGCCTGCCCTGTTGCTTGTTGACATTCACCGTTGTAGATACAAGGTTCGTTGACGAGAGAAACACCAAGCAGAGACTGCTCTCACACATCGGCGACAAATGTGCACATCAAGATGGGCGCAAATGTGTCTAAAAGCTGAACCCTTTGGAATTGCAGAATTACCCGGCTAGGTACGTACAGGAATCTCTACAAACACTGAATCTCTTGAGAAACCGCAAAGATGTCCCTCCCATCATGCACCGTTCGCCATTCGCCATTCGCCGTTCACCATTAACCACCGCCTCTATGTCTGATGACTAAGTTGCATTCCAGTCCTCAACTACGATCCCAGCACGATTATCGCCAGATCTCCCTGAATCCATATGCAGGACTTGGCTTCATCCGCGATGATTGCGTAGAACGGTATCTCTTGCGTGCTCGTCATCTCCTGCACTTTTCGCTGAAGGAACCTATCCTTCGCCCGGAAAGTTGCTTTGGTCTTCCTCAAGAATGAATGCTCGCGAGCAAACCGTACACTCCGTGTCGCTAAAGATGTCAACCACCTAGAGGTAATACGTCTTTGGCAAACCCCGACTCCCTAGATGGTATCCTCATTGCCCGTAATTGTAGTGAAGTCCACCCTGCTATCGGCCTGCTACCAGGACTGTGACTGTGGGTATGGTTCCTCATGAAGCAAGACTGGGTATCCCGCACCGCTCCATGTCATGAAATTTTTTGCTGATTTTGGTTTTTGTGTGTGTGTGTGTCTGTGTTGTTGTTGTTGGTTTATAAAAAGCAAGGAAGCAATTTTATATGTCCCAGGAAATGGGAGGACGGAAGAGAAAAAAAAAAAAGCAAGAAAAAGAAAAGGAAATGCAGATCTGAGGAAAACCCTATAGAGACACCGATGCGCCGTTTTTCTCTCAGTAGGCCGTGAAGCAGTGACCTTGGCTGTGCCGTCAATGTCTGTCTGCCCGAGTTTGCGACTGCGATGTGAGCAATCGGGTGAAAGTGTCACGCCTTAGCGAAAAGCAGCACCGGGAAGAAGAAACATCTAACTCCCTCTAGATCTCGTATTGATCCTCATCCACGTAAAAGGAACCCATGTCACCACTACCATCACCACCGTTCCCGGTCATGCTGCTCGGCAAGCCCATGCCTATGCCCGGAGTCGTAGTAAAAGCCTCGCTGAAGTTTCCAAGGATTCCATGTCCTCCTCCCATGGTACGGACGGCAGCGCCCAAGACGCTCTGCGACTGCGAGTAATCATCTTCGTCGTCACTAACAATGTTGATGTACCCAGCAGAGTTGCTGCTGCTGTTGTTGTTGTTGTTGTTGTTGTTGTTGTTGCTGACTTGGGTGTTCTGCTGCTGCGGTTGCTGCTGCTGAAGATATCCGCCGTTGTTGGAGACATATCCATTGTTGCCACCAAAGATGCTAGTGGTAGCGGAAGCAAAGCTACCGTCGAAGGACATACCACCGTTGCTGTAGGAGAGGGCTTCTTGCTTTATGTTGAAGCCCGGGGACTGGGTCTGACTTTGGTTTGGAGCAGAGGCTGTGGGGGGCAACTCCGGCGCGGGCGTATGATACTCAGATGCGGCGCGCTCGCTTTGTACCATATTGTTCGTGAAGAAATCGTTATTGCCACCAGTCGCAGTCGAAGGCAGCGGCGGCAGCGGAGAGGGCGAAGGCAGCCTGTCGCCGACCTCAAAGATCTCATCGAGGGCCTCGGTCTTGAAGATTGGCTGGGAGGGCGGCGCGGCAGCGCCAGACATGCGTCTGGGCGGCAAAGCAGTCTTGATAGGAGTGGTACGCGTCTTCTTCGCCAAGTGGCCGGTGGGAGAGTCGTCCAAGGCCTCGTAGTCGACAGACGCAGCCGACTCGTCCTTATCCGTAGTCGTTTGCGGCTCTACATAATTCGCCTTTTTGGCAGTTGACCTCCGCGGCTTGGCGGTAGTAATCGTGCTTTTACCGGTGGCAGGAGTACCAGCTCCAGCGCGGCTTCTGCCAGATGCTGGAGTTCCGGCTGGACGGCCACGCTTGCGGCCCGAGGGCGTCCTGTTGGCTCCTGAGCCGGAGCCGACGTTGTTGAAAGCTTCGACCGGGTCTTCGCCGTTGTCGACCGCGGTCTTGATGGCTTCAGCGCCAGCTTTGATGCTACGGAATTGGAACTGGAGGCCATCAGCGGTAGATTCGCCGAAGTATCTGGCAAGTTCTGAGGCGGAGACAACGTTAGTGATGTTCAAAATGGTCACGAGAATGATGTAAATGAGAGTGAAATTGGAAAGTCGAGGTAACGAAGACTGATGACGGAGTGACAGGTGTTGATGTTGCCAAGATGCTTCATACCGCCGGTTTCCAGGATGTCAATCTCCTCCGGATCATCGCCCCTACTGACGGCAAGGCGCAAGCATTCCGCCTGTTTACGAACAGGGCGGAAGCGATGCTCAATGGCGCTCATGGTTGCGGACTTGCCATAGTGCTGAGCGATTGCTGGAATCTCATCAGCATCTTGAGTTGTGACTCGACTACTGGAAGAGCTGTGACTGTTGATGACGTCGTGACACGATCATGTCGGAGGCGCCGAGCAGGTGAGATGATGGGGAGCCATGGAGCAGAACAAGTACGTCTAGAGACGAAATTGAGAGGCAGGGACATAGAAATCATGTATTCTTACCCTTGTAGTTGAGCCTGAGCTCGGGGTGAGCCGCGATCACTGCGGCCAAAAGGCGCGCCTGGGCCTCGTAGGTCTTGAAGTTTGCAGGCATTTTGCTTCTCCTGCGAGATTGTTAGCCGGTATCGCGCCGCGAGTGTGACTGGGAGAGAACAAACTGATTGGTACGTCTTCAAGAGATGCCACAGAGTGCCGAAGTTCAGTCACTTGGTCCGAATTTCGGGAAGGTTGACGCGTCTTGTCCGAGAGGAGAGTGAGCTGGGGTAGACGGTATGAGTATATATGTAAATAACCCGGTCAACCAGTGAATGGCCTGTTGATGTACTTGTGATGTCTTCCTCGTTTTCGTGGAATGGTGTGGTGGAAAGAGTAGAGGGGAGAGAGAGAGGGAGAGAGAGAGAGAGGAAGGCGAGGGTGAAAGGTAGAAGTCCAAACAGCGAGGACTGTATGCGGGAGAAGATTGAAAGCGGGAGCCACAGGTAACGGGAGGATTCACATCGGATAGTAATTTTTTTTTGAGGGCTTCTATCATCCGATGTTCCTCGAGGTCGATAAATGTCCACAAGTGGAAGGGCCAGTATTGGAAAGCCAACACACTTCCCAGTGTATCTAATTGGATTTGGTCCAATCTTCTGACTCGAGGCAAGATAGGTAGCCGCTGATATTCGTGGTTAGCCAAAGTTTGTTTGTGAAGGCCCGCCAGTGGGCAAGGAAAAGCCCCAGTTTTGGTGATCAGGAGCAAACCGACTCAAGGAGTGCAACTGAGGAAAGGGAGAAAAAAAAAAAAAAAAAAAAAAAAAAAAAAAAAAAAAAGGGAAAACTACATAACGTGGCATTTGGACGAATGGATAGTGCTGAAAATCTGAATTGTCTCAACTTGAGAGCTATATCATAGTATTCAAGGCGATTGAGGGATCTTGAAGATCGGAATACAAGGAAAGGCTTGATTTCAAAGATGCTCGAAGAGCAGACCTCGATCTCAGGTACGGTCTATGGGTACGTAGACATGCCCGGATTTGATATCGAAGACGAGGATGCATGCAACAGGAACAGAGAAAGCGATAAAGCAGAGCAACGCAAAGGATACTGAATTCTAGGAAATGCACAACTCGTGTTCAAATTAACCTTGACTTACCTATAAGTCAACCCAACACTCAACGCCAAGCGCGCATCCAATCCAGCAAGTAGACACGGTATTGGGGCCTGTCAACCGTCGAGGTGTTGCCCTACCGTACGTCCAACACCCAGAGCAGAGGTTGCCGTGTGGAATTGAAAGAGGGCATGTGAAAGCCGTATCTCTTTGCTAGTGTACCCGAAAGGTATCGACTGGCCCGCAGCCCCCCTTTTGGCGATATAAACAAAGAGGTGTTGTGTCAGCGTGTGTGATGTTGCCCAGAGCAATAAGCTTGGCCGCGGTTTTGTTTACTTTTTGTCAGCCCCCACTTCGTCTCAGGGGAACTTTTTGGGCTGCAAGCGGATTCTGGAAAGAGGGGGGAATGGCTGGTGGTGAAATAAGTGGACTGGCGCTCTTTTTGCACTCCACTCGGTGGTGGGAGTTGGTTCAAATTTGTTTGCGCGAGACTTGGACGGGCAGATATCCGATTGTTGCGGTAATGGGATCCTTGCGACTTCTTGATGTTTGGGATGACCAAAGACCATAGCGATGCTAATCTACTCAATAATTACTTTTCCAGAGCTGATTTTGGAGAGTTTGAAGCTTCTCTAGTCAGGAATCCTGACGTGGCTGGGTGTCGTCCACTATCAGAAGTTCACCAGCCAAGAAGAAAAAAAAGACATGGGTGAGCTGCCCACCCCTAACAAATTCGCGACCCCAGGTTTCGTCCAAATCCAAGCAAACAAAAAAAGAGCCAAGATCCTGGGCGCATGATTGGTTGCAGAGCTATTCCTTGACCAGCAACTGGACAACTTTCGAACAGAACAGGCCACCGGTTTTAGTGCAGAGGGATGAGAGCAGGTTTTAAGACGGATGAACGCGGACGGTATCAGAGAGAAAACGCAGTGAATCTTCAACTATAACCAGCTCTCGAAGCTGATGCTGACCCGAAGCAATCAAGGATCCATATCGCAGCAATTCTACAACAATAGATTTCTAAACAGTCCTTCTTCTATCCTCTACGATATCCTCTTATCAGCGTTCGACGTCCGCCTCGCCGCAGCACCTTCGCGGCTAGTAACCACGCTATGGCTCCCAGACACGGGGTAATCATGGAGAGGATGACCCTTGATAGCGTTCGAGGCCCCCTCGCCGCTTCCATACATCAGATACTGGACGCCAAGGTAGGAGTCGCAACAGGCCTGGAAGATGCCGCAGCTCTTGAAGGACCAGGGGATCTCGCTAGACGAAGTGAAGAACCAGAACATCTTCATGGCGTCACCGGCCAACCACATGGCCAAAACCGAGACGCGGAAACCCTTGCACGAGCGCGACTTGTGGTTGATGAGGATCTGGGGAATCGGAAGGGTCGCTTCGATGGAGAGACCAATGTAGCCGATAAACGAGGAGTAGGACATGTAGAGGGACTCGAAGGGTGAGAAAAGGATCTGGCAGACGACGAGGCCGGCGAAGAGGTACAGAACGAATTGCCAGTACCTGTGTGTGTGTCAGCTTTCACGTCAGTTTCTTATATAAACGGACAGTAGCCAAGAAATATAACAAAATACGTACGGCTTGGGCGACTTCCACTGCCAAAAGTTGTATGGGCGCTGGTACTCTTCGTCTTGCGCCTTTGCGAAGGGAACAGCGGCGTCACCTCCCCTGGAAGATGGGGGAGGGCGGTGGTCCAGCGCGATCTTGAGGAGCACGACTTGAACTCCGACCATAACGAGGGACTGGATGAGCAGGGCGGTATCATACTTGGCGCCGGGATAGTAAAATATCCTGCGAACCACGCACGGATGTTAGCTAGCGTCGCAAGTCGCAATACGGGCCTTGGGACTGGGGCGCAACTAACCTGAGCAAAGAAGCAACAAGCATAATCAAGGGAATGTCCAAAGAGAAGCCGGCGCTGGATTTGGACTTGTACATGGAGTGCGCTTGGTCGCCATAGGAGAGGATGGGCGAGAGGACGAGGAAGAGGGGAGTGATGCTGCCCGAGAGGGCCGTGAGCCACCACCACATTGTGTAAAGGTGCGTTTGCAGGCCGGATCGAAATGTGAGTTGCTGGGTTTTAAAGACTATGTATGGTCGTGTTCCTCGTTGGTGTTGCGGTATCCAAAAATTGACTTGCGACGAAGAAAAAGGGGGTCGAATGGGATCGTCAACAACGGTTCAGTTTGTCGAGTTGCTGCACTGGCGCGTCTGGTAGTACAGCGCATAGGATCTTCTCGAGCCGTGGATCGTGATGCCGTCTTTGTACACCCGTGAAGATGAAAATAAGATTAAAATGATAAAAATACCACCAAAGACGGGAGTTCAACCAGATGGGATGGAGTTCTAAAAGATTTGTTGACGGTTCACCGATCCGCCGGACTCGAACTCGGCGAAGAAGAAGACCTGCAAGGTCCGGATCCAAGGTGGGAGCTCGAAACGTGGGGATTTTTTGACCCCTTGAAAGACACAAGAAATGGAACCAATTGGCGTCGATCTCGGACGGGGACAGGCCCTGATGCCCCTGAAACGCGATTGGCGATGTGGACCCGTCATTGGGGAGGTGACGAATGCACATGGTGATTACAATATCTATCGGTAGAGGTATGTATGTATATTGGTTTCAGGTACCTACTGGACTTGAACGATTGTTCGATGTTGTTGGGGTGGGAGCTGGCATGACTTTATTCTGAGCATTTGACTGTGCATCTCCAGCCGCATAGGTACTGATTCTTGGCAGGTAGAAGTCAACAGACAGCCAAGCAGTTAACATCGCGCTCCCCCCGCGGCATCTACATAGAGGTACACTCAGACTACGTAGGGTAGCTACCGTTCATCCTTAATCACAGGTGTAAGGTACCTCGGAGGCCAAATGCATGAGAACAGAAAGTGGATCCGCACATTACGGGTACCTAGGTACCCCTCCACGCCATTTCGTCTTCTGTAAATATCTCTTTGAACTGCCTGAATCTCACATGGCAGGCCTCTGGCATGATGGCGTTTGCATCACGTCCTCCAAAACTCTCTGCAAGACGGCGACATCGGGCCATTTGATACGAGTAGTGAAGTGAGATAAGCTCTTAATGACAAAGTGAAAGTAGCTTATAGCCCAGTTAGCAATCGAAAACGGTGTGAAGCTCGGCGCTCATACGAGAGACATCACAATGTCCGAACAACTAGCCGACGAGCTCGAAGCCATCAACTCGATCTATGGCGACGGCACACTCTCCCCATCCGACGACTCACCCTTCACTTACATCCTGACTCTCCCCGGCGACATCTCCTCATCCACCCTGCGTCTGCAGTTCCCCCCAGCCTACCCCGATGAACCACCCGTCGTTCTCGGCACCCACTCCTCCGGCGAGCACGCTAAGCGCGGCGCCGCCGCTCGAGACCTGGCTCTCTTCCGCGACGCAGTCGGTGAGGTGTACGAGCCGGGGCAAGTCTGTCTGTTTGATGCCATCGAGCAAGTGACGGAACTCATAGCCGCAGTCACCACGGCGGAGAAGGAGGAGGAGCAGGAGGAGGGGGAGGTAGTGGTGGAGGAAGAGAACGAAAAGAGGCTATCAGCCTATGACGCAACTCATGATACACCGACAGGAGGAGACCTCCTCGGCCCCGAACCCCCCTGGACGCTCTCCCTCCCCATGATCGAACTCAAATCGACCTTCATCGCCCGCTGCGCGCCAGTCACCTCTCCGCAACAGGCGGCGCAGTACCTGCAACACCTGCTGGCGTCGGACAAGCGGGTGCGCGCGGCTACGCACAACATCACGGCGTGGCGGATCCGCGGGCCCAACGGCACTTCGTTCCAGGACTGCGACGACGACGGGGAGACGGCGGCGGGCGGCAGGCTGCTACATCTGATGCAGCTGATGGACCTGTGGGACACCATGGTCGTGGTGACGCGGTGGTATGGAGGCCAGAAGCTGGGGCCGAGGAGGTTCGCGCTGATCAACGGCGCGGCGAGGGATGCGTTTGTTCGGGCCGGCTTAGTGGAGGAGGAGAACAAGCAGGAAGGGAAGAAGAAGAAGGGTGGGAAATGAGTGGGCTGGTCAGTGATAGTCTTGCTGATCATAACTACACAGCCAGAATATTCAGAAAAAAGATGTTAAAGGATGAATTTTATTCGCTACATCACAGTCAAAACACCACCCAGCTTCATCCAACCATGCAACTTTCTCCTCCAAAGATTACAGCCAACGCAAAATTACCTTCCACCGCACCGATTTTTGACACCATGATATGAAGGAGTCGAGATTGTACGAATTTTGGGTGTTTTCACCTTATGAACGACCATCCCCAAAGCCGGACCAACGCAACATGTCCTTCTCAATCACGCATTACAAACGAACACGGTGTCACTCACCCCTGCTTTTTTTTTTTCTAGCAACGGCTCCAATATTTCCAGAGCCGTCACGGCCTGCTCACAGGACAAAATCACAGCGCCGGCCCTCGCCGTCGACAAGTACGACAGCTCCACATTCTCCGCCATGGGCATGTCCCTGACCAACCTCCCGGCAACCCCCGAAACGATGCCCGTTGCCTCGAACGGCAAGTTGACCAGGTCGAGAAAGATGGGTACCAGCGTGCCCTCCGTCGGTCCCACCAGCGAATCGCCAAACATGTCCAGCAGCGCCTTGTCCAGCAGCAGCGAAGGTGGGTCATCTTGCGCCAGGGTCACCGAGAGGAACCGCGGCTGCGACACCAGCGCCGAGATGATGCTCGTGTACAGCTTGGTGTCGATTGTGTCGATCCAGCTGTTCCTCCTTCTGCGCGGGTAGTATCCGGCGCCGCCATCTGCGTCACCGCCGTAGCCTGTACCGTTGCCGCCGGTCATGGAAACACTCCCTCCACTATGCCCATGGCCACGTCCGCCCTCGCCGCCCCCGCCGCCGTGGATACTCGTCTTCTCCCTACCCGAACAATGCACTAGCCTCAACCCGGGTTCCACAAACGGCACCACGTTCCGCCTCTTGAGCGTTTCAAATGTCTTGAGCTGCAGTTCCCCTGCATCCGAAGGGGGCGGCGTAGTCGGCATCCTTGGGGTCAACATTCCACTAAGCCCGCCACTTCCACTCGACGCGCTGGCATAATGATAACCCATCCCGGACGCCATAGTCACCGACCCCCTCCGCGATCCATACCCGTCGAACCCGTTCTCATCTCCACCCTCATCCTCCTCGACAAACACAAATCCGCCCTTGGCCCTCAACGTCGCCACCACCGCTCTCCGGTCTTTTGTCGGCACCAGGATGAAATCCGAGTAATACGTCGTGATGAAAAAAATCGGAATCCCCGCCAAGGCAAGCGGGCAAGTCAAGTCGACGACGCGCGAGCCGGCGTCCATGCCGGCGCTGATGACGGAAAAAACGGCGTAGGCATCCTTGGAAACCGAAATGGTTTTTGCCTGGTCTTCTGGTAGGCGCGCGATGGCGGGCTGAAAGACGGCGCGGGCCCAAGAGGAGGGGCAGACGACGGAGCATTCGAGGGGGGTGATGGAGATGTTTAGGAAGCTTGTTTCATCTTGGTGGTGGAAGTTACTGACGGGTGGTGAGGGTAATGCTGATGGTAATGGTTGGCTTGGTGGAAGAAGGATTTGCAGGATGGGTTGGAGGAAGGTCGAGTAAAGGTGGAGGGGAATGTGGATGAGACTCAGGGTTCCGTCCTGTGGTTTTGGTTTCCGAGAGGAAGGGATTAGCAATACTATGGTGAGGTGAAAATGAAATTAGAACTAAGGAAAAGGGGTGGATTTACCAGGAAAGTTATTTGTGCGTTCATAGCAGTGAATGTGTGTTGACAATTTTCCCTTGATCTGGAGTTATCTGTGTGATGGTTTCCGTGAAATGGCTAAGGCACGCCTTGGTGATTTGAACAAGACAGCCAGAATGGAACCCTTGCCACTGCTATCTCCTGCAATGATTTATTCCTTGTGAGAAGAACCAAAAAAAAAAAAAAAAAAAAAAAAAAAATTTAAAAATCAAAAGATTCGAATGTGTGACGTCGAAGGAGTGATGCAAGACGAGGTGATCAAGGTGTGACCTAGTGACGTCTTGAGAAGAGGAGTTGAGCTTTAAACAGTTTTGGAGTAACAGCTGGCTGGGTAAGGCGAAAGTGAGTTAGTTGCGTTTTGAGGGGTCCTCTGAATCCTTTGGGTAGGTGACTGTTCCGGACTCCCGATCTGTTCCGTACAATCAATGCGGAGTCCGTCACGTTACAAGATGCCAATTCTTGCTGGTTGATATTGAATCGATTGTCGATCTGGAAGATAGGAGATAAATAGGTGGATCAGTAGGTAGGTAGCTTTCTGGAAATAAAGTAGGCTCGGTCGGACTTGGAGTAGCCGCGAGTCCAGTCACCGAGGACGCGAGCTGTAAAAGGGAATTAAATGGGTAGGTGGGGGGTATCGTCAAAGTATACAAGATAGGAGATGGTGGAGGTGGAAAGGATGGATGAGTCAACCCAAAGGAGAGAGGAATCTGATATTAAAGAGATTTGAGGTGGGTAACCGAAGGTTACTAAAAGAAAAGAAAAGGAAAAAAAGGAAAAGAAAAAAAAAAAAACCTAGAGAGGGAAAAAAGACATGGGACGTCGAAAACAAGTGGAAGTTTGTTCGTCAAAGTGATGAATGCAAGAGGAGTGAGCGCTTCTGCAGTTCCACTTCCTTCGGTTCTCCATCTGCTATCAACATACTTGCTCTCTTTGTGAGATCGTAAAGCTTGGCGGGGGAGAGGAGGAAGTGAACCCGATCCGAGATCGGTGGGGGAGCCCGGGAGAAGATGGAACTGATAAGGTAGAGGTACCTTGTGATTGTGCTATAACCTAAGCCGGGGCCCTGGCCGTCGTGTTCAGTTGGAGAACCGCTTTCGAACTAAAGAACCTAAAGACGAAGTTCCACCTACATATACGTAGTTAGGTACCTAGTGATGACGCCTGCATGCGATGCAGTATTGGGTGCTATGGCATCCGATGCGAGCCCTTAATATGATATTTGGAATGGTCACCGGGTTGCATACCCAGGGGTTGACGATAAGTGTAGTGTACATACCTACGCAGTATACCTACCCATATACCCTTGCGTCAAGTGCAGGTGGTGGGGCAGGCAATGTGAAAAATAGTCCGGACACGCTGAAGTTCCCTTATATCAAACCAAACCCAGTGTGAGTGTCCGAGACTTTTTCATCACATGAGATCACCTGTGGGGGTTACTGGTCGGTCAGGCGCCTTGCCTAGCTAAAACAGACAAAGGAAAAATCCAAAGAAAAAGAGGAAACCGGTGAACAATGTCTTTCGAGTGTACATATGAGAACCAGGTGTCTTCGGCACATCACTTCTGTATCCACCTCCATGCTTGCGCACCTGCAGGTAAACGCGGACGCTTGTCATGTCGCCTTGGGGTGCATCTAGCGTTCTTGGAACGCTGCAATCCCCATCATCACCCGTCTTACTTTGCCTTTTGGATGATGAATGTTGATTTCGGTATGCAGAATGCGGTTTTTGCCGGCTTATACTAAGATTCAAGATCACTCCGATTCGAGCCATCGCCAAACCCAACCAATACCTACGCTCGATCCAAGCCCGTCCCGCTCCACCACTCTAAGCAAACGCATACCTTCTTATCGTACCTACAATGCCGCCACTAGGCATGTATCTAGGTAGTGTACTGTATAGGTAAAGCAACGTCAAAGGGACGAAACGCAGGTACCTCACCTCCGGTGCTTGCACCCTCAAGGCTGCCTGCCTGTCAGCCATGGTTCCTTTCACATTTATGTCATTGCTGGTGACCTGGCGCCTCTCGCAAAAGGGTCATTGTCATTGGGTCTTCTTCTTGGACTGCAGAAAGTGTGGGGGAAGTAATTCTTTGGGAGTAGCGCAAAAAAAGATAGATCAAATTCCGAGCAGTGAACTTCTCCCCTGTCCCTTCCATAGTAGTCAGCCTGGATCATATCACTACAACCAGGAGGAGGAGAAGGGTGAGATGGGGTGAAAGAGATCTACCAGTTTCTGCCTTCCTTTCGGACTGCTGAGGCCTTCCAAGGCTTGGAGAAGCTGATATAGCCTCCACATGTCGGTCATCTTCGGAAACAGCCAACTTTTTGAGTCTTCGCAGCCTTCACCTGATAGTAATCCTCCTAGTTACCCACCGGTCATCTCGAGAAAACGCGGCACGTCAGAAGCCACACCGAGAACTTGAACTCGCCTTTGTGCAACTAGAGAAGAGATAACGCAGCAAAGAACGCCCCATGTTTCAAAGCTTTGTTCGTGACCGCACGATTGGCCAAAAAAAGAGCTCAATGCATGTTCCAGTTTGCTCTGCTTCTGGTTGACAGGTCGCGGTACCCGGGCTTGTACTACCTATTCTAGAAGAGAAGGTTTGGACAGCGTTTTGCGGCCCGAGTTTTGGCTTTCATTTTGTCCGGTGGCAGCGTCTGTCTGGAGGCAGATAATCAAACTTGTGAGTGACTAAGAGATCCGGCATACCCCAAGACCATGCTCGATGGTCATCGGAATGTTGAGTCTTCTTGTTCGGCTCAACATGCAACGGCAAACTGCAACAAGGCTGCAGAGCTCTCCAATCCAGGGGTATGCTGCAGCGTGGGACAGATCATCTCAACCTATTGCGACATGCTGACTGGCAGTTCCCTCTCGAAGAAGAACGCAGCCCCTAGCCGGACCGAAGGCGTGCAGAAATCTGGAATGACAGTCCTGCAACTCTCTCCATTCGCGGAACAAACCCCGCCCCTGGATAGAGAGGCATAGGAAATGACCTGTATGGAAGCAAAAATAGATATATCAGGTCAAACAGGTCAAATGTCGTGCAACACCCCGCACAACTCCAGGGGTACAATATCCGAGGGATTGCTCTTGTATATGCGTCAAAGACAAAGGTGGCTGGGGAAGAGGAGACACTCATCCGACATCGTTTTATTTCCTACACGTCTTCTTATTTCTTTATACCGACAACGACGAGATTGCGCGGGCTCTGGCCATAGTCAAAAACTGTCTCCACCCAGCAGTCGCGAACGATATCGGAATGTTCCTTGAGGAACAGATACCGGTCGGTCACGATAAGGGACTCGACAACGCACGCGCTAAAGGCCATCAAGCTCCAGATGGCGCTGAGCTCCCGCTTTCGGGGCAGGTACGCGGCCTCGTACTTGGCAATCTCCTCGTCGGTGATGTCGCTCAACTTCTCGCGTACAATCTGGCTGTACTGGCTAAAGTCCGTGTTGGTCGTCAGCTTCGTAATCGCCCCGCGGACGTAGGCGCTGAAGGAGGTATAGCATTGTTTCCTGAGTGAGCCGATCACGACGGGGTTGGTGCTGAAGTTGAATGGACTCTCGTTACCATCCTCGCCCTCGCCCTCGCTAGGCCCGTGGTAGACCTTTGAAATGACCCCCTTGTCGAGGAAGATCCTTTGCAAGACGGCGCGGTAAAAGTGGCGGGTGAAGAAGGCATCACTCTCCTTGTCGGTCCAGTTCCCGGGTGCTTGACACGCCATCATACGGGCTGTAATGTTGAGTCGGATGCCTTGGTCATTGTAGGTAGAGAGTTTCTCACTCATGGGAAAACCTTGGGGATCTCGTCTCTCGGATTCCCTGACAACACGTGCATTCAAGGGCTGAAGGGTTGGCCGGCTGAAGCAAGGCTTGAACGTCGGAGGGCCCAGCTTTTCGGTCAGAAGGTTGTAACAGCAACCCACGATTGCAACGGCGTGGATAGACGAGTTCAGAACCATGGACCGGATGCCGAAGTGAGAGAGGTTGCCGCATGAGTGGATGGACACAGCCATCATGCTGAGATCATCCTCGCTGTGGGTTTCCGTGTACTCCAGCTGGGAAATCACAGGGGCCAAATCGGCATCTCCCAACTTGGCAACGACGTACTCAATGCTGCCCTTTCCTTCCTCCCGCGCATAAGTAGCCTGAAGCTCCTTTCTCGACCGTAGGTCAATGGTGGCAATGTCTTCGTCTGCCACACCCAGTGCCTTTGCGGCGCGCTTCAGTGCCTCTTCATCATTGACTTGTGACGGATCTACACTTTCCATGATGCGGTGGTAGAGCTTCTTGTTGCGTATTCTCTTCTCCCGCTCAGCTAGACCAGACAGGATATCGAGATCCTTGGCGCCTGCTGTGTTGGCCTCCTTGCTCTCCACGGCAACGATATGCTTATTATACGGAGGACTCGCCAGAGCGCGGCCTAGGTAATTCTGGCCACTGCCAAAGTCTACCAAATGCGTCAGTTCTTTTCCCCTAACCCGAGCGACGTCCTCTGAGAGCCTGTCGATATATCCGGAAAAGTGAGTGACTTCGTGAACTTTCTTGGTGTTCATTCCCAAAGCTACCTGCCGAGGAAGCACTGGTAGTTTTGGCTTGCTTGGCTGAAAGGAGCGTCGCAAAGACAGTTTCCTGATGTCCCTGACATATTGAATCAGCGTCTCGGGAGGCTGCCCGGGGCCCGTTTGCGTGGCAAGTGCGTCGAGATCATCTCTCATCAAGAAATCCAAAAGGACCATGGGCTCGGTCTGCACCAGGTAGTCCTGCCATTCCTTGGGAACTGCAGAGACAAATAGGCCGGGCTCGCTGGTGAAGAAGTCAAGAATGTGGACACCACCACAGAGAAACTGGAAAAGGTGGGAATTGGTCGCAAAGTCCAGCAGGTTGTCGACATATTCGTCCGCAGATGAAAAATCATCCGAGTATGGAAGAGGCTTATCCGGCCTCGCAGTAAAGTCGACCGTCATGGTGTGTATGGTGAGTGAATGTTCATCTGCATTTGGCACATCGCCAATGAAATTCTGGCTTTCTTTTCGCAAGACTCATACGGTACGGTAAAGTGTATGCATGAGGTACAATCGCATTCGTATACCTAACCTTTACGGTGACAGCTGGCGGGGGTGCTGAGCGCCAGCTGTCCAGCACCCCCAATGCTCCGCTACGGATTTGCAATGGCCAATGCGGGCTCCCCCACGATCCGCCGCCTGCCCGGCAAGCCTGCACGACCTGGTTCCATATCGCAAGTTGCGGGTTGCTGAGAGAGTCGAGACTCCTCCGCGATTCCTGAACCGAGTTATGCCCATTGCGACAAGGTGACTTATTGTCGGCTAACAAGATGGTACCCACGACGGCCTTTACGTTGCCCCCCGAATTATTGCCCAAGAGTTCTGACATTCCATTACTAGGTGTTCATCCTGGGAGTCAACTTCAATGAGCACAAGCTCGTCCAGGTGCGCTCTCCTCCTCGTCCCTCGTCCTCCTCTGCGCCGCATTACGCTCGAAGAATTTCCCCCGGCTAACCCTCCCACTTGCGTACCACAGAAAGCCCTCGAGAGCTTCTACGGCCTAGGCCAGCAGGCCTCTGCCCGCATTCTCGCAAAGTACTCGATCCACCCGCGGGCCAAGATGGGCACCCTCCCGCCCAAGGTCGTCACTGCCCTGACGGCCGAGCTGTCGACCATGACAATCGAGAACGACGCCAGGAGGCTGGTGCTGGACAACATCAAGCGTCTCCGTGATATGGGTACCTACCGCGGTCGTCGCCATGCTATGGGTCTGCCCGTGCGCGGTCAGCAGACGAGGAACCAGATCGCCAACGCCAGGAAGCTCAACAAGATCGAGCGCCACGGTTGAGCGGGTCGTTGACGGTAACGGTGATGGGAATCTTGGAGAATACCATGACGTCTGGGTATCTCTGGAGCAGTTCTTGCACGCGAATTTGCTTCTATGGTTGTCGGACCATGGGATCAAATGCATGGACAGAGAAGAAAGAGTTATGCCTGACGTAGCTCGGCTGGGTGTTGTCGAGCTTTTAGGACAGGCAGGCAGGCAAAATCAGTGTACGATACGTCAAGCCGAATCGCAACCACGCTGAGACGCGAAAGGAGTCAGGCACAGCGTTGTAGGGCAAGTAATCGGATCAAGTCAAAATACGGGCAACTTTTTGTCGTTGTTTTTTCTCGACTCGAATGATGACAGACATTTAGGATCCTCAATTCCCTAGTCTATATGCTAGCCAGGTCGGTCTTGTGTCTATCTATAAAAGCAGCCTGGAACTTGAAGGCTCACCTTGGAGCTATCTACGCCGCCATAGTGCTAGTGCGGAAACACGTTAATCTCCACTACGTGCTGCTCATTCAGATGATGTCTACTCCTCGGGCATCAAGTTAGGCAGATCATCCTCCAGAGCCGACTCACCAGCAGCCTGCATCACAGCCGCCACAAGCTCAACATCCCTCCACACGCGGAGCATGTTACCACCCACAACCTTGCTTGCATCCTCATCACTAACACCCCGTCTAAGCAGCTCGGCCACCAAGTTTGGATAGCGCGAGACATCTTCCAGCCCCTTCGGGACGACGGGAATCCCATCAAAATCACTACCCAGACCGACATGATCATATCCAATCAGCTCCCCGATATAAATGATATGCTCAGCCACGTGCTCCAAAGTCGCATTGGCCGGATGAAAATCTGGCAACCCATCGTCTCTGTCCGGCGCCGCCACGCACGAGATAAAGTCGGGTGAGAAGTTGACCATAACCAGCGAGTTGCGCTCCTTGACCAGACGAAGGACGTCATCCGGCACGTTGCGTGGGTGGGGGCACAGCGCGTAGGCGCTCGAATGGCTGAAAATGACGGGGGCCCTGCTGCCATTCCAATCCTTGCCCGAACCCCCCAAAACATCCTTCATCGTGTCGACGCTGGTGTGGGCCAGATCCACGATCATGCCGATGCGGTTCATCTCGTTGACTAGGGCTTCGCCGGCCGGGCTGACGCCGCCCCAGTGGGACGGGGCCTTGCGGAATGGGTTCTCCTGCAGGGCCGCGTCGGCGTACTTGTTGCCACAGTTGTGGGACAAGGTCGCGTAGCGGACGCCCAGGGCGTGGTAGCGTCGTAACGTGGCGGCCGAGTTGCCGATCTGGTGCAGGCCCTCTATGCCCATGGGCGAGATGAGCTGGTTGTGATGCTTCCAGGCTTTGTACGCGGCTTTGCTGGAGTCTGCTGGCCCGAAGTCCTTGGGGTAGGCGGCTTTGAGGCGGTCGACTAGGTCGATCTGTTGGAGGGTAGCCTGGACGGCTGTGTGGTTGGCAAGGGACCATGTCAGACTCTTTTTCTCTTTGTATGCTATGCAGTAAGGCTAAAAGAAGGGTTGAACCGACCGGGCAGATAGTTTTCGTCAGAGAAGTCGGAGCCGTTGGTAGGGCAAGGCCAGAACAAGCTCCAAAAGGCCCCTCCGTTCATGCCAGCTCTTAGGCGTGCAAGGTCGACATGACCGGGGAGCGTGCCGTCTTCCCAGCCGGTAGTAAAGTTCTTGTCATTGATGTGGTTTTTGAGTGCGGCTCGCAGCATGATTGGCAAATCATTGTGTCCATCTAGACTCTACGTCAGTATGTGGTGTTTCTGGGTGGGGGCCAATACGTGATAAGTTGTGGTCATACCAATCAATGGAGTGTGTGACAGGATACGCTTCACGCGTTGTTCAATGCTCTTCTCCCTCGAGTGACCAGGCAGGCAACCCGACATGCCATAGCTGGCGGGTCGGACGAGAAGGTGAAGCAACAAAAGAGAGATGATTACGGCGCCCCAGAACTTGCGGCCAACTCCTCGCCGTTGGCGGCGCGTGTCGAGGGCGGATAAACGCTCAATATCCCCGACATCGCGGACCTTTTCTTCTTTCATCTTCCCAGGGACAACTATTTTTGACCAACGTTATGACGGACAAAGCGATAGTTGAGGGAAAAAGAAAAAGAGATGCGTGAGTAGAAACGGGGGAGAGTGTACGGTGTTGCTGTAGAAGGATTAGAAATCGCCTAAAGCTTAGCGGGGTTACTTCATCTTAGTTGATAGTCCGAGGCGTTGTCATGTCATCGATAATGTGACCAGGAATATATGCCTACGCAATTTTGAGTAAGATGCGACGAAAAAGCGTATTGTGTATAGGTGCCGCTGCGTCCCAACTGAAGTGACTACATCCAGAATCCAAGTACAGGCACGAATAGGTAGAGGTAGGTAAGGTAGAGAGGAGTCATGAAGACTCACTGACTGTATTGAGATGTATGTACTGCGTGCTTCAGATAGTAGGGTGGGTATCTTGGCGTCAGATATAACCCAAGTGCAGCAACCATGACTGACCACACAGCCTTTGGCCATTCCAGTTCCTCCATCTCTCATCCAAAACGAAAGACAAGCCCGATGCACAATACACAGCCGTTTATGGTCCGTATCTCATTGGTGATCTTGAACCTTGCTGTTGTTTCGTTACACTTCGTGCTCTGGACAACCAACGAGAACAGTCTTGGCACATCCGAGGAGGGACACAAGTGGGTTCACAGCCCAAGTCTCAGTCATTCGGTTCAGCACTATCCGCAGACCACCTTCTACCATACTGCTTGAAACTAGGTTTTCAGAAAGGAACAAGCACGGGAACTCTACTGTAGGTCGGCTCCATCTCAAGACCCCTCGACCCCTACACTACACGAGGAGGTTGAGGTTATTTTAGGGCGTACATGTACTTCACATGTGGATCCTTCTTGACGCTGCCCCCTCCAATGAAACCTGGAACTGAATGGGTGAGACTTGGCTGCCCGACGACAACCACACCCACCATGACACTTTTCGGTGGACACCATCCTGCGGGCACCTCCACTTCTACTCGGCCTGCCCGTACCTACCTGCCTCTAGGTACACTACCTACCTTACCTAGAGGTATCTACACTACTTGCAAGCGCACCACATCCTGCCGTCCACCTCTTTTACTGCTAATTGTAAAAGTGCATCCGGATATCTGCGTGCGGTCGCTGTAGAAGGGAAGTTTGTATGTTGCCCCTGTTACACGAATGCTAGTTCGTCCCTTCTACTCACTGCTAAACTGTAGGTATTTTCCACTGCCACACTAACAACGACCTTTGCCTTCAATTGTGTCTTTCCACTTTAGCTGCTTCCGTCTCCTTCCCCTCCCCTGAACCTTCCCCCGGCGTCTCTTCCTCAACTTCTTTTTCAACTTTTTGACAGTTCCATTAGCAGGCCACTGCATTTTGCTCTTGTTGTTCCTAGTTCCCGCCAACTTCATTCTCATCACCAAGGTACCTAGTAGGTACCCTAGTCGACTATTCAGATAGTGATTTCGAGCCATATCCGGATAGTTGGATCCCACGACAAGGAAACCGGCATTGGAGCTCCGTTGAAGAGACCCCCCGCTGCTATCACGGTGCCTGCGTCGTCTCCATCCCCAGGCCACTCGGCGGCGCTGCGCCCCCCCTTTAATCCCAGACCCGCCAGGCTTACCCACTCACCTTCCCGCCGCCTAGTCCAACTCTTCGAGAACGACGCGGACGGGATCAACCACCCCGGACCCCGACTTGGACTACCCTGACGGATCGTATACCGTATTCACCGGCCTCTCCTCAATCAGAACTAGGCGAGGATTATCAGCTGGGATCCTGCTTGCCTCAGCCTCACTCCAGCGTAGCGCGCTGACCAAAACTCTCGCTGCCCCTGCTGCCACAACTTTTCCCAGAGCCCGCCGTTCATTCATCCCAAACATCATCGTCTCAGCTGCATACCACCGACCGACACATCCTATCGAGCGATTGCCCTCCTTACCACAATGCCGGGCTTCGCGGACTCCTTCTGGTCTAACGACTACGCCGCAGGTAAGTAGTTTGGCTGTCCCCACTAAATCCGCTGCCTTCACGCCGTTGTTGGCCGTGCTGACGCACACGTGCTCAGGCCTCGGGGTCCTGTTTGGCAAGCTCCAGCAAGGCGTGGTCGAAAACCGCCAACTCCTGACCATCGCTCGCATGCGCGCCGAAGCCGAGGACGTGTATGGTCAGCGTCTATCCGAAATTGCCCCTGCTGTTGACAAGATCCCAAATGGCTTCAACCGCGACGATGGCCCAAGTGTGCGCAAGGTACGAATCACATGCCGGCAAAGACCAGGCTTCATCTTGGCCGAGACAGCGTTGACTGACTTGTCTCCCGCCAGGCTTATGAAGGTGTGCGGACCGAGATGGAGGACGCCTCCAAGAACCACAAGAAAATTGCGCAAAACATTCGAGACCTAGTTGTAAACCCCTTTACACGCTGGTGCGACGCCCACGAATCTCGGCTACAAAATTCGCAGGAGGAGCTCCAGGCAAAGATCAAGGCCCACGACAAACAAGCCGAAGTTGTCAAGAAGCTGCGCAGCAACTATTTCAACAAGTGCCGCCTGGTAGAGGATCTCGAAGAAGAAAACAAGCTGGCCTTCCAAGACCCCGAATCGGCTGCGAGTCCGAAGCCCAAGCAGCCAATTCCCGAAATTAAGGTTGAGCCCGAGGAGGAAGATGACGACCCATATGAGATTGGCGATGAGACCTACTCGCCCGACCAGATCAAGAAGATCCTCGCCCACATGCTCAACAACATCAAGATGGGCGAAACCAAGGTCCCGATCCTGGGAACGTATCAGAACACATCGGCTGGTACGGATATTGTCGAATACTTGCAGCGGCATATGGGCACTACGAGCATCAGTTACGCTGAGAGAATCGGCCAGGATCTCATCACCCACGGCTTTCTGCGTCTGATTGGTAATGTCGGAAACACCTTCGCCAATAGTTCCAGGATGTTCTACCAATGGCGCCCTCAGGCGTTCAAGCTGGCTGGTGTTCCGGAAAAGAAGGCTCCCGTTGGCCGAACATTCTCGATGCCCCTATCTAACGGATCCGCAGGGAGCGACTCGCCAGTTGTCGGTGCCGTGAGCGAGTACCTTGCCAACTGGAACATTCCCGGCGTCAACAATGGGCGCCCCAACGAAACTCCGTCTGAGCGCATGCGCCGTGAGGCCAGAGAGGCCGATGAGAAGTACAAGGCTGCCGTCAAGAAGCTGGACGAGATGCGCTGTGAGCTTGAGGAAGCCATCTTTCTGCACCTCAAGTTCCTCGAGCGTTGCGAGCTTGACAGGCTCAAGGCCATCAAGACCGTGGTGTTGGACTTTTCTGGCACCATCAGCAACGTCATTCCCAGTCTGCAATCTACTGTGGACAACATGATGCTTTACCAGGAGACGGTCCAGCCCTTGGGCGACCTCCGTTATCTGCTGGAGAATTATCGGACTGGCAGCTTTGTGCCCAAGGTTGTGACTTACGAAAACTACTACAACAAGGTTGATGAGCAAACATTTGGTGTTGATCTCGAAGCCCGTGCTCGGGCGGATAAGAAGCGTGTGCCGATCATTGTCACCACCCTGCTCACGTATCTGGATCACCATTACCCGGATCTAGAGGGTGATGAGGCTCGTCGTGGAGTATGGCTTCATGAAGTCTCCCTCAAGGACACCCATAAGCTGCGCGCCATGGTTAACAATGGAAAGCCTCCCTCGCTGGAAGTCTTTTCCGAGTTTGATGTTGCCACCGTTGCCAGTCTGCTGAAACTCTACCTACTCGAACTCCCTGGTATGTTCTGATTGAACCGCTACTGTAATATTGGTATTGCTTTACTCACACGGATATTTTAGACTCTTTGGTATCCTCTCATGTCTACGAAATCATCCGAACCATTTACAACACAACACAAGACAGCAGCGAAGACGCCCGCATCCCTGTTCTCCAACAGACTCTGTCGCAGCTACGGCTCACCAATATTGCTACCCTCGATGCTTGCATGAACCACTTCACCCGCCTGATCGAGCTCACTTCTGCCGACGAGGAGTATGTGGCCAAGCTGGCAACTACCTTGGCGCCATGCATTCTCCGCCCACGTACCGAAACATCACTTACCATGGAGGAGAAGCACGCCTACCGCTTGATTCGCGATCTGTTCGCGCACAAGGATGCGATCTTTAGTGAATTGAAGCGCATGTCCACTCTTGGCGCGTCTGCGACCATTACGGGAAACAACAACCGTCCACGCGCAATTTCCACCGACGAGAGCAACCGCAGGGCCAACATGGAGGAGCGAAACCGATTGATTCTGGAAAAGGCCAATGGTAGCAGAAGCAGAGCTACCTCGCCGGCACCGGGACCACGCACTCACCGTCGCGACAGGAGCGTTGGCGGACCTGAGACCCGGTTCCCCATCTCTCCCAGCGGCATAACGAGTCCTACTTCTAGCCAGCAGCATGGTAAGAGGCCAAGCCTGGGCCCTGTATTGCCCAAGAGGTCGAGTCTCGAGGTTCCGGAAGAGGCCGGTTCAACCCTGAGCCACCCAGCCGATGGAAACCTGAATGGCGCTGCCCCTGTTGAAGCCGGAACGCCCAAGTCCGAGACGGCTGACCCCCTGGCGGATAAGCGTAGCAGCCTAGTAGAGAAGCGCAACAGCCTGGGTCGGAGTGGTGCACGCATCTCGGCCGGCCGTCGAATCCCTGTGGTTGCCTCGACGACAGCCGCTTCTCAACAGCCAAGCGCAAGTGAAAAGGAGAACTTGACTGGCGGCCATGCGCCAGTGACGCTTGTGGACGCTCCGATGGATGACTAGAGGCGAAACGTTGGAGCTAGATAGAGGTAGTTGGTTTGGTTGGGTAGCATTGGAAAAGATGGAAACGTGGTAATTATGAATCGAATGATAACTATGACAGTTTTATCCATACCCTTTCTACACTCTCCTTTCGCTGCTTTAAACGTCAAAATGTGTGGGATCAGAGCAGGCCATGAAGTGCAAAGTCTGGCTGGTATGGTGGCGCCCAGATCACCAGATCATCGGCCATTCTATTTGGTGATGCCATCCACGTCTTTCGCGTCTTCAGCCCTATACACTAGGTGAGGGCTAAGCCACTGGCATTGAGTAAGTAGCCGCTAACATCCCTGGAAGTGTACATAGGGCCAGTGGAAAAGAATTCATTGAAAGAAAAAAAAAAAAAAAACCCACCCTAGTTGGACGGAAGATCCTCAGCTTGAGATTGTTGATAGGAGAGCTTCCATGCAACCCTCCTATATTGCCCGATGATCTCACTTACCTACTAATTGCAACTTTCACGTACATGTGATGTTTCCCACTCTCGGCGCAGAGCCATAAGAAAGGCTGCTTGTTGTTAGAAGTGCATGTTCGGCGAGAGGGGATAAGCCTACGCTGGTTTCCAAGTTGGTTGTCTTGTAGCTTCCACCTGCGTTCTGGAGAAAGGAGGGAGATTCTGATGCGCAAGTGGAAGGTTCAAAGAGAGGGCGCCATGGACGTAATGTTCACTTGCCTCAAGCTAGAGAGTTGGACTGACAAGATCCAAGAAGATACTGAACTCCTGTACTAACTTAGGTGCTAGATTGCATGGTACACTACACAGTAGGGATATTTGGGGCACTGTGGTCGCCTTTTGGCAGTTTCTCATTTAGTTTTCCGACACAACGCAAGTGTCAACACGAAGCAAATGACGTCGCGGTATTCTGGCTGCTCTTTCATCAACTCAGTCGGGATCGCATCTCTTCAAGGTAGGTACCTCTAGGTATGCTTGATGCTGCAAACACGTTAGATGAAGAAACTGGAGATAAGGGTTACGCACCCGACGGGCAGGTCTGGCCGTTTGACTCACCACTGTGTGTACTGCAAAGCAAACTCGAACCTGAGCTTGTACGCCAACTCGCCGAGCCCAAAGGAGAAGGTAGCTACACCTCTTCGTTCGCCGTTCTGAGATCGGGTGGTATCGGATCATGATTACTCTTTCACCGTACGCTCCTTCTGTTGGCGCTGTTTGCAAAATGGCTGTAGTTTCCCAAGTTGCCTCTCCTAAAGAAACGCTCCTTCAACATGAGAGGAAAACAGAACTCTCCTCGTTTGTGGCAGTGACAGACGGGAAACATGCGATACCTCTTCAGTAGAGTACATAAGGGCGGCCACCCTCCGCTTCGTCTTCCATTTTTTCTGATTCAGACACACTCAACCGCGACTCCTCTTCTTTGGTTACCCACTGATCGCCAGTATCGAGCTCAATCGTCACCAGTAAGTGGATAAGCAACGCGAAAAGTTATCCCCACCGGCAAAAGCTTACCACTTGTCACAGTCAATTCTCTCTACATATCATATTCAGCATACCCGCTTCTTTGGATCAACACCCGCAAACATGGCCGCCTCGTCAGAAGTTCTCTCTCAGACCCTCTCCTCCATCACGTCCATCAAGCTGGACGAACTCCAAAGGCAAAAGGATGCATACGAGTCGGCCAAAGGCGCTCTTCTCTCCACTGCCGACAAGGAGGCCGACGTCCGCAAGCGCGCAGGTATCCTTCTCGATGGTCGCGACAAGCTGCCATCCATCAGAAAATCTGACAACCCGATGCTGTCGGCCGCCAACATGAAGCGGTTCGTCGAACAGGCGGCGTATGATCCGTCCGTTTCAGAGCCTCTTCTGCGCGAGTATGAGGAGACGGTGAAGAAGGAGTTGGACATGACGAGCAACAAGTACAAGTTCGCCAGCATGTACGGCCGGATGGTCAGGGAGTGGACCGCTGCGTCTGGGCAGGATAAGAAGATGTCGGTCGCTGAAGGGGGTGACATGGCTGATAAGGACGACTTTGTCCCCGTTGGGAGGAAAGAGATGCATGAACAGAGGAAGACGTGGGAAGAATATGTTTTTACCCCCAAGGAGACCGATAAAGACGCCATCAAGCGGTATTTGGAGGACGTCTTTGCCGGGTCGTCGAAGGACTGCAAGCGCGCTTTGGCAGAGCTGAGAAAGGATTTTGAGGAACTTCAGGACAACAAAAATTCGAATTGGTCACACCCCTTCACCGTGTCGGAGGTTGAGGTCTGCATCCTGAGCATCCTGCGAAGCAACAACATTACGGGTGAGAAGCGCAGCACCCTTCGCGACTTCTTGAACAACTCGGTCGTCCTGCAGGAGATCGCAGATGTGCTCAACATGCGTATGGATGCGCGCGCGTCTTGGACCTGGGAGGCACCTGTGGTGGTCGAGCAGCGTCGGGCTTTGAATGGGAAGTACAGGTTCTTCCTAGACGAGGACCTGCTGCATTCGTTGCTCCTCGAGTACATTTTCCGCCGCTGGGCAGTGTTGGTTCGACAACACTTCGGGCGATTCATTAAAACCAGCGGTGTGTGGAAGCCTGACACGAAACCCATGTCAAAGCAGGATGCGAGACGTCGACAGTTTTTTCTGGACGAGAAGCAACCCCTCTCCAAAGCTGATAGCGTCGCCCATAAGCGCGAGGATTATTTTCATGATCAAATTCTGCTGGATCATCTCCCCGAATGGATGTTGGAGGTCCGCGGCGGGTATGATTCGTCAGAAGCGGACAGCAAAGAGGACACAAAAGACTCGCCCCTGAAAGTGGTACAGGGTCTCATGCACCGGCTTGAAGCCGACATTCTCATCCAGACGCATTTGGGTAACGAAATTACCGTGCTTCGGTCTGATTTTCAATGGTTTGGTCCTGGACTGCCGCACTCGAGCATCTTCGCCGTGATGGAGTTCTTTGGCTTCAACGAAGAGTGGCTTGACTTCTTCAAGCGTGTGCTAGAGGCTCCGCTGCGGTTCAAAGGCGATCCCTCTGATGCACCCTTTGGCATCCGCAAGCGTGGCACCCCACTAAGCAGCACAATCTCCGATGTCGTGGGCGAGTCCCTGTTGTTTTGCCTGGACTTTGCGGTCAACCAGAAGGCCGATGGAATGCCTCTCTACCGGCTTCACGACGACATGTGGCTTTGGGGTACCACGGAGAAGTGCTCCAAGGCATGGGAGGTAGTGACAGAGTTCAGCGAGGTCATGGGACTGAGCCTCAATGAGGAGAAGACAGGATCAGCGATCATTCATCCCAAGAACAAGAAGGTGGGCTTGGAGTCAACCAAGAAAGAGGGGACAGCCAAAACCAGCCACAATCTTCCGTCCGGCCCTGTCACCTGGGGTTTACTCAAGCTTAACGCCTCAACGGGTCACTTTGAGATCGACGAGTCGAAGGTCGATGAGCATATCGACGAACTCCGCCGCCAGCTGGGTGCTTGCCAATCGGTATTTGACTGGGTACAAGCCTGGAATATCTACGGCGATGGCTTTTTCACCAACTTTTTTGGCCGCCCCGCCGCCTGCAATGGCCGTGCCCATGTTGACAGCATGCTTGACATGTTCGCGCGGATCCAGCAGAAGCTTTTTCCTAATCACGCCGGCGGGGTGGGCGCCTACGTCAAGGATATGATCGCCTCACGCTTCGGCATCTCATCCATCCCGGACGGATACCTATTTTTCCCGACTTCAATGGGCGGTCTCGGTCTGTGCAATCCGTTCGTCTCGCTCTTCCTGATTCGCGATGACCTGGAAAAGACGCCCGAGGAAATGCTGGCCGACTACGAGGAGGAAGAAGAGCGTGCGTACCGGAGAGCGAAGGAGAGCTTTGAGACGTACGAGATGGAGCGCGCTGTGAACAAGACGGCAGGGAGTTTGAACAGAGGAGAAGACTCATTCAAGGACCTTGAGGGCGAGCCTTTCATGAGTTATGAGGAGTTCACGCGGTACAGGGAGCTGACGTCGCCGCGGCTTAAGGCGCTTTACCAAAACCTTTTGGAGGAGCCGAAGACGAAGGACGTGGAACTCAAGGGCGATATCAAGGCGGCGCTGGAGAACGAGGGTGATTGGAGAGACATGGACAGCTACGACAAGTGGGTGGTGCAGCTGTTCCATCGGGAGGTGGTGGACATGTTTGGTGGACTGACGGTCGTTGATAAGGCGGCGCTGCCCATTGGGTTGATTACCATGCTGAGACAAAGCCGGTTCCAGTGGCAGGGCTAAGGAAGTGACCTAGGTTACTAGAAGTGGGAGACGGGCGACGAGGAAGGATGTGGTGAAAATGTATGATTATGACAGTATAAACCAGGAGAATGAGGATGACGAGGAACGAGTAGGGGGTTAAGATTATGCATGCTCGCCGCTCTGAACATCATTAGGATACGCTTAGCAGATTTGAGAACAGGGAAACATTGCCTTAGTATATGACACTGTTGTAAGCCGCGCACTTCATGTATCATGCTCGCATCACCACTCTGCTCGTTGCATTGCTATGTGTGACACTCTACCCCGAGTGACACTCCACCCCACTACGACTCAGGTCCATATAAACCCTTCAAACCCTGAACTTCTTGGGATCCAGCTTGTCAATGACCGCACTCTTGGCCTGCCCATCGAAAATCAGTTCAGACATCAACAATCCGGTGGCTGGTCCGTTCTGAATGCCCCAGCACGTATGTCCGGCCGCAATCCACAAGCCAGGTGTAGAAGTTTGGCCTATAAGCGGACCCCTCTCCTCTCCGAACCGGACATGCTGAGGAAGGTAACAAGCCTGCTTGGCCCTGATGGGGGCAGACGCAAGAATAGGGCTGATGGTAGCGATATAGGAAATCAGGTCGTTGCATTGGTCTTCGTCGCATTGAACTTGATCTGCTGTTTCGGGGAGAGGAATGGATTTATCTGGCTCGCCTGTTCATTCAGGTTTGTTAGTGAGACCTATCCCAGGCCGTTTAGACTTGTGTGTCCCGGAAATGGGATGGATAAAATGAGAAGAAGGAGAAGGGGGAAAAAAGAAAAAAAGAAAAAAAAGAAAAAAAAAGGAGAATAAGGACAAAAGAGGGAAGAAAGAAGACGAAATCATTCACATACCACAAGCGTAAACTTCTCCAAAGGGCCTTGCATAAATCTCGGGATCCACATGTCCCCTATGCTTCCTCTTTTGTCCCATTACCCGCCGATGCTCCGGCGTCCAATCACTCGGCAGCTCAATATCCGTGAATACCGCGTACGGACTCACATCCGCCTCGTACACCACGCTGTGGGCGCGCAACCCTTCGATCTTGGACCGAGGCAGAATCTTACCCGTCCAAGGGCCGGCGGTCAGGATCACGTCTGTTACTTCGGTAATGGTTATCTTTTTGTCGTTGTTGTTGCGGTCCTGGTACTCGACTGTGTCTACCCTGTCGTTAGGGGTTGAAGAGGTGATATTGGTCACCTTGGCGCCCAGCCGAATGTCTACACCCTTGGCGGCGGCTAGATCCGCCATGGCGTTGGTGAAGTGGAAGGGGTGCGCTTGCGCGGTCTCGGTCTCCCCGCGTCGGCCCATGACATCCCATGAGCGTACGAGCGAGGCGTCGATCCAGTCGAGATCGGGGGGCAGGACGGATTTGGAGAGGAGGGAGGTCGCGGCTACGTCTTGCTTGGGAAGTTTTTCCCAATCTTTGGAGGCCTTTTCGTCTTTGGCCTGGATGGGAAGGTTGGCGTTGGGGGCTGCCGCTGTTGTGTCATCAGGTTTCTTCAAGTCGGATGTCCTCGAGGCTGATGTTGTTGTTGTTGTTCCCTGGCCGCGAGCCCTAAGGTCGGCATTCTTGACGACCGCACTGATGGTTCCGCAGCCGACCTGGCGGTAGCCCCAGCGCTCGGCACCGTTGTGCTCATCGGCGAGTTCCCGGTGCAGGCGGTAGGAGAGGGGAACGAGACATTCGGGATAAGCCCAAAGGGCGAGAAGACCGCCGGCTTTTCCAGATGCGCCCGCAGCAATGAAGCTGGCCTCGAGAAGAGTGATGGTGTGCTGGGCCGGGTCGAACTTGGGATGGCGGGTGAGGAAGTAGGCGGTTGTGCAACCGATGATGCCGCCACCTGGTGATGTTGTGTTAGTTGGAGCGAGCTGGCATGATCATTCACGCGGGGGATGGAGATCCCTGAACCTACCAACAATGACAATGTTTCTCTTTGGTTGTTGGGCAGCCATGATAGTGACAAGCTGGTTACAAAGCGAATGGTTCATCAACTTTGGAAGCTTCAATGCCAGTTTAATGTGTTGGTGCTTCTGCAAGTGGAGGGAATCATGTTCTGGATTTGAACGACGTCAATTGCCCGGGGTGGCTATCAACGGCCCACCCACAAGCCACCCGTCCGTCCCCCCCACGCTTGATTGCTGCGGTTTCCTTTCCGTTAAACTTTGAGTGAGACAATCAATGCCCCGCAACTTGGCCCATGTCTTGATGTTTCCTCGGCCATCATCCTTTGCTGAAGCTTCACAGATGATCATCATTCGAGTGTTGTTGGAGTTGTATTGTTTGGGTTCCGAAACACAGACGCAAATATCAGACCTTCACCCGCTAATGCAATGATGATGTCAAAGCCAAGGATCTGTGTTTCCCGCCATCACTGGTGGGTTGTTCAAGTTGGTGTACCCCACAGGCTTGCCGGACGATCGAAATGATGCCTCGAACTTTTGAGCCGCGTCCTAGGTTTCTCGAATCCAAATGGCGTGATAGGACCCACCCGGGTGCCGTTTCATCGAGGTTTTTCTACAGTCCGATACTGGTTTGTTTGATAGCTTGGTACAAGAGGTACTGTTGGTAGTATACACCAGACGAAACCTATCTCGAATAGTCCCAAAGCTTCAAGGACAAATTGAATTGGCTAAAGTAAGGATGTCAAAAGGCATTAGCAAGATGTGATCTGGACATTTCGAATCTCAGGAGTTGGTGTTTCCAAATAGTATTACCCATTAGTTACCCAGCTATAAAAACGCATAGGAAAGTTGACACGAGGTCTCGAGCTAACAAACAACCCACTACTGGACTGGAATTGAGGAGTTTAAAGAGTTCCCGATCTTCAGACCGTTTCTGTGTAGCGGGGCAGTCGTCAGCGATCGGAGAATAGGCGGCGCATGTCAACGCCGACTCGGACCTGGGCGCTCGGTCAGGGTTCCCTAAACAGTTAACGGTCCTTACCGAGGTATGTACCTGGGCTTGCTGCTTAGTAATAAGGTATCGCAACATATCACAACACCAAGCAAGGGTGTCGAGTATCTAGTGTATTGCCATGGGTCTGTCATAAGAAAGACTAGTATATGTATGGACACATCACCTCTGGTTTGTCCGTTAGCTCGGTATAAACCTACAGGGGTTTTGGACGGCCCGAGGGGAAGACAAAGAATAGTCACCCTATAATCATACCGATTATAGAAGGTGGTAAGGTAGGAACTTTAGGGGTGATTGATATTTCTAGTAGTTCTGGGCTAGAACAAGAGGTTGGTGTGCGTATATGTGAATCCCTTCTATTAACTTGGTTTAACACTACCACAGTCTGGCATTTCTAGCCAATCAAATCGTGTGAATAGACCTGTCTGACTCTGTTACATATCCCCCTGTGCAAAGATGTGGGGCAAGAACCACGCTAACAAACAAACCAGCATTGATGTGTAATGCAGGGACTTATGATACGGGCAATTTTTGATCTAGTGTAAACCATGGACTGCAAACACTGGATAAATCATGACGGGAAGAAGGGATTGAAAACTCGACGGGAACGATGCCGAGGTAAAGCTCAACCAGGTGCCACTACCGTGATGGAATGGAACCACCAAGAACCTATGGGGGACCGCTGTAGCCAATGGTCCCACGCGGGAATTGCTCCGACGGAGACCACGCTGCTCGGGAACTCCCAGGACCTGCGCCGGGGGAGTACCTGTCTGTCTCACTTCACCCTATGCGGTCGAACGTCGGACGGAATTCTCGCCGCTAGTCCCCACTCAAATATCAAGACCACCTTTCGCCTCTCATTCGTGTCATTCTCGAGTTCTTTGATCTTTTGTCTTTTTTTTTTTTTGCTTTCACATACCATATGATACCCTGCTGCCATCGTCGCTCAGCAGCTACACTTGTTCGCACCTCACTCACCACTCGTCTCTTGAAACCATCACTAGTTCCATCTCACCAACAACCTCGACTGCCAGTTTCCAAACCAGCATTCCATCGCCACTCAACTGTTTCCAGACGTTCGCAACCACACTCATCAACATGTCTTCTGCCACTACTTTCTACGACTTCAAGCCTCTCGACAGTAAGCCCTCACCTAGTCTCTCACCAATACAGCATCACCACCCAATACTAACCAACCCACAGAGAAGGGCTCCGAACTCCCCCTCTCCACTTACCAAGGCAAAGTTGTCCTCATCGTGAACGTCGCCTCCAAGTGCGGTTTCACGCCTCAATACGCCGGCCTGGAAAAGGTCTACAAGGAGATCAAGGAGAAGTACCCGGACGATTTTGAGATCCTCGCCTTCCCTTGCAACCAGTTCGGCGGACAGGAGCCGGGTACCGAGGAGGAGATCCAATCGTTCTGCCAGCTCAACTATGGCGTTTCCTTCCCCATCATGCAGAAGGTGGAAGTCAACGGCGATAACGCTTCTCCCCTCTATGAGTGGATGAAGAATGAGAAGCCTGGTCTGATGGGATTGAAGAGAGTCAAGTGGAACTTTGAAAAGTTCTTGATTGGAAAGGATGGCAAGGTCAAGGGACGGTGGGCGAGCACTACGAAGCCGGAGAGTCTGAAGGAGGCTATTCTCAAGGAGTTGGGCGAATAGACTCCTGTCCTGTCTGTGATAAAGGTTTGAGACGGATGGAAGGTGGCTAAGCCGCCCAAGGATCGTATGCCTATTATAAAATCTTCAAGTACGGGATGGATGAGTGCATGAAAGTGTGATGCTGTCCTGGGATATGATTGTTTGGGAAATGCAAATTATACCCCAAGCCATATATATGTGTTTGATCATCCTGTTCTCAATGCGACAAACAAGATTTAATGGCCGGGGTATGTGGATGTCATTGCACAGCATTACATTTTATTGAAACCGAGGCAAAAGGGACGAAAAAAACAAAAAGTAACCGACAACTAGGTATCATCAAACAAGCCTCCATTGACCATCCTTCCTCTCAATCTTCACCTCCCTATTTTCGTCTATACTAATCCTGCCCGCCTCCAAAATAGCCGTCGTAGCAATGGTGTTCCTCAGCGTCGGCAGTCCCTTTGCATCCAAATCCCTGGGTGTCAACGTACCCGCATTCACAGCCCGACACCCGTCGACAAACTTCTCCATCGACACATAACCATACCCAGACTGCCCAGCAAAGTTCCCATCCTCATCGGGCGCATACTTCATATAAAACGGGTTATACCACATCAACTGGCCGGCCGAGTCCTCCGCAACGTCGTACCCGCGCTTGGCCTGATCGATGCGGATCTCGCCGCCCTGCGCCAGGTAGTGGAAGTACTGGTTAGAGTGCACGCCGGCCTTCTGCGGCGCCGTCCACGAGGCCGTGTACACGCCCGTGGCGTGCTTGGTTGGATCGTCTTCCTTTTGCCAGTGAACAAGCAGGCTGATGGTGTCCTCGGTCTTCTCGTGACACCCCAAGCTGACGGCGACGCCGGTGGAGGCCGAAGCCGACACTTTTACGGGCACATAGCCCAACTGGGACACCATCGAGTCGCATATGTCGACGTGGTGGCTGTTGAGGTAGTACGAAATATCCGAGTCGATGCCGGCCCAAGCGGCGAACGTCTGCAGCTGGCTCTTCGGTTGCGACATGTAGCTGTAGAAGTAGTTGAAGTCGCCCAGCTTCTGGGCCCGGTGCTTGGCGTCCGCGTAGGCTGGGTCGAAGCGCTTGTGGTGCTCGATGTAGACGTACACGCCATGCTTCTCGGCGGCCTCGAGAAGGGCGATGTGGTGCGCAAGCTCCTTGACGGCTGGCTTGGTGATCATGACGTGGATCTTGCGCTCAATGGCGTACAGGGCGATGGGGTAGTGGGTGGTGTCGGGGGTGAAGATGGTGATGGCGTCACCGGGCTGCAGGGCGTCGATGGCGGCCTTGTAGGATTCCGGGTCTTTGACATTGTCGGCGGGGAAGGAGTCAAACGAGGTGTCGAGGTTGTTGTAGACTTGAGTAATGTTCTTGTTGAGATGCTCCCCTGGAGGTTTGGCAATGGTTAGTTTGTATGAATACTGGGTTCGTACTCCATGCCTGAGGGGGGGAGGGACTCACGAATTGCTGGGAATTTTGTGCCATTGACGCCAACCATGCCGAGCTTGCCGACCTTGCCTCTCCGACGAAGATCAAACATGGACAATCCAACAACACCGACCTTCTTGTCCGAGCCAGAGGCACCGCCGCCGACAAAGCCGGTGGTGTACTCACCAGTACCAACCTAACCAAGTAAGACAGTGAGTGTGCCAGTCAGGATCCGGATATGGTAAACTCACCATCAACACATTGAGGGGAGAGGCCATGATGGGCGGTTTGGCTGCGACAATTGGAAGAGAACGGGCTCACAGGACGGAATGGTGGTGATCTGACTCTTCAAGGAGAAGCTGGATGCTGGATGCTCGTTTGTATATAGATGGGGCTCAACGGGAAGAGCTTATTCGGGGTTGGATGGACAGACGGAGCAACTGCAGCCGGAATAATTGTCGTGACACGACTTTCACCCCAACACATATCGGGCCGTTTGTCTCGAGTCTCTGAACTAGGCATTGACCATCAAGGATGGTCTTCCACTAAGTACGGTTTATATAGCCATCCATCCAAGTCATCTCGAACTTGGGCCTTCCGGGAAACTGATTTCTATATTCCGGTGCTGCTCGGAAATCATTGGAGCGAATATAGAAGGAATCGCTCAATACGCGGTCTAGTGTACACATGGAATGGAGTCTGCCGATCGGGTCCGGCGAAACGGGGTGTGTACCTTGAAGGCCTCGCAATCTTTCGATCCCATATTCCATGTCCTTGGTTTGACTTTCACTATTCAGTTGCCAGCTTCATTCCGAGGAGGCAAGCTCGTGGTTGCTTGTTTTGCCCCGTGTATTTTCACAAAATGCCGGGGGCTTATCTGTAGACATCGTCTGTCATGGCTTTGTCGGCTTGCGGCCTTCATTAAAAGACGAAAAAGAGCTTTCGTGGTGGAGGTACGTACCTTTATTCGTACACTACAACATACCTCGAACGCGGGGAAGCTTTCATTGGCGGGGTCGTGACTCGTGAGGGGAGGGGGAGGGTGTGCGAATTTGGTGAGCAGAAGGTGGGGTGAAAGTGAAACCTCCCAGCACCCCTAGTCGACCCGCTCCTTCCCCCACGCCAACTTTTGGGGCTGCTTTTTCCCCGCATTCCCCCCCCCCCCCCCCCCCCCCCCCCCCCCCCCCCCCCCCCCCCCCCCCCCCCCCCTTTACAATTTCTTCCCTTCTACACTTTGTTGTCGAGTTTAGTGCTTCTCGCAACCTTCCATGCTTTCAGGCTAAACTGCCCTTCATAGTTCATACCTCCAGGACAGGGCCACACTGTATCCTCCAAGGACTACCCCATTCTCACCTACGTAGTCAGCCTCTTTTCTTGCCCGTTTGGAGGGACTCCACAATGTGACGGTGGGGGTGTGCTTCATCCCTGCCCGTCGCCATGTAGTGTACGAAGTCAACCTCATTGGAGGAAATATTTGTTCCGTATCGTGGCCGACACCAGAAGGCGACTTATTAGCAGGCCTCCCCAGACTCCTGCACTAGACAGTTCTACAGTATCACCAGGCCATATTGTGGGGTATCAAATTCACAAGGTCATTGACGGCTACTGAGCCCGAGCTTGGTGTGTGGTTCTCTCCGAACCCTTCACACTCAGTATCCCGAACATAACAAATGACATTTGGATAAGCTGCCGCCATACCAAACCAAGTGCAGGCGACGTTGTGAAAACAATCTTAAGGTGGAACCGTAATTTGATCCCCATGACGATGCTACTCGGTCCCAACACACACCCCCCCCCCCCCCCCCCCCCCCCCCCCCCCCCCCCAAGCCCCTCCATGACATCTCCTCCTCCATCAAACCACCCCCCCATTTAGATCCATACATAGCTCGCTTCAATACTTAGCCGCTGTCTGTATACCTTGCCCTCTGTTTTTACCGTCTCCCGTCTTCGCCAACAGGAACCGTGTTGGCTGATGATGCCTCTGGTTGGCCGCCTCGGACCAATGTCCGAGCGAACTGCTCCTGGCTTCTGAACATTTTGCTTCAACGACACACCATCATAACACCCCACAGTTGGGGTGCCGAGTCGGGCAGTACTGGACTGTTTCTTGCCGTCGACATTCCTTTCTCGGATAAGTAAAAGGCGTTCCCTCACTTTCCTACACCTACTCCTTCTGCCCATTGCTTCCCTTTTGTTTTTATCTACTTTCTCTGCCGCTACTTCCATACATCACGCCTGTCCAAAGCCTCAAGCCTCAATCACTTGTGATAGCACATTCCACCTTGCCCTTATACACACCCACCATGACTGTGTCCAGGGGTGCCACAAACGGCCAGCAGGCCCCGAGAAGACCTCTCCCATGCGGCATCTACGCCCCAACTATGACCTTCTTCGATGCTGACACTGAGGACCTCGACATTCCCACCATTAAGAAACACGCCGTGCGCTTAGTCAAGGATGGACTTGCTGGTCTGGTAACTATGGGCTCCAACGGCGAGGCCATTCACTGTACACGAGAGGAAAAGGCAGCGGTAACCCGCGCCACCAGGGAAGCGTTGGATGAGGCTGGATTTAAGGACACACCCATTATCGTTGGCGCAACGGAGGGCAGTGTAAGGGGGACAATCGAGTTGTGCAGGACCGCCCAGGAAGCTGGCGGTGATTACGTGCTACTCCTTCCTCCCTCATACTTCCGATTCCTTATGGATGAGCAAGCAATTCACGACTACTTCATCGCCGTGGCTGACGAGAGCCCTCTACCACTCGTTTTGTACAACTATCCGGGGGCCGTCGCTGGTATCGACATGGACTCGGACCTGCTGATCAAGCTCGCCGCGCATCCCAACATCGTGGGCACCAAGTTCACCTGCGGAAACACCGGCAAGCTCACACGAGTGGCACAGGCAACTGATGCCAGGACTCCCTGGGCCGAGGGATCTGGCTACATGGCATTCGGTGGAATGTGCGACTTCACTGTCCAGACGCTGGCTAGCGGCGGCAGCGGTATCATTGCCGGCGGAGCCAACGTGATGCCCAAGGTGTGCGTCAAGGTATGGAACTTGTACGTGGAGGGCAAGATTGATGAAGCCATTGCGCTTCAGAAGACTCTTGCCAAGGGCGACTGGTTTCTGACCAAGTCTGCCATTGCCGGCACCAAGCAGGCTATTCAGAGCTACTTTGGATATGGCGGATACCCGAGGCGGCCGCTCAAGAGGCTGGAAAAGGCCCGGGTGGCCACCATTGTGGAGGGAATCAAGGAGGTCATGGATATTGAGAACTCTCTATAGCGTAGGGGCGGGTGGATGGCAAACAGGAAAAGGCGATGGCACTGATCGGCCCCGGAAGAGGAGGGCTACGAAAACCTCAGGAAGCAGGGCTTTTACGCTTCAATGATCTGACTTTTGCAATCGTGTCATCTTTAACGGTAGAAAGGGTTAAGAGGGACACTGGCTGTATGCGCAATCACACAAGTACCTAGTAATACACTGAACGGCCGGGTTACAGATAAACATTCTCATGTTTGAGAAGGGAGCACAATGTACCTGCATTCACAGCGCAGCATATCTAGAGGTAGCTTGGTAGTCAACGGTCGCTTCTGTTTCCCTTCCACTTTCTCTGGATGTCTCCCTTCGCTAGGTACATTTTCTGTACTCGATGCGTGTAGGTCCTACCAGACCATGACTCGCCGCAAGTAAAAGAAGAAAAGAAAAGAGAAAAAAAAAAAAAAAAAAAAGGGAGCAAAAGGGGGGGGGGGGGGGGGGGGAGGAG